>VDFB02000015.1:529733104-529817537 GCA_007258455.2 Sequoia sempervirens | reverse complement strand
GAATGGAAAATGTAATCTATTTCATTTGACAATATTTTTCCATGCATATTAAACCTAGCAGACTTATGGTCTATCCTTTCAATGTTTAAACGAACAACACAAAAGAATAAGCACTAAACCTAATTTCAGCTAAAAGCTAAAAATCAGGTAACATTTTTGGCAACATCTGCTATATTTTTTCCTACTAAGCATGAGACTAGCTACCTAAGCTTATCCATTGGCATGAGGTCACTCAGAAAGCTAACACCACTTGAAAATAGCATTGAAAATTGTTGTAACTCATAAAACCAACAAGAGACACTTTGAAAACCAAGAAAAACCAACAATGCAGAATGAAAACTACCACCTAACTATGCAAAAAAACACTTAGGGAAAACTAAAACACATTTAACTAATGTGCATCAACACTTAGAGGAAACAAAACCTACTCTAATTTGTACAAAGCAATTTTAAATCATACCTCAAAACAGAGTTTGAGGTGTATCCCATTGACTGGGATAGGAAAAGCTTCTCCATCCATTGATGACAATTGAAAAGCATTGTGCTCTTTGCACTCAGTAATGACAAACAGGCCACTCCACATGCTATCAAATTTAGTATGCTTTCCAGGCCTGCTCTTTAACTCATCCCATTTGAGAACATCTCCCTCTTTAAAAACCCTGGGTGTTTCTCTTTTATCAAACACCTTCTTTGTTTGGAGTTGATGCAACTCCATTGTTTTCATGGCTCTATCTTTGGTTTCATCTAGCTCCACGAGCTATGCATATCGGACATCCATTGGGTCCTCCTCTTCAAACATTTCAAGCTATTTCATTATGTCAAGAGTTGGAAGCTCAACTGATAAAGGTAACCTTGCCTCTTTACCATATACCATCATGTAAGGGGAGTTTCCAATGGACTTATTTATAGTTATTATATCTACCCACAAGGCAGATTTTAACTTGTTATGCCAAGTTCTTTGGTTATCCTACAAAAGCCTTTTTATGATTCTGATCAGGTTCTTATTGGTTGATTCAACCAAACCATTACCTTGAGGGTAATAATTTGATGAGGCATTCAAATGAATACCACTCTTTACAGCCTAATCACTTACTCTTAACCCAACAAATGCCAAAGCATTATCAGAAATGATTGATTCAGGTACCCCATATCTAGTTACTAAATCATCATAAAAGTTTAAAACAACACTTTCATTGGCTTCTTTCAAAGCCACTACTTCAGTCCATCATGTGAAATAATCAGTTGCAGTAAGCACCCACCTTTTTCCTACACTTGAAGGTGGGTTAATGGTCCCTATAAAATCAATTCCCCATCTCATGAAGTGTTATTCTACTTCAATGGGCTGCAATGGTAAAGCTGGCAACCTCTCTTTGCCTACATTTTACACACTTCTTGGCCCAAGCATGGGCATCCTTAAATAAGCTTGGCCAATAATATCCAACTCTCATTATTTTCCATGTAGTTGTTTTTGGGGAAAAATGACCCCTTGCATTTCCATCATGGAACTCATGAAGTACTTTATCAACTTGATGTTGATCAATGCATCTTAAGAGGACACCATTAAGGTCCTTTCTAAAAAGAATGTTAACAATCAACACATAAGGAATAGAATGTAGTCTGAAATACCTCCATTTGGCTTTATCTAAACCTAGTGGTCACTCACCATTTGCAAAAAGTGAGTCATATTTTGTATCCAACCTGCATTTGTTGTAGATGCATTAGCTGCAAGCTCATTATCAACAACCAAAATTGCCTTTGTTTCTGCATTTCCTTCACCTTCAACCTTTGTAGCTAGCTGTTCACACAACCCTTTACCCCTGAAAAGCTTTGTTACCTTAATATCAACATCATACTCTATGACCTTTTTAATCCAACCTGCTCTCTTATCGTTCAGATCCTCGCTTAGCAAGAATTCCTTCACACTAGGGTGAGCAACCATCAAATGCACTTTACTGTTAGAAATTAGGGGTTTAAATTTCTTCAAGCTTCTAATAGAAGCAAGTACATGTTTCTCTACAAAAGTATATATTTTTTCATACTCCTTTAAACATTGACTAGGAAAGGCAATTGGTTGTTCCAGGCCAACATCATTCTATTATACCAACATTGCAGAAATTATATCAATGTTTCCAAAAGCATATAAAATGAAATCGTTTGAGAAGTTTGGGTTTACCAAAGTAGGGGTTGTTGATAAGGCCTCCTTTATGACTTCAAAATTGTGTCTGGATTCCTTGTTCTAGCTAAAACTGGCATTCTTTTTTAACATTGCAGTTAGTTGTTTCAAAAGATTTGCAATGCCAGGAATAAACCTTCTAACAAAACTAATTCTGCCAAGAAAACTTTGCAACCCCTTTTTATGGCTAGGTAAAGACAAATCCAAAATGGCACTTACTCTTTCTAAATCAATGGTGATCCCCTATTTTGACACAATATGTCCTAAAAGCTTTCCTTCATGGACAAAAAAGATACATTTTTTGGGGTTGAGGGATATACCATGCTCTCTACACCTCTCAAATACTTGTTTTAGATGTGCAAGGTGTTCATCAGTCTTCTTCTAAAATATCATTGCATCATCAAAGTAAATAAGTACAAGTTTGTGGATCAAACCTTTAAATGCCATGTCCATTTCCCTTTGAAATGTGGCACCAACATTGGACAGGCCAAATGGCATCCTCTTATAAGTCATGGCGCCCCATTTTGTGGTGAAGGCAATCTTGTACTGATCTTCCTCTTTGACTAAAACTTGGTTATAACTTGAATAACCATCAAGCAATGAGAATCTCTCTGAACCAACTACAATTTGCAAAATCTGCTCCATTGAGGGAAGCGGATAATGATCCTTTAACAAGGCTTTATTGAGGTCTCTAAAGTCAACACACAACCTAATTTCACCATTTTTCTTTCTAACTGGACAAGGTTAGAGACCCATGAGGTATGTTTGATTGGAAAAATGATGTCTCCCTTACTCAATTTGGTCAACTCTTTGACCATAAGAGGCTCAAGTTTGGGGTTTAAAGGCCTTTGTTTCTGCCTAACAGGTTTTGAGTTTGGCTCAAGCTCCATGGTATGTTGGACAATTTGGGGATCAAAACCCTTTAAATTAGAATATTCCCATGCAAACACATCTTGGAACTCTTGACAAAGAGCATTGAAATCTTTCCTATCTACATATGAAATAATTTTACCAACTTTAAGGAGCTCACCTTTGAAAATTTCAAGCTCCTCATAATGTTCTTCTTTGACCTGCATGCTGGTCTTACTCTTTTTTAGCTAGTCATCCATGCTAAAAAATAGATTCCAAGGTGACTAGACCCTTGGGCAATATGTTAGACTTCAATTGGATGATCTAATCATCATATTGTTTTTTGATCTTCTCTTGGTTGACTATTGCAAATTCTTCTTCTTACAACATAAAGCTCAAAACCTGTTCATCACTCTCAAAGAATTTCCAATGAACATTATTATCCAGAATAGAAGGTTTGATAACTATTTTAACATATGGCTGCAACTTTTCTTTCCTAATTTCACTTGGAATATCAACTTGAGCACCTATTGCATCCAATCTATCGGCATGCCTATTTTGATCTCTAGGAATAGAAACCAGATTGAAAGCATCAAACTCTTCTATCATATCTCGCATCTTGTGCTTGTAAGACTTTAAGACATCATTCTTGGTGACATGTAGACCTCTCACCTGGTTGACAATTAATTCACTATCCCATAAACTTGCAAGCAACCAATCCCTCTTTTTCGTGCCCATTGCAAGCCTTGAATTAGACCTTCGTATTCAACAGTATTGTTAGTACAAGAGAAAGAAAATCTAAAAGCAGAATAGTATTTTTCACCTTGTGGGGACACAAGCATTGCACCCCCACCAACACAGTTCTTAATTCAAGAACCATCAAAGAACATCTTCCATACTTCACCTTGCTGATCTAACTATTGTCCCACCTCCTTTTCAAGGTTTGGAATCACTGAATCAAGTTCGTGCAACACATAGACACCCAAACTAGTTTCTTTAATATTATCATTTGGGATGTCAATGATATTTTTTGCTGCCCACTCACTTAGAAGTGCATCTGGTATGCTTTTTTCTTGTAGTTCTTTAGTAGCAAGTTCATCATCATCAAAAACAACAAAATTAGCATTAACAACACTTGGGACATATGGTTCAATGTGATCTTTAGCAAGTTGCTCAGATTTGATGGCTACTTTAGTCCCATATCTCATTCTAAACACCATGTGGGACCAATTTGATGACAAATAACCTCCTATCTTGGCACTGAAATCCCTTGATAAACATAAAGAAAAATGTGGTGGTAAGTCAATGACTGAAATGTCTTGGGGAATGGAGAAATTGGGGCAAGCATGAAGAGAGTGTGGGGGTGAGGTATTAGACTATTTTAGATGAACATGTGCTATTTTAGAGGTTGTTTTGTCATTCTTTTGGCATGACTATGGTCTTGGCTTGACCTTGGACTATTTGGAGGACTTTTTAGAGTGATTTTAGAAGGTTTTTTTTTGGCCTTATCGCTGCATCTGACCAGAACCTTCTAGATGGACATGTGTGAGGAGTTTTGGGTGGGTTTTTTGCTTAAGTATTTTCATTTTGAACATTTTGAGGGAGTTCTTTCTTTCTAGCAGCAAATTGTTTCTTGGAGCTATTTTTCATGGAGCAGTGTTGTAACTCATGTTGACTTATGATGCAATAAGCACTTTGAATTAATAAAGTAGAGCATTTTTACCTTCTCATTTCAAGTTTTTCATGTATGTTGTTAATGATTGATCAATTTTTCTTGTGAAAATCTATCTTTCCTTGCAGAATTGTCTCATGTTTAGGCATCTGTTTAGCAGAAGATGTATGTTTACAGGTTATAAGTTGTGTTCTTTAGTAGTGTTGTTAGTTGTGAAATGCCTATTTTCCTTTTAAAAGAACTGTTTATAGACCTCCTTATGAATTATTTATGTAAACTGCATTGGAAAGTGAGTTGTGTGAATCAAGTTTTATGATATTAGTTTGAATGTGATAGGATGTTCATAGGTATAAGTTTTTTTGGTGCATCACCTTAGTTATTTTCAGTATTAGGTTTATTTTCATGCAATTCTTACCCTTTACCTCAGAGATTAGTAGTTAGGTGACATCAAAAGGGGAAGCCAACCCATAATCTAGAGGTCTGCTTTTGAATAGGATACCCACAACCTGAAAGCAATCCCATGTTACATCCAAATTTTCCAAGTTCATTCACAACTTGGCATCTAGGGTGCATATTTGGACCCCTAACAGTTAGGCGAATCTTGACATCTTTATAGTTAATGAAATGATTCTAGTTATTGATTAATAGTTATGTTAGTAGTGTAGTCATGGAACGTGAGAGGACTTAGGATTAGATTATGTGTTATGTTATGTTATACATTCCACTATTATTTCTTATAAATAATTTTTTTTTTTTTTGTTATTTAGTCATGTTTTGTGTTATCCTTTGGGCTTCCTTGGTAGGGTGTTACACCTAGTATCAACACCCAAGTTCTAACACTAGGTACTCTAGTTTGATATGAGCCCATTATGTTGTCCTAGTTTCTTAGACTTTTGAGCTTAGGTTTTTCCCCTTCTGTCATCCTTGCCTAATAATACAAGACTTGTCCTTTGGTGGTGTTGTGAAGGAAGATGCCTAGAGGTTGAGATCAGGGTCATGGTAGAGGTCGAGGTGGTGGCCATGGGGCTAACCACTAGAACACCCCTTCTTAGAGTTCCCATGAGAGTGATCATGAGGAACAACAAGGATCTCAGAATGATCAAGGGAGCGAGGGCCAAAATTGTGGCCTACTAGACTTAGAGGGAGCTCAGTTATGTCCTTTGCTTGAGGAGATCCTTGCCCGCCTAGGTCCTAGATAGGATGGTAATCAATAGGTAGATAGGGAAAGAGAAAGGTCTGCTAGGAGGAGAAATATTATAGTAGAGTAGGAGACTACTATAGTAGGTCATATGAGGGATCTCTTGAGGGCACGTTATCCTACTTTTGATGGTTCTAGTGGTGGTTTGGAGGTAGAGAATTGGTTGATATATTTGGACAGGTGATTTTCCATGCACACAAATGATAGTAACACTAAGGCGAGATGTGCCATCATGCACCTTAGGGATTTTTCTTCTACATGGTGGCGGTTGGAGGAACAAAAATTGCATTTGGATATTGGTTCAGTTTCTTGGGAGATGTTTCTGGAGAGGTTTAGAGCTGACTTTTTGTCAGTCCACTGGAGGTAGTTTTGTGCTGATGAGTTTCACAAATTGAGGCAGATGCTATTTCTGTGGAGCAATATGAGTGTAGGTTCTATGAACTTAAGTAGTATGCAGGTATTGGTGGTGATGACGCCATGTTGTTTCAACATTTCATTAGGGGTTTGAATGCCTATATTAGTGGGGGAGTATATGCCTTCGAGCCGAAGACCATGGAGGTGGCAATAGCGAAGGCTTGATTGGTAGAGGAACATTTGGCCCTCATGTAGTAGGTTCCTCTAGGTCTTAAGGTGGATAGTCTCAGGTAGTAGGTTCCTCTAGGAGTCATCAAGCACCCACTAAGGGTGAATAGCAACAATAGCAGCACCAACATTCCGAGTTAAAACTTGAGAACTCTGTCTCAGCAAGGTAGTGGTTCTCAGTATAGGAAAAATTGGAATTGGCAGTGAGACAAGAATTATTGTCCCAACCAGCTAGCTCAAAGCACACAATCTATAGTTAGTAGAGGTAGATTCCAATAGTCTAGTATACCCTCAGGCAGCAGGGGGTATGGTAGTGGTACAGGATGTTTTTCTTGCAGCCAAAAGGGCCATATATCCAGGAGGTGTCCACAAAAGAGCACATCGGGATTTAGTTAGAGGCCAACAGCCTTACAGCCGACACTGGGTGATGTAGGCAGGTCTCACAGAGTGTTTGCAATGGTTGATAACCACTAGGAAGAGCATTAGGACACAGTTGTGGGGGCTATAGGTGTGCTGCAAGGTATTGGTATTTCTATCCTTTTTGACTCTGGTGCTTCTAATTCATTCATTTCCCCTTCTTTAGTGGAGTGATGTAGATTGGTCACAACAAAGTAGGATGTTAGGTGGTAGGTTGAATTGGGCTCCAGAGCTAGAGTACTGGTAGAATCCCTTGTGTATGGATGTGGATTGAGGATTGGTTCTTTGTTTACCATGGTAGATCTTCGCATCATACCCCTAGGATCCTATGACATAGCGTTGGGTATGCATTGGTTGGATGCTCATCAAGCAGTGATAGATTGTTGACATAAGTTAGTACGGTGTTTGGATGATTCAGGTTGGGAGGTAGAGGAAGTTTGCATTCAGATACCCATCTCTTTGCGTATGATTTCTACTATGTAGTTAAGGAGATCTATGCATCAGGGTTGCCAATTGTTTGTTGTGACAGTTAATGATTTGGAATTGGGGGAGAGTCGAGAGGTGTCCCTCAATGATCATCCTATCCTTAGGGAGTTTGCAGATGTTCATAGGGTTGATCATCATTTTTCTGTAGGTGACCGGGTATTTTGTAGGTGCATTCATGAAAGAGTCTGATCCGCTATAGAAAAGGCTTTAACCTCATGCTGCGATTTGTCAGACCACTCGAGGTTTTGGAGAGAATCGGTCCTGTTGCGTACCATCTTACTTTATCGCCTAGTCTATCATGTATCCATGATGTATTTCATGTTTATGTTCTCAGGCTATATTATCCAGATATTTCTCATGTTCTTGCTGGAATGCTTTACAAGTAGAGGACAGGAAGTTGGCTCTGGAGCCCATGGGCATTCTACAACACAAGAGACTCACCCTCAAGAGTCGAGACATTGAGTAGGTGAGGGTCCAATGGTATCCTAATGATTAGTCCTCAACCACTTGAGAGGATGCATCCTAGATGTGAGATTTATACCCTTTTTTGTTTGCAGGCTTCTAGGAGTAAGCCTAATTTTAGGGGGGAGGATGTAGTGCCCCTCATACTATTCCCTATTCTATTGGTAGTTGATTTGCTTAAGATCAAACATTATGACACTTTTTTTGATGTTGGACTTACTGTTATGATGTTATTTTAATGATACTTTGATGATACATCTATTACTTGAGTTTTATGCACATGTTATGACTAATATATGTTTTATTTGATTATGTGGACTAATTCTATCATGAGCATTATGTGGTTATCTAATCATGATTATTATGCAATTATCTTGTGATTGTTCTCATCTTGTTTGTTATGCAACTGATTGTTATGAGGTGATGTGGTTACTTAGTGATGTTCTTTCTAATGTGTTTGGGTGAAAGGGATAGTGTCGCATTACTCACTTGTGAGTACCCTACTACGTTGCCATTCCCTTTCACAGTGTGCCTGATTGTATGATTATGTATATGCTTGATTGTTTTGTGTGTTGTAGGTTGCAGTTACTAGGCATCGAATCCACCTGAATTGGCAGGTTTGAGCATGCCTTAAAACCCAATGGAACAGTTGATCATAGATAGCATTTGGTCCCTTACCCAAGCCATCATCCTCAAAAAGGATGAGTATCTGGTCCATTAGCCCGTCAGTGTTGTCTAATGTATGTGGTCAGTTGGTCTTGATTTTTGAACTTGGTTAGGGTTTAGGTAATTGTTGAACATGATATTTGGTTTGTTTAATTGAAATTTGTTTAATAAATGTTTTTGATTAAGTGATGTATTAAATAAATTATTAAGTAAAAGTATTTTGATAAATAGATATAAATATATTTATTAGTGATATTGGTTATAATAAATTTAAAAGTGTAATGTAATATAAAATAAAATAAAATAAAAATTGAATTATAATGAAATGTGATAATGAATAAATAGTAAAAATAATATAAAAAGATAGAAAGATTTTGCATGTAGCACATGCACCACTTCGAACAAATTGTCAAAAAGAAACTTTATGTTTTATTGGGGATTATAGAGATTTTTATTAGATTTTTGTTTTCAAAAATCAAACAACCTTCCTTTTGTAAATGATTATCTTTTTTGAGAGATTGGGCTGATGATTGATTTTTATTTTCTGGGAAGTGAAGAAAATTTTGTCGACAAGAAAATTTCATATGTTGTGAATTTTGTGGAGAATTTGGGAATTATTTGAAAGATTGATTGGAGATTTTGAAGTTGTTGCTGCAGAAGATTGATCTCAGCACCGTATTTTTGTCTCAGCCAGTGTTGGATCTAGGTTGGCTTTGTTCATTGTTCTTTTTTTTTCTCTCTGAACAACGCAATTGATTCCTCTCTTTTTTCCTGTTGAAAACAATGTTTGCTTGTTTGATGATTTATGCTTATTGGTTTTCGTATCATATAGCAATCAATAAATGCATATATGCAATTTTGTAATTTTTTTCATTCTATGGCTTGATGACTAAATTCACTCACTGATTATGTTTTCATTGAAAGTTTCTTAAGCCTTTTATGGCTACCCAATGCAAACCTTATTTTGGAATTCGACTTTATTCTTGCCATTTTCCTTTGTTTGAAAATTTATCAACCCAGACTTGCTTGGCAATTTTATTGATTACTATATGTTTAAAATTTCTGATAGCAATCTCATTTTATGACTACCTAATTGCGAATTTATTCTCCTGCGTATCTGATGTCATATTGTCTAAGGAAGGGCTAAGTCTATGTTTTGCTGAGACTGCTTGTGTGCCTCTCTACTTGTATCGAATTTTCCTTTTGTATATGGTGTTTCCTTCTTATGTTCGGTGTTGTAAATTTGATGCATATATTTTAGATTCGATGCACACCATAATGCTTGGAAATTTGATTTAAAAGCATTGTAATTGATAATTGAAACCTAAAAAGAATCTACATTTGGATTGGAAATCGATTGCATATATATAATTTGATGATGTTGTAATTTGTTTGGAAGTCAATTATATAGATCATTCAATGATTTTGTTTTATGTGGTATTTAGATGGATATGTATTCGGTTGGGTATTTGATTTTATAAACTTCAACAACTATAGCTTCCTCTCCCTATGGTTATGTCGTGTTAGCAACGAACTAGTATAAGTCTATATTTTCTTTATTTGGATGTACCCTATGCGAGTTCATTGTTGCGTATTACCTGAAGCTTTATGTTCAATGCCAGATGGAAATGCATAAAGTGTGATATTTGATAACATACTCTATGATTTGAATTTGATTCTTACATTTAGGAATTCGATAAAAAAATTATATTATCAGTGGTGTTCGATATTTTGCGCTACAATTTAATTCAATGGATATATTTAAAGATTGGTATTCAATTTTATAAATCTATGTATATATATAGATATATAAATATATATTTATCACAATATAAGTTGAAATAATTTAACACAAACAACATTTTTTATTATGATATATGTATACATGACACATAAAGGTATCATGGTTATAGAAAAGAATATAGTCGATTTGTAATTAACTGATTATGTAGGTAATGAACTAGAAAATTAAATAGGGAAATTAAGTTACTTATATTTGGATTTTGAAAACTAAAGGATTTAATTGGATAAGTTGAATTAGATTATCTTTTTATTAGTTGATACATTTCAATTTCTCTCATAATCATTTAATGGTTGATTTGATAATACATGTTGATTCTTGGTTGAATTATTTATTTGTGTGCTTGTGGTAAATATTGTGTTTTGATTAGTGGATTTGGGATGATTTTGATTATTGTTCAATGTGGGAGTCTCTTGTACCAATTGGTTAAGGTAGAATTCTAGAGGCTTAGAAGGGGGTATTTTGTATGTATGGGTTTTCTGTTTGTTCTTTTTGGAAGTGGTTGGTAATGTTTTGAGTTGTGTGCAAGAGGGTCCATGCATTGCACTAAGTATTGATTCTTGTGATTGTGATATGTGGGAAAGATGGTCAATTCCTTGCTTAGGGTGTGTGATTCGTGTGATTTTGTTAAGTGTGCAAGATGTTAAATACCTTGCTTTTTGTGTAGGGCTTACTAGTTGCAAGTAGGGGGAATGGCTCTCAATGGGGGATGCATTCCAAAGTGGTGACTAGGACAACCCATTGGAGAGTTTCTTAATCTAGTGATAACCTCAAAATGAATTAGGGGGATGGGTATATTTCACATTAAACAAGATAATGGATGCCACACCCATGTCTGTAGTGCTCATTTAGGCTAAGGATGGGTTGAGAAGGCCTGGTTGGTAAGATCAACTTCCTTTTCCTCATGAAAGGACTGTTGGTTCCGCATGTGTCACCCGATGGGGCTAGGACCTAGTGAGAGGTATACCAAGACAACCATAGATGGGGGTCAAGGTCTAGTGAGAGATCGCTAGGGCAACCCATGCCAAGACCATGCGATGAAACTCTTCCCTATTGAAATCTAGCATTCTCTAGTTGTTGTTCTCCTTCTATTGTATGTGTGCCTTTGGAAGTGAAGTCAATGTTGTAAGAAATGTATGTGTTGTATGTGATGTTAATGTTGTTATAGAGTTGTGTTGGAGCCATGTTGGCCTATTATCTTCTTGATGGTTGTTTGTTGTGGGACCTTGTGTTATCTCCTAGCATGGGGGGTGGACCTTAGGGTTCCACATGGTCAATAGGTTGGTGATTTTTCCTCCATTGGGTTTCAATGTTGCTTGTTTGTGTGCGTGGAGGTTGTACCTTGTGTAGAAGATTCTAGTTCATGTTCCAATTCAAGAAGACAGTCCTTTATGTACATGTAATGGATTGTATTCCAATTGTACCATTTATTGTAATATGATGTATTCTTCCCACATGTTCTTAAGGAAGCATTATTGTAAATGATGTAACAATGTAACAGATTTTGATGTACTCTCATGTAATGAAATTTGTATATGTATTTGTTAGATAAGATCTTTAATGATATATATATGATGACATGTTATGGAAATATATATAATGTAGAATCATATAATGTGGTGGTTTAAAATGTACTTTTCTTGTTAGGTGAATCATGACAACTTTATAGTTAATGAAATGATTCTAGTTCTTGAGTAATAGATATGTTAGTAGCGTAGTCATGGAATCTTAGAGGACTTAGGATTAGATTATGTATTATGTTATGTTATGCATTCCACTATTATTTCTTATAAATAAAAGAAATTGTTTCGTTATTTAGTCATGTTTTATGTTATCCTCTAAGGTTCCTTGGTGGGGTGTTATAGAAAATCTCAAGGTTGGGTGTGGGTTTTTGGAGGTAGTTCTAGAAGGTTGTTTTGTGAAATAATGGGTTGTTTTCTCCACACAATTTCTCTATTTATTCATGCCTTTTCATTTTGAGAAGGAGGGCTTGGAGAAGTGAAGTTTGCATTCCAAAATGCTACCAAAAATTTTCTAGATTGTTGAAGAAACTTTTGTTGCAGGTGTTGTATGTAGAATTGAATAGGAGCCCATGAACTTCATCTTGATGTAAACCATTTGTATATTTGAATGAAATAAATTTGCAGATTTCTCTTTCATTTTTAGTTCTTTATATGTATTTTCAGCCTTCTTGCATAGCATATCTTGTGTGTTTGTAATCAGATTTGAAAGGGAGAGTATCCCTTTTCATCAATGGTATGCGAGCGACTTGTCTTGAGATTGTAAAAAAAGTGTCAAAGAGATGCAGTTTACAATAGGACCTGTGAGTTGTGGGTGAAGATTAAAATACCTCCAAGAGTTGTGAATCGTGGTAGAGGTAGAGGCAAAGGTGGTGGAGGAAGAGACCCTCGTAGAGATGAAATTAGAGCCCTTAGAAGGAAACTAGAAACTTTGCAGGAAGAGATCCATAGAAGAGAAGTGTATAGAGAAAGAGATGATAGTGAAGATGAAATTGAAGAAGAATTGAAAGAGGAAGAATAGGAACAAGTAGATCCAGGAGAAATTATATTGTTGAGAGTTATATCACAAATTGGAAATAAACCAAGAATAGAGGTTTCAACCTTTAATGGAAGTTTAAATCTTGAAGAGTTTACAGATTAGATTAATGACATGGAAGAGTTTTTCAAGTTTGAAGAAATTGAAGACCCTCACAAAGTGAGGTTTGCAAAGACAAAATTAAGGGGACATGAAAGAATTTTGTGAAAAGAAATCCAACTTGAAAGAGGAAGACAAGGGAAAGATAAAATTTCCAAATGGGATAGGATGGTGGGAAAAATGAAGAGACAATTTATTCTAGTAGATTATGAGTTGGAGCTGCTAAAAAAGATGCAAAGGTTGGGACAAGGAATGAGGATAGTGAAAGAATACACGAAAGAATTTCACATGGTCTTGATTCAAATAGGACATTATGAAGGAAATAAGGAGAAGGTATCTGGTTACATTAACCTGTTGAAACCTAGCATACAAGAAGAGTTGACATTGGCAAGAATGACCACCATTGAGGATGCTTATCAATTTTCATTAAAAGTTGAAGAAAGACTAAACAGAAAATTTGAAAGTAAACAAAGAGGAAGAGGTTGCGGCAGAATAGCTAGATGAAGAAGTTATGATGGAAATCAGAAAAATCATACATTTGAAGATCAAGGCAACATAAAAAATTGAAAATTAGAAAATTATCATGCTCCTAGAGATCAAAATCCAAGAGGTAGGGGAAGATTGGGTAGAGGATTCACAAGAGGTTGCTTTCATGGAAGCTATTTTTGATGTGGTGAGGAGGGGAATAGAGCTTATGAATACCCTCACAATCAAGAAAAGACCAATATAAGACCATACAATTAGAAGATTAGCAAACATCAATGAGGAGGATGCACACTCATCGCATTTCGAAGAAGCAAAAGGAGGTGAAGTCCTGATGGCAAGAAGAGCATTGTTGAATGAGAAAGATGAACCAATTCAAAGAAAGAGATTATTCAATATAAGATGCAAGTGCGAAGGGAAAGCTAGTAATGTCATCATAGATAGTGGAAGCACAAATAACTTGGTATCAAAAGAAATGGTGAGAAAATTGAATCTTGAGAGGAGAAAGCACCTGAAATCGTACTGAATATCATGGGTACAAGATAATCAAAAGCTCTTGATCAGCGAGCAAGGTTTGGTAAACTTTAAAATAGGATGTTATTTTGATGAAATATTGTGTGATATAATTCTTATGGATGCATGCCATACTTTTTTAGGAAGGCGTTGGTAGTATGATAGGAAGGCATTGGTAGTATGATAGGAAGGCAATGCATGATGGTTGTGTTAATACATATACCATAACTAAGGATGGTGTGAAACATAAATTGAAACCTTTGAAAGAATACTTGGCTGTGTTAATACATATACCATAACTAAGGATGGTATGAAACATAAATTGAAACCTTTGAAAGAAGATTTGGTTCAAGTTTGTGGCAATGCAAGAGTTTTTTTAGTGGATGCAAGAAAATTCCTAGATGGTATGATGCATGAATTTATTTTTTTTGGCTTTGATTCCTAAGTCTAACTGTGAAAATGTGGATGATGTTCCAATGGAGGTTGTAGATATGTTGTAAGAGTTTCAAGAGATTATTTCTAAAAATGCACCTGAAGGTCTGCCACCTATAAGGAAGATAAGTCATCAAATTGATCTAATACCAAGAGCAATTTTTCCTAACAAAGTGGCCAATAGAATGTCTCAAACTAAGAGTGAATAGTTGAACAAGCAAGTTCAAGAATTGTTGCAGAAAGGCTTGATTCGGGAGAGCCTAAGCCCATGTGTAGTTCCTGCTATTTTGGCACCAAAGAAATGAGGGGAATGGAGGATATGCATGGACTCAAGGGCTATCAACAAGATCACCATAAAATAAATATTTCCATTACCAAGAATGGATGATATTATGGATTGTTTGAGTGGGGTTGAATACTTCACCAAGATTGACTTGAAGAGTGGTTATCATCAAATACAAATCCAAGAAGGTGATGAGTGGAAGACAACTTTAATGACCAAGGAAGGCTTGTATGAATGGTTGGTCATGCCTTTTGGACTAACCAATGCTCCTAGTACATTTATGAGATTGATGAATGAGTTATTGAAGGAGTTTTGGGTAATTTTTTATTGTTTATCTAGATGATATATTGATCTTTAGTAGGACACTCGAGCATTTGTTGCATATCGGATTTGTTTTTGAAAAGTTGAGGGAAGAAAAGTTGCTCATTAACTTGAAAATGTGCAGCTTTATGAAGAGGAAATTGGTACAGTTGGGTTTCGTTGTTTCAGGAGAAGGTCTCAAGATGGACCCAAAAATGGTGAGAGCTATTTTAGAATGGTCTACACCTTGAAGTGCTACCGAGGTGAGATCATTTTATGGTTTGGACAATTTTTATAGAAATTTTATTAGAGGTTTTAGTAGTATCTGTGCACCACTAACTAATACCATGAGGGGAGATAAAAGAGAATTTCTATGGACTACTGGAGCAGTAAGAAGTTTTATTTTTTGAAGGCCAAAGTGACAAAGCAACCTATTTTAGCACTTCTAGATTTCAGCAAGGTGTTCCAAGTTTATTGTGATGCGAGTGGTAATGTGATTGGAGATTTTATAAGTCAAGAAGGTAAACCAATTGCCTACTTTAGTGAGAAGTTAAATGATGCAAAAAGAAAATATCCAGTGTATGATCAAGAGTTTTATGCCATTGTACAAGCATTGAAAAAGTGGCGACACTATCTTTTACCTAAGGAGTTTGTTTTATTTATTGATCTTCAAACACTTCTGTTTTTGAATAATCAAGGGAAGTTAAATCAGAGGCATATAAAATGAGTAGAGTTCTTGCAAAGCTATACTTTCTTTTTGAAACATAAGAGTGTGAAGTCTAACAGGGTTGTAGATGCTTTGAGTAGAAGACAAGGTTTGTTGATTGAAATGTAGGTTGAGGTTGTTGGATTCAATGAGTTGAAGGAATTGTATGAAGAGGATCCAGATTTTGGAGAGGCTTGGAAGGCTTAAAAAGAGCCTATTTCTGGTGATAGAACAAATTGGTTGGATTATTTAATCCAATATGGTATGTTGTTCAAAGGTAACAAGTTGTGTTTTCCTAGAAGTGTAATGAGAGTAAATTTGATCAAGGAAAAACATAGTGGAGGACTTGCAAGACATTTTGATTTTGATAAAACCATAGCACTTGTTGGGGAGAAATATTATTGGCCTCAATTGCAGCAATATTTCAAAAAATATGTGCAAGGTTGTAGAGTTTTTCAAGTGGCAAAATGAACTACTCAAAACACAGGTTTATACCAGCCACTTCCAATACCTGAGAGGCCATGAGAGGAGATTAGTATAGATTTTGTTTTGGGTTTTCCAAGGACCCAAAGGGGAAATGATTCAATATTTGTTGTAGTAGATATACTTTCCAAGATGCCTCATTTTATTCCATGCAAGAAGACTAATGATATTGTGAGTGTTGTAGATTTTTTTTCAGGGAAGTAGTTAGGTTACATGGTCTTTCGAAGAGCATTGTTTCAGATAGAGATAAAAAATTTGTGTGGTACTTTTGGAGGACATTATGGAAGAAGATGAAAATTGATTTGAAGTTTTGTTCAGGCTACCATCCACAAGCAGATGGTCAAATAGAGGTGGTCAACAAAAATCTAAGTAATTTGTTGAGATGCCTAGTTGGAGATAAGAAAAAGGGGTGGGATTTGATTCTACCTCAAGTAGAATTTTCATATAACAACTCAGTGAATATAAGTACATGTAAATCACCATTCCAAATTGTTTATGGTAGCATCCCAAGAGCTGTTTCAGATCTAAAAAATATTGATAATGTTGATAAGAATATTTTAGAAGCAAAGGACTTTGTTGAACACATAAAGAGCATACATGAAGAGGTATGAAATCACATCAACAAAATGAAATTTTAGTACAAGTCAAAAGATGATTTGAAGAGGAGACAGAAGGATTTTCAGGTGGGTGATGAGATAATAGTACACTTGAGAAAATAAATATTTCTAGTTGGTACCTATAACTAGTTAAAAATAAAGAAGTTTGGGCCTTATCAAATTGTGAGTAGGCATGATTCAGGTAATGCATATGAAGTAGAGTTGCCTAGTGGACTTAATATTTCACCTATATTTAATATTTCTGATCTAACAAAGTTTTATGAAGCTGAAAGTGATGAAGGTACAATAGGTGAAACAATTCATGTACCTGCACCTACTTCAAAAGAGGGGGAAATAGAGGCAATTTTGGACAAAGTGAGTAGGAGTACGACGCATAAACCCTACTTTGAGTACTTGGTCAAATGGTTTGGAAGGCTTGTTGAGGACTCATCTTGTTTTTCAGAAGCTAAAGTTAAATGTCTTGGTTACCCTCTTGAGGAGTGATAGGATCACTTTTCTTCTACCCTGGGTGTCTAATACAGGAGCATACAAGGTGTATGGGCAATCCTATGTCACCAAAAATATTTTAATTTTGCTTTGTTTGATTTCCATAAGGGTTTAGGTAATAGGAAAAATAATATTTTGATTTGCAACAATGTAATTTCCCTTTGTGTGAAAATTTAACTGTAAATTTGATGGGAAATACGTCCTAGTAAAATGATAAAAGCATCTTTTGGAGGAATATTCTATTTGGGCATCCCATTTTTGGAGGAGGTCAAAAAGTCTTGTCTTGTGATTTTGGCATGGTTTGCATGCATATGTGTCATAAAATGTCATAAAGTGGGGCTGCAAAAGAATCTTGCATGTTGCTTGTATGTCTTTGCATGTAAAGTGCAACAAAAAAGGTGTAAGGAATATGTAAGAGGTTCTAAGATGTCATAAATAATCAAATTTGATTGGACAAGAGTTTAGGCACCCAAAAGAAGGTTGACATGCATTGGACCTCATTTCTTATTGCAGATTTTGAAACTCCCAAGTTTCAGCATGGGTTTTTGGAGGTGGTTCTAGAAGGTTGTTTTGTGAAACCATGGGTTGTTTTCTCCACACATTTTCTCTATTTATTCATACCTTTTTTATTTAGAGAAGGGGGGCTTGGAGAAGTGAATTTTGCATAACTAGATGCTGTTGAAATCTTGCCAGATTGTTGAAGACACTTTTGTTGCAGGTGTTGCATGTAGGATTGAAGAGGATCCCATGAGCTTCATCCTGATGTAAACCATTTGCATATTTGAATGAAGTAAAGTTGCAGATTTCTCTTTCATTTTCAGTTCTTTATATGTATTTGCAGCCATCTTGCATAGCATATCTTGTGTGTTTGTAATTAGATTTGAAAGGGAGAGTCTCCCTTTTCATAAAATTAATTGTGGGTTGGATGGTAAATAGGAGATGAGGAGAAGAGGGTGGATAAAAAAAGGAAGAGGTAGGATTTATTTCTAACAAGTTTATAATTTAATTCTATCTACTTAACTTGGACATTTTGGGACAATCGAGTAAGGTCAAAATTATAAACTTGTAATTAAAGTATAAATATTTTAGTAGAATGAAATGGTCATCTTATAAACTTGGAGTTCAAAACCAAGGAGTGGTGACCCATTAAATGCCTTCATCTCCTCAGTGACTAGTAACTGGTCTTTTGGGGTTGTTGGACTTGGGTTTTCCATGTTTGTGTGTTTGATGGTTGCTAGTCTTTTTATTTAGTGCTTTTTTTTTTTATTACCGTTATCTCACTCCTTGTGAGACTCCTCTCTTTCACCTCTATGGCTGCTTTGTAATGGGTTTGGGGCCTTCTCACTTTATATTATAAAAAAAATACACATATTTTAATAGTTAATTGTAGATTCACAATGAGTAATAACTAAACTCGATCCATTAAACAAAATTTATAGAACTATAATATAATTTAATTACTCTAATGACCATTATTTTTAAATGATTACATTTATTTTTGGTCCTCAAGTGTTAGTTAAATTACCTAAGAGAAGACAAAGATTTGAACAAATACTATATTAAATGGTTATGATAATTCTCTTTTTTTAATCAAGCATTTAGTGTAGAACATTTAACCCTATTTTATTGGGTTTATACCATGTTAATTAATTCAATACTATTTTTTAGAATAAGTTGATATTAAATAAATATTTCTTTACTAATTCTACCCCATCCTTTAAAAGTATAAAAATATTATAATTAATTATTTTTCACAATTATGACCAAGATCATGATACTACTATCTTAATTATATCAATCTTAACCTTTACTATTTATAAAATTTTATTTCTAATATATTTTTTTAGAGTTGGTTGACTTTAAGTGTCTATGAAACCTTTCAAAGGGTCTAGTTCTCTAGAATATTTTCCAATGGTTGTTACCCATGTGAATAAAGTAGGGACAACCTACTTAATTTTAAGTTTAGCTTTCATTATAAGTTTTGTTTTATGAAAATATTTTAGTTCAATAATAGATGTTTGAAGATTATTATGAAGAGTACTTTTCATTCATTGATATTTATATAAAATAATAAGGTGTCCTTATTACTTGTTGACAATTTAAATGGATGGAATCATAAACATCATTTTTGCAACCATGCTATATGATAGATGTAATAATTTTAAAATCATGATGACTTGACTAGTAAATATGAACTAGAGTCATTTTTAATATTAAACACTTTGAATGGATTTGATTTGCATAAATTTTTTATATTAATTAAAAATTGGAGAATTAAACCATACTGGATATTCAATAGAATACTAAACAAAAGTTTTGATGATGTAGCATATTTCAAATCATGAATTCAAACAAGATTAAAGTGTTATTTGACATTAAATGATATCACTAAGACTAACAAATGAATAATTTAGTAATTAATTTTCTTCTCATATTTAACTTGTAAATAATAACACCAATTTCAATTTTTAAAAATAATAAATTATATAAGAAAGAAAATTGGATGAATTTGATCAATTTAAATAAAATAATAATGTTTTGCTTCATAAGTTCAATTTTATGCATTTAACAATTTTCCATACTCCAACCGATGATTTTGTTCACATCCATATATATATATCTATACAATTATATTAATTGTGGTCCAAATAGACTAGTGAATTATGGTTTCGAACTATGATGTTAAATACTTCAAAATATGGAAATCAATATGGATATTGTAATACCCCCCATGTTGTTGATACTCTTATGTGTTGGTTTTGTACTTGGTTTGTGATGGTGATTAGTTCACCAGATTGGTTGTGTGTGGATTCATAGTTTAGTTGGTTTGTTGCACTTGATATTACTTATGATGTTTGATGACATATTACATGATGATCATATTATTTGGTTATGCTATGGTTTTCTTTAATAATATATGTGATGATGTTGTGACTCTATGTTGTTATGGTTTCTGATGTGTTTTCTAGTGAGTCTTGGTGAAAGGACGAAGTGGCATCACTCACTCACGAGTGCCCTGCTACCCCGCAATTACCTTTCACAGTGTGCTATAATGGAGATTTACATGCTACTTGACATTTTTTTCTATGCAGGATGCAGGTACAAGTCATCGACTCCACCTACTTGACAAGTTTGAGCGTACCCTATAAACCCAATGGGTATGATGTTGAAAAGGGAGTTGATACAAAAGTGTCCCTGTCCCAAGTTCATCCCCTCGTTGTGAGTCTTATGGTGTCGTTGTCTTGACCTTGTCTTTGTTTTAGTGTTGGTTGTTGTTGATTATTTATTTTATTTGTGAATAGTTGTTATTTAATTAATCTTTAATTTATGTGTGATTAATTAATGTTATTTTGTTGATATGATTATTTATAGGTAATTGTAATTAATTTTAATGTTAGATTTAAATGTTGTAATTTAAAATTTATTTAATTAATTAAAAGATATAAATTAATTAATTTAAATAAATAATGTTGTTGAGAATTGTAGATTATTTTTTTCAACTATTAAAATTATAAAATTTAGAGATATTGTCATGTAAAGATAAAGATTAAAAATAAATGAAATTTTAATTAATTTAGTGGGATAAATGTGAGCTTTAAAATCAAGAAAAAGGGACCAATGCATGTTGTAGATTTTTGAAAAAGAAAGAGCTTTATTTATTTTTCTTTATTTTTATTATTGTGAAAAAAGAGAAGTTTTCTCTTCACGTGAATGGTTTTGTTTTTAGGAGAAGTAACAATAGTTTGAAAAAAAATAAAATGTGTGTACTTCTCTATTAATTTGTTTGTAAAGGAAAATAAAATAGACTAGTTCAAAATTTAGCTTGGGAGAAGGGATTGGAGAAGGAACTGTTGAGGAAGACTATGTTCAAAAGAGGAAGAAAGATTGTCATGTTATGGATTCGTCATCAAACGTAGGACTCCAAGTTCCCTTTTTGATCCATTTAAATTTTTTTGTTATGTTAGATTCTATTGGATAAATAAATATCTTGCTTGTCGTGGTGGAAATTGATAATTATATTTAAAAGAAGATTGTGTTTTGGAATTTTGTTTTCAGTGAATTTTTAGACCTTCTGTAGGAAAAAGATTATTGAAACTCTTTATGAGAAAAAAAATGATTTTTGTTTAAATTTTTTTTTGGTATCCCATCTTATATTTATGTTGTGATTAAAATTTTCATATCTAGATTTATATTTTGTCTGAAAGAAAAATCAGATGTTATCTTCATTCATTTTTAAGTTTCCTTATGTATATATATATATAAATATATATAGATATATGTTTATTTGGGTTAAAATATATATATATATATTCATTTTGTTCTTTTTAAAAAAAAAAAAATTGTAAAAAAAAAAATTTGGGTGAAAAAATTATATACAGGTCTATTATTTTTTGTTTAGAATATGTATATATTAAGTGTATGGGGGGGGGGGCTCGACTGTCGCCGTACCACCCAACTCCTCGTGGGGTTGTACGTAGCCACCACGGCTGCACACAACAGTTGCCGGCTACTAGGCGCAGCCATGGTGGGGGTTGCAGCCTCCCCACATAGGGAGGTTCACAATCCCTGC
This sequence comes from Sequoia sempervirens, assembly GCA_007258455.2. Classification (NCBI taxonomy): domain Eukaryota; kingdom Viridiplantae; phylum Streptophyta; class Pinopsida; order Cupressales; family Cupressaceae; genus Sequoia; species Sequoia sempervirens. The sequence goes on along the minus strand of VDFB02000015.1, from coordinate 529,795,703 downwards.
AGGGCTGTAACCACTTCAAAGTTTTCTAATTTTTTTTTAAATTTAAAATCTATTAAATTAAATTTTATTTAATTTGTTATTTTATATTATAATATATATAATATATATATACATTTTAATATATGTATATATATATGTGTGTGTGTGTATGGGTCATGATTATATTGTTAATTTTATAATACAATTTAAATGTATGATTTTATATATATAATTTATATATATGTATATTTATATGTATATATGTATATACGTGTAAAAGCGTGTAATATATATGCTGAGATTATGGGAAAATTAGATGATGTTAAAATTTGTAATGTTGGATATTATGGTGAGATTGATTTGTTTGGTAATGAGCATTGTTAATTAAATTAAGTTGAATGATTTTGGGTAAATTATTATCTATTTTTCTTGGTAAAATTTTGTAATGACATATGTTAAACTATGGAATACTTGAGTACGTGATTCTTTCATTCTTGAATTATTGTATTAATTGTTGTTTTATTTAATTGGGTTGTGGTCATGTGAAAAACCCTAAAGTTAGTTTATCCTTCTATAGAAGCTTAAGTTGCTTGTTAGGGACTTATGGGGAAATGATGTTGTAATCATGATCTTTTAATTTGATACTTGTCCCTATTTTGACTAGTGTTGTGATCTTGAGTTTACATTTGGGTTGTACCATTTTTATGGGTGTTGATTCATATGAATTTTGGCGAGATGGTTTTGCCTCGCGGTTGTTCTATTTTGTGGTTCGGTGTTTTTGTTGGTACAACCAATTGGAATTTGATGTTATGATTTGGGTTCTAGGGAGAGTGGCTCTATGTGGGCATCGATGCACAAAGGGGTTGTTAGGATAACCCACGTTAGAGTTAGAGTAATAAGTGATAACCTAATTAATTAATTAGGGGGTGGGTAATAAAACATTAACAAGATAAATATGGATGCCTTGTCCACCTGTTAGGGCTTTCACAAAATAAATGTGGGTTGAGGAGGTCGTGGTTGGCAAGATCATTTCCTCGTCTCCATGATAGGTTAATAGTTCTGCACGAGTCACCCTATGGGGCCAGCGCCTAGAGAGGCTATCAGGATAACCATAGATGGGGGTCGGCACCTAGAGAAAGGAAGTCAGGATAACCTAGGTAGGACTATGTGATAACACTCTCCTCTAGCATTCCCTTGAGTTGTTTGTATTGATAGCCTCTAGAAGTGGTCTTTTGATATTATGTTTCTTTTATGTGTTCTCTTTCTTTTCATGTTTGGAGTTTAGTCTTGTGTTATTGTTTGGATGTTCTTGGTCGGGGATCCTTCCTTATTTACTCCTAGCATTGGGGTGGTTAGGTGGAACATGCTACACACCCCGTTGGATCCCCTATTATGTAGTTGAACCATTCAGTGTAGAGTTTGTAGATGCAACTTGATCTAGAGTTCATATGTTACTAGATGTCTACTTGTACTCCAGATGTATTATATGTATTGGTGTATCACTCCCATGTGTGTTGGGAAGATTTATGATGTAATTTGGTATATGTATTCAATGAGAAGTACTAGAAGACTGATGTAATGTATATTCACACTATGTAATTCATCCTTGTACTATAATTGTACATATTGTTAATGTTATGTTGTATTTGTGGAAATATGTACTTTATATTTCCATGTTTAATTTATTGTAATTTGCATGTATGGTTTTATATGGATTATTCATATCACATTGGTTATCATTAATGAGTGTTTAAATGAAGATATGTGAATGAATGGATTACGTTATTGGAAATTTAATGTTACATCTATTAACTTTATTACGCGATAGTTTAGGTAATGTCAGCTCATGTACCCCAAGGAACTTAGGTGTGTAACTTGAAAACATTAGTTATGTTAGAAAACTTAAAGCACATTCTTTAAGTTTTTTAAAAAAATATTTGTTGCATTTTTTAGTTGTCTCTTTGGGGTTTGCGCGACGGGGCATTACAACTTGGTATTAGAGCCAAGGTTGCTAATGTTGGGATCTCTGGGTAGTTTGTGTCTATTAGGCAACCTTTGAGTTAACTTTTGATCTCACATACCCCTAATTGATGTGCAGGATCATGCCTTAGGGTAGAGGTGGTGGCCGAGGTGGTGGCCTTGGGGCTGATTTCCAAAGTCCATCACCTCTATGTTCCCACAGTTTAGAGTGTGAGGAACAACAGAGTTCCCAAAAAAATTTGACAAGTGGTGGTTAGAACCTAGAACAATTAGGTCTGGATGGTCAGTTGCAACATCTACTTGAGGAGATACTGGGTCGTTTAGGCCCTAGGCAAGTGGAAGAACAGAGGCTGGAAAGGGAAAGGGAGATATCTCCTAGACGTAAGGAAATAACAATTAATTAGGATGCAATAGTGGCAAGTCACATGAGAGACCTATTGAGAGCATGACCTCCCACATTTGATGGTTCTAGTGGGGGTCTTGAGATAGAGACATGGCTGATCGATCTTGATAGATCGTTTGCTATGCATCCCTATGGTAGTAATACTAGGGCTAGGTGCGCCATCATGCACCTCAGAGGCTTCGTGTCCACTTGGTGGCGGCTAGAGGAACAAAAATTACATATTGATATCAGCATGGTGACTTGGGTATTGTTTATGGAGAGATTCAAGGCCCGTTTCCTTTCTGATCATGGGAGGCAATGTAGAGCAGATGAATTCCATGAGTTAAGATAGCTAGCAATGTTTGTGGAGCAATATGAGCAATTTTTTACGAGCTCAAGTAGTATGCAGGGATTGGTAATGATGAGGAAATTCTTGTGCAACACTTTGTCAGGGGCTTAAATTCCTGAATCAATGGTGGAGTTAGAGTCTTTGAGCTAAAGAAAATAGAGGTAGTTGTTGAGAAGGCTCGTCTGGTAGAAGAAAATTTGGCAATGGCATTGGGAGGTCACACTGGAATTCAGATCAGTAGTGCCTTGACATTAGGTATTGGTTCTAGAGGTGGACAACCTCAAGCTGCAGGGTCATCCAGGAATTTTCCAGAACCCTCTAAGGGTGGTCCGCAGTAGCAGCAATAGTCACAGCCCAAATAGAATAAATCACAATCTCAACAAGGAGACAAATCTTAGAGTAGGAAGAACTAGAGTTGGAAGAAAATTAGACATGATCGTTTTGAGTAGCTTGCACAAAGCACACAGTTGGCACCTTCTCGGGGCAATTTTCAGTAGTTGAGTGCACTGTCTAAGGTCAAAGATTTTGGGTGAGGCAGAGGTTGTTTCTCTTGTGGGAAAAAGGGTCATATTGCTAGACAATGTCCATAGAGGAACACTACAGGATTTAGTCAGAGACTAGCTACTTCTGAGTTGGCAATGGGCGATGTGGGGAAATCTCCCCATGTGTTCGTAGTAGTCGATAATCGTCAAACTAAACATCAGGGCACTGTAATTGAGACATCAGGTGCATTGTAGGGAACTAGCATTTCCATTCTTTTTGATTCTAGAGAATCAGATTCATTCATTTCTCCTTCAGTAGTAGAGTGTTGTCGACTGGTGGTAGCAAGGCAAGGCATTAAGTGGCAAGTCGAATTGGCCTCCGGGGCAAAGGTAGTGGTTGAGTCACTAGTTCAGGGTTGTAATTTGAAAATTGGGTCACTCATGACTACAGTGGATCTCTGAATTCTACTTCTTAGTTCATATGATGTGGTTCTAGGTATAGATTGGTTGAGTGCCCATTGTGCCATAATTGATTGTCAACACAACGCTATGTGTTGTGTTGATGATGCAGGTAATGAGGTTGAGAGCATTAATATTTAGAGGCCTATATCTCTACATTTGATCTCAGCCATGCAATTAAAAAGGTGCTTCAGACAGGGTTGTCAGTTGTTTTTTGTGTCTGCTAATGACTTGGACTCAGAAAAGAGTCAAGGGATTTCATTGGATGACTAACCTCTTCTTAACGAATATTCTAATGTTTTTCCAAGTGAAATTCCAGGGATACCACTAAAGTGTGACATCAACTTCAGAATTGATCTTGTTCCTGGAGTTGAGCCTATATCTCAGGCTCCATATTGGATGACAATGCAAGAATTGCAAGAGCTTCGTTTGCAGTTGGAGGAACTTTTAGAAAAAGGATTCATCCATTCTAGTGTTTCCCCTTGGGGAGCACTAGTTATATTTGTGAAAAAGAAGGATGGTTCGCTCAAATTATGTCTTGATTATAGGTAGCTTAACAAAGTTACGATCAAGACGATAACCTTTTCCAAGAATTGTTGACTTATTCGATCAGATAAAAGGAGCTCAATTTTTCTATAAGATTGATCTTAATTCTGGCTATCATCAGTTACAAATAGCCGAATTTGATATTCACAAAACTACATTTTGCACTCGTTACGGGCATTATGAATTCACTGTTATGCCATTTGGGTTGACAAATGCACCATCAATTTTTATGAGCCTAATGAATGGAATCTTCTAAACCTATTTGGATAGGTTTGTGCTTGTGTTCCTCGATGACATCCTAGTTTACTCTAAAACAATAGAGGAACATGAGGAACATTTAAGTCAGGTGTTACAATGCTTGAGGAACAATCAGTTATTTGCTAATTTGGCTAAGTGTGAGTTCTTCAAAACAGAAGTGAAATACTTGGGGCACATCATCTTAGGTGCAAGTATTGTAGTGGATTTATCAAAGATCTAGGCTATTGTTGATTGGTTAGTACCCAAGAATGTTCCAAAGATTCACAATTTCATGGGGTTAGCGGACTATTATTAGCGGTTTGTACAGGGTTTTTCAAGGATCGCACATCCCATCACTTCCCTTCAGAGGAAAGGGAAGAAGTTAATTTGGTCAAATCAATTCCAGTCAGTATTTGAGACTCTTAAGGATAGGTTGACTAGTGCACCTATATTGGTTTTTCCTAATCCTAATGGGGATTTCGTGGTGTGCACAGATGCTTCCTTGGAGGGCTTAGGAGTCGTCTTGATGCAAGAAGGTCGTGTAATTTCTTATGAATCCAAAAAGCTCAAGGATCATGAGCTAAATTACCCCATGCATGACTTAGAAATAGCTGCAGTGGTTCATGCCCTTGTGTGATGGAGACATTTCTTATTGGGTCATAGATTTGAGCTTCACAGTGATCATCGTAGTTTGCAATAAATTTTTACGCAGCCAAACCTGAATTCCAGGTAGAGGATATGGATGGAATTCCTCTATGAATATGACTTTGAGGTCAAGTATGTTCAGGGCAAGGAAAATGTAGTGGCGGATGCTCTGAGTTGGCGGAGACATGAGATTTCTACAATGGCTCTCAAGGTGGATTTGAGGAGTCAGGTCCTCGCAAACTTCCCACAGATAGCTAGTATCAGGAACTGAAGTTAGAAATTGAATCAGGTAGACCTTTGGAAGGAAATTTTGCAGGGTACTCACTAGATTCAAATGGTCTTCTGAGGTATTTGGGGTGCATGTATGTGCCTTCTACTGAGGGTCATTGGACTCTAATTATGACAGAGGCACATCGAGCTCCCTACTCTGCTCACCCAAGAGTTAAGAAGATGTATGTAGATCTTCATGCACTATACTTTTGGGCTGGCACGAAGAGGGATATTGCATATTTGGTGGCTAGATGTTTGGAATGTAAAAAGGTCAAAGAAGAACACTAGCATCTCGTAGGTCTTTTACAGCCACATCTCATTCCAAAATGGAAGTGGGACATAATTTCAGTAGACTTTATTGTGGGATTGCCTATTACTTCTCGACGTCATGATGCTATCATGGTCACAATTGATAGATTGACCAAGGTGGCACACTTCTCCCCCATCCGATCATATTACACTACTTCTTCAATTGCTAGAATCTTCATGGAAGACATTTTTCATCTGCATGGTATTCCGTGGAGAATTATTTATGACAGAGATCTCATATTCACATCTACATTGTGGACATCATTGTAGCATGCCTTAGGAAATCAACTAAATTTTAGTTATGCTTACTGTTATGCCCTGCATAACCACCCCATTTTATTCTGGAACAAAAAGGGTCCCCCTTTTTTTTCTTGTCTTTTTTGGGCCTTTGGTTTTCTGCCTTAGGCATATTTCCTTTGTTTTGTCAGAAGTGGAACCGGGACCAATATCAGGCTTGCAATTACATCCAAGTTCTGGTCTTGTTTTGTCCCCGGTTCTGGTCCCAACAGCTCTTTTGTTTTCCTCCTAAGTCTGTCCTTTTTTCTATCGGAACCGGGTCCGGAGCTAAATCTAAACGTTGAATTCATTCAAGGTTTCGAGTTCGTTTTCCATCCTGACTCTGACTCCGCTTTTCTTTTCTCGCTCTTCTTTGTTGGTCATTTTCCATTTGGTTTGGCATCCTATGCCTTAGCTATTTTCTTGGTGGCCTTCGACGTTTTTCTATTTTGTTTTGGCGGACTCGGAACCAGAATGAAAACCGAACTTGGAATTCCTTCCAACTTCTGTTTTGTATTCCTTTTCCGGTCCTGGTTCTGCCTCTTTTGTTTTCTACCCTTTGTGCCTTTGGTTTTTGTTTGGTGGACTTGGAACCAAAACTAGAACCAAACCCTGAAACTTTAATTAGTTTATGGTTCATGTTTCGTTCCGATCCCAGTTCTGCATATTTTGTTCTTTCGCTTTTGTTCCTTTTGTTTTGTCGGGGATGTTTTCCCCCTTTCCATTTTTTCCTTCATCTATCTTTGTTGTCTTTTTGGATGTTGTTAGAGGCGGGATCAGAATGGAATGCAAACTTGAAACTTTGAAACGTTCCTGGTTCAGTTTTGGCTCCAGTCCCAATTCTGCTATGTTCGTTTGTTTTGCCCCGGTTTTGATCGCTTGGTCGCAGGGTGTTTTTTCTGCCTTTCCCCTTTTCTTTTTTATTCTTTTGTCATCTCTTTCTATTTTGTCAGAGGTGGGATCGGGATGGAATCCAAAATTGAAACTTTGAAGAAGTTTCAATCTCGGATTTAGTTCCACCCCTGTTGTGTTTCGCCCGGGATCGATTTTTGCTCTAATCTCACCTGCATTTGTTTCCATCTTTGTCCCTCGCGTTTGGTTTCTGTTGCGGGAACGGAGCCGAAATGTGGGTTGAACTTGGAAGTGGTAATTATTTCCATGGTTACTTCCCATTCTGACTCTGGTCCCGATTCTGTTTTCCTTTTTGGCCCCGGCCCTGCCAGTTTTAAGGAGGGTATTGTTTCCAGTTCTGTTTTGGTTCTGCCCCCACCGGGGTTGGGTTTCTTTTGTCTAAAAGTTGAAGGCATAGTAAAATTGAATGAAATCATAAGCAATAGTGTATTTATTATAATATATTTTATACGCTTCTGGGGACTATTCGAGACCTTCTTTTGCAGATTAAGTCATGTACATAATGATATTTCTCAAGGAATCTTGTTGAAAGATGAAGGCCTCAGAGAGAAGTCCTGATGACTTGAGTAAAGTCTCACCGAAAGATGTAAGTTCGACGTGATGTCTGGCAGAAGAAAAAAAATCTTGCCAACCCGATAAGGTTTTGCCGACATATTTTGTGCCCTCGATGTAGCATGTTGAGCTTAGTGTAACGTCTTGTTGACCAAGCAAAGTCTCCCCGAAATGAAATGAGCTCTCGACGAAAGGACGTGACTTCAGTGTAATGTCTCGGTGAAGGAAATTATTCTCACTGACAGGAGATGATATCAGCATAAGTTCTAGAGCAAGAAGAAGGCCAAGTGAAGAAGGAAGAAGCCGCAAGTCACAGTGACAGTCGTGAGATTTGCTGGCAAAGGTAGCTCGACATTAATGGTAATGCTTTAGGGCATTGAAGGTGGCTCAACATGGAAGTTCGAAGATGGACACAGAGGTGTAGGAGTTAATGCTAGAGTTGCAAAAGATCTGAGATCATCCTTGGGATAATCTTTCACCGACATGGATAGTAGGGATTCACATTTAATGCAGAACCAACTTTATTGAAAAGATTTGGATGTTGACCCTTCTGGAAAAAAGATATTTTGTAAACCCTAAAAAGGGGGCCGACATTCTTTTCGGGAGGGGATGTATATATGGCATATCCTAATTCTTTGTAAGAGAGATTTTTTGGAGGTGGAAGAAATAGATAGAAGTTTTAGGAAAGATAGAGGGGACGAAAATTGCATCCTGTTTTTTTGTAAAGGGAGCTTCTTTTGTCTTCTTAGTTAGGAGTTAGATTCAGCATAAAAAGTAATGTATTCCTCAAGTTTTCTTAGTGTGGATGGAAACAATCTAAATACATAGGTTTTATGTACATTGGTGATTGTGCCAGATTTGTAAATGTTGCTTATCTGTTTCACCAACAGTAGGAGCAACCAGATTTGAATCTACTTCATATTGTGTTCCAAAATGGTATTTATGTTGAGTTAATCATTTAATTTTGAAACCTTTCAAGGAATGAAATCTTATTTTTTGTTTTGTTTAAATGGTAACTTATAATCAGTTGTTGAAATCAGCACTACGAACGAATGCAACTATGTGTTAATCATAAGTTAATTTTGTTCTTTAGTTTTAGTTAGGAATTCCTTGAAAGGTAACAAGTCTGGTTAAGTTGGATGAATTAGCATTCTTTTCTATTCCAAAGCTCTGATCTATCTTTTTCTGTTTCTTTAAAAACCCTGGTTAGAGTAGGTTTAAGTTTATGTTTAATCTCAAAACAACCCAGAAGCTCAACACCAGCAGGCCCCTTGAACATTACTATTACATTGACCATTGAGCAACATTAGCACAGTTGAGAACCAACTACAAAGACCTTGGGAGCTAATACATCCATGTGTTGTATTTCTCTTTTAGGAGAAACAAAATAGCAATATTTTGTTTGCATGTTGATGTTCCATCAGACACGCCAACAAAAACTGGTGCTAGAAGGAGGGCTAGAAGGGAAAACTAGATAAAACTAGGTTTTCTTCCCCAAAAAGGCCCCATAGAGTTCTTCGATCAGCTAAAAATCCATCACCTTTCATAGAACTCAAGACCCCAACAAGACACAAGGTTCACAAAACTGGGGCAACCATCATACCACCCCTGTTAGCTCCACTCACTCCACTAGGTTTTTCACCAATACCCAAGTGGATACCTATCAATCCACCACCTAATCCATCTCAATTGTCATCACAGCTGGTTCAACCCATCTAACAGCTGGCTCAACCACCACCACCACCACCAATGGCGTTCTTTCATAATAACCCCTCTCCATTGGGGACTATTCCTGGAGGTTTTCATGATATGCCAAAGAATCCTGAGAAATTTTGTCCCAAGTACATTCATGGTGAATCACGGAGTGTTGAGGAGCACATACAAGCTTTTAAGGATGCTTGTACCAGAGCTTAGATAGCTCACCATGATGTAGTTTGTAGGTTGTTTCCTTATTCCTTAGGGGATATGGCGTACAACTGGTACCTAAATCTCCCTCAGCATTCTATTCTGAGCTGGACAAAATTGGAGAATGCTTTCATTAATTAGTTTAGAATCTACGTGGATCCCGCCATTTTGTTCCACCAATTTGCTACTATTAGGAAGGAGCCAGGTGAACCTTTTCCTTTATTTAATACCAGGTTCCAATGAATGTATAGGAGATTGAAAGACCCCTATCTAGTCACTAAGAATAGTGCCATTCAAGCTTATTTTAGGGTTATAGACCCCTTGCTTGGCTTGTTCCTGCAAAGGACTTATCAACCAGCTGATATTGATTCTCTATCCAAATTTTATCATTTGGCTATCAAGCTGCAACAACAAATTAGTTCTCAACAAGGAAGTTTGGGAGGAGGTTTCCCTTCAATAAGCTATCAGATGCATAGCCCAACCCCTTTATTCAATACTGTCCCGAGAATGTCTCCTTCCCATTATGGGCCTATGCCTGAGTTGCAAACTCAACCTCATGTTCCATTCTTTGCTAATGGAACTCCTGACTTCTTCCAAAAACCACAGGTTCCTCAAAGTTCCCATGGTCATCATAACCAAATTGGAACACCAAATCATGGTGGTTAGCCACCTATTGCTAAGAGTGTGGAAAGTGAAAAGACGGTTCAACTTACAAATGAAGTAGAGACCTTGAAGAAAACACTGTCTCAAGTTACAAATGACATGGCTTAGCTTAGACTAAACCCTTCCCAAAACCAAGGTAATTATCCTAATCAAAGCAATAACAATAAGGGTAATTATCAGAATCATAACAATTACAACCAAAGGGGTTATCAGGGCCAAAACTCCTCTAACCAAGGCTATCAAAATCAAAATAGAGGATACAACTAGAGACTGAATAGCAACCGGAAATGGAATACAGGGCCCAATAATAGTGGAGTTTCCCATAATTATCAAGCTAATGAGGATAGGTCACATATTGCAAATTTGGTTGACCTCAACTTTATGACTAATTGGTGCAGGTTGCATGATACTGCCACTCACTCCGAGGTAAACTACCCTGAAATGGAGAAAGTTGTCAAGATGGCATACGCAGATGCCCACACGTTCCAAGGGAATTCAAACAAAGGAGGTGACTTAGTGGATACATCCATGACATATTACCTCTTTGAAGAAGAACCTTCATTACCAATGCAGAGTGAGAATGAACCGAAGGAAGATATGTATGATGCCCAAGCCTTTCAGACAAAGGGAGGACACTTCCTAAGAAATCAGAATAAGGATCCATTCACTACATCAGCGCCACCTAATCACATGGTGCCTCTGAATCAAAGTGCTGACAACAACCCTCCTCCACCAAAAGGTCCACTTGACTTCCATAACATAGGTAATTCACTTGGTGTTGTAAAAAATAATGCAAGATATAACACAAAATTTGATATTGTTGTTGAGATGCAGAGGCAGAAGACCTCTTTATCATATTTTGACATCCTCAAGTGGTGCCCTGCTCAATGAGAGATAGTGCTGAGAGCTTTGGAGCAAGTTGATAAACCAAAAGGGAAAAACAAGGTTGCACCTACTACAGACATGAACACTGTGTTGTACAGAAGCAAGGTAGGTACCCCACCATTTCTTTTGAGTTTAAGAATCTATGGAAAGAATCTACATAACTGTTTGTTAGATTTGGGGGCTTCAGGCAATGTTATGCCATTTTCTATATGCAAGAAATTGGGATTGAACCCTGTCCAAAAAAATAAGAAGATCATCCAACTTGATAAAACAGAGGTTAATGTAGTTGGAGAATTGAGAAAAATACATGTGCAAGTAGGGTCAGACCCTAGGATTCAAACCAATATAGATATTCAAGTGGTAGATATTCCTGAGACTTATGGTATGCTATTAAGCATAGATTTGATGAAATGTATAGTGGGGTATCTCTCCCTTGACTTTTCACATATGTGGTTACCATTGAGAGGAATTCCTACAAAGATTAGGATTTAAAGTGAGCCTCGCCTCAACTATGTCATCATTGAATATGATTTCCCCAATGAGGTGGCCTATTTTGAAACTGGGATAGGGGTTTATAAAAGAGATGAAATTTTAACCTTCTCTATTCTTGATCCTAAGGAACTGCCAATACAAAAGTTCCCTGATTCCGTGATTAATGAAAATCAACAGGCCTTGATCAGGAAGCTGCAATAAGATCAGCTGGTCTTAGGGGAAGATACCGATCTGCATAGTCTTTTGCTCCCTAACTGGTGCAGGGTGCATTACCAAAATCATTTTGAATTAACTTGCCAACCCTACATTGACATTTTAAATCATGTTTCCCAAGCTGGGGAAACTAGCTTAAGTTACCCTAAGACCATTGCAGACCACTTCTCATTTGAAGCCAAGGAAGTAATAATGTTAACTAGGGATAAGATACCTTCAAAGGAAGCTCCTTCTCAAATTGAACCTACTCCAGACACATTTCCAAATCAGCATATTGATGAGGAACAACCCCAAGGTTTATTTGACACCCCCGTACTCATGAATATACCAAAACCCAAGGGGTTAAATAAAGGCACAAGTGACTGTTAGAGGGATAGCCACAGATTATATGACATAGCTAAGTAGGAATTGGAAAGTGTACCTAAAAAACCTATTGAGTGCCCTTTCCCTACATTTGATGCAAAAGATAAAATAGCTCCACCTATGGCTCATCTAACCCTAGCACCAATAACAACTTCAAAAGGATCGATTCCAACTCATGACCAACTTTGGACCCTCACGTTTGATGGATCTAAGTCCAAAATAGGTTGTGGTGTTGGGATTGAGTTAACCAACTCGAAAAGAAAATTATTCTTTGCTTCTTACAGGTTGTAATTAGGATGCACTAACAACGTAGCAGAATATGAAGCTCTAGCTCGGGGGCTATTGTTTGCGCATAAGAAGAAGGTCACTGCCCTGGTGGTCAAAGGAGATTCAAAAATAGTTTTCAAGCAAGTATGCAGCCAATACACATGTCACAATAGAAGGTTGGCAGCTTATCCGAATTGGGTATGGAACCTTATTGAGGATTTTTATGTTTTCAGGATTAGTTTAATCCCTAGAGAGGAGAATGAGATAGCTAATTCATTAGTTGTTGCTGCAGGTAGCCTGGAACCCATGCAGGGCTCCAAGCTTAAGAGATTCTTAGTGGAATTAATTTCCACCCCAGTTGTTCCTGATAATATCAAGAACTTTCAAGTCTTTGATGATGATTGACATATTCTTTTTTTTTTTAGCAAGCTCAGATATTTTAGAAGGGAAAATTATTGATGAGGCCAACAGGGATCAAGGGGATTGGAACCCTGAAGATTGTGATACAGAGGGGGTCCTCAATTTAAAGAATAATAACATTCCCAAGGGAATGGTGGCTTTAGAAAGAATTTTTGATTCAAACCTCGGGGCTCGAGAAAAGATGTCAGCTGAAGATAAAGGAGGCAAATATGAAACGATCAACATAGTTGATTCTAGCCCTGAAAGAAGTGTTTACATAGGGAAAGTTTGCCCTGAAGCAATCATAAAAGACATACTAAGGGCACTAAAGAAGGATATTTCTGTGATAGCCTGAGGATATGAAGAGCTAAAAACATTTGATGCTTCTGTAATGACTCATACTATTCCCCTGAAGCCCGAAGCCAAGCCATTTCGACAAAAACAACACCCTATCAATGCCCTGATTGAACCACTGATCCTTAAAGAAGTTCAAAAATTTCTTTCTACAAGGATAATCTTCCCTGTACGCCATTCAACATGGGTGGCTAACTTAGTCCCAGTTCGTAAGAAAAACAAAGAGATCAGGCTATGTGTAGACTTCAGAAATCTGAATAGAGCTTCAGAAAAAGATAACTACCCACTTCCTTTTCTAGATGAAGTCTTGCAAACTGTCAATGGATCTCAGATGATATCATTCTTGGATGGTTACTCTGGATACAATCAGGTAATGGTTAACTATGAAGACAGAATGAAGACAACCTTCACTACAAAGTGGGGAACGTTTGCATACAGAAGGATGCCATTCAGTCTGATAAACGTTGAAGCAACTTTTCAGCACGCCATGAACATAACATTCAAAGATCTAATCGGTAAATGCGTTATCATTTACATGGAAGACTTGATAGTGTTCTCCAAGGATATATTAAACCACGTTGTAGGCTTAGCCAAAGTTCTTCAAAGATGTATCTAGTATGGCATCTCCCTGAATCCCAAAAGGTGTGTGTTCAAAGTTTCTGAAGGGAAGCTTTTAGGACACATAATCTCAGAAAGAGGGATATCAATTGATCTAGGTTGAGTTGAGTCCATTCTGAAGATAGCTATGCCAGGGAGCAAGAAGGAGATGAGATCCTTCTTCGAAAAGATCAATTTCATGAGAAAGTTTATAATGGGCTTTGCAAAAATCATAAAACCACTTAATGAAATGATGAAGAAAGACGCCAAGATAGAATGGAGTGATGAGGCGAAGGCCACGTTTTCATAGATCAAGTGATCCATTTCAGAAGCGTCAGTCATTACCAGCCCTAATTACTTGAAGCCATTCTACATTTATTCCTTTGCTTCTAAACATTCCCATGTAGCAATACTGACTCAACGAAGAGGAGAGGCAGAGGAGAGGCCAATCGCTTTCATGAGCTCTCCATTCAAAAATGTTGAAGTTGAGCACCCACCGCTTGAAAAGTAAGCTTTTACGCTAGTCAGGGCTGTCAAGAAGTTCAGCCACTACATTCTCTAAAGCCAAATCATTGTTGTAGTTCCTGACACTGCTGTGAAGTCTCTACTTATGCAGAGCGAGTTGGGAGAAAGAAGAGGGAAATGGATGGCCATTTTGCAGGAGTTTGATCTGGAGATACACCCTATGAAACTCATCAGAGGTATAGGCCTATCTAAATCCATGGTGAATGCTAGTGAGAACATTATTTTCCAGCAATACACTACTCAGTCCTTTTCAAACGACCCTTGGTATGTTGATATCACCTATTTCATCCTCAACAGTCGATGTCTAGAGGGAATGAACACCACTCAAAGGAGAGCGTTGAAGATGAAGAGCTCTCATTATATGCTCAAAGGAGGATTACTATATAGGAAGAATTTTGAGGGAGTGTACCTACGATGCCTCAATCAGCAAGAGGCTAAACACGTGATCACTAAATTCCATGGGAAACATGGCACAGGTCATGGGTCTATAGATTCATTAGCACATCAAATCCTCCGATTTGGTTATTATTGGCCATGTGTGTTCAAAGATTCCCATCAGCATGTAAGAACATGTAACATATGCCAGATTTCTGCATCAAAGGAACACCATCCAGCCATGCCATTACAACCTGTTTACAAGGTAAGGCCATTTTCCCAATGGGCGCTGGAATTTATCGGGGTCATTAACCCAAATTCTTCTACAGGACACAAATTCATCTTGACTGCTACTGATTACTGCACAAGATGGACAAAGGCTATACCTTGCAAGAATAGCACAATAGAGGTAGTGATCAAGCTCCTCATCGAATGCATCACCACTAGGTTTTGAGTACCCTTCGCATTGGTATGTGACAATGGATCTTCCTTCTCTTCTGCTGAGTTCATTTCATGGGCATATGATCACAAAATTGTCTTAAAATATTCTTCAAACTACTATCCACAAGGAAATGGAGTTGTAGAATCAACCAATAAGAATCTCTTGGGGGTAATTAAGAAACTATTAGAGAACAACCCTAGGGACTGGCACACCCAGCTAATATTTGCGTTATGGGCATATAGGACTAGGATCAAGGCTGCTTTAAAAACTTCACCATTTAAACTAGTGTATGGACAAGAGTCTGTGTTCCCTATCCACTTGCAAATACCTATCCTTGAGTTCATGCAAAATTTCTACTCTAGTTATAATAGGATAGAATTAAGATTAGCTTCCTAGTTAAAATTAGAAGAACAGAGGGATGCCACCTTGCAACAATTCTTTAGACACTAGGCTATTGTCAAACGTTGGTTTGACAAAAGAGCCAAAATCAAGGCTTTTAGAATATCTAACCTTGTGTTACTGTGGGATAAAGCTAGTGAAAAGAAGGGAAATCACCATAAATTTGACAAGCTCTGGTTAGGTCCCTATCAGATTGCTGAGAACCTGCGAGAAAATGCTTTCTAATTGAGCAGTTTAACTAGAGAACCTGTTCCCTTGCCTGTCAATGGACAGTTTCTTAAGCATTATTTTGAGTCGTAAAGCTTTGTAATTTTTTGTTCTGCATGTAAATAGTCTACTGCTCTTTATGTAAATAATTTGTTTGTTTCCTATTTGTAAGTAATTTTCTCTTCTATTTGTAAATAGTTTTGTTTCTTTGTTTTTCTTTTCTTTTTGTCCTTTCATTTCCTTTGTTCATTATGTTGGTCTTGTTTTGTTCTTTGGGGTTTATCTATTCTTTCCACCTTTAAAAGTGGGTTTTTATCTAAGGCATACTTTGGTTGTTAGGAGAGAAGTGGTTTAGATATTTTCAAGTTTGTTGGATGGGTGATTTTGTCCTAAACTTTTTTTTTATGCCCATTGTCAAATAAAGTTGTGGGAAGTTTTGAAAACAAGGTGCAAAGTAACCAAGCTTCATTAGCTCCTCTGAATCTGTCACAAATCATCAAGATCATCTCCTTTGTAATGGAATATTTGTCTCAGGATGATAGTGTTGTAAGATTTGAGTGAAAAATATGATTTCCCGACTACTGTTATGAGGTCCATAGTAGTTTTCAACCCAGAACAAATGTTAAGCATCTGACATATTGAGAAAAGTTGAATAAAATATCTGAAACTCCAAAAAATAAAAAAAAAAGAGAGAATTATCTAAAAGAGAAAAGTAGACTCAATATGAATGGGTGATTCCAGTATCTCTACCGGGGCTATGGACACTTGACTGGCAGTAGAACAATGCTATAAGGAAACTAGAGGTATCTCTGTTGGGGCTATGGATGCCTGATCAACAACGGAGCAATGCCTAGGATATCATTGCATAACAGCTAAAAGGGAATCAACTCATATAGTTCAAATGTTGCACATTATTGTACCAAGGATGAGGAAAACTTTATGAAAGGAGGATGCACCATCAAGCACACACATAGATTCAAGGATAGCCAGTGTTGGTTACATTTGAAATTCTAGCTCAGCCTTGGTTGTTAAAACTAACCCAACTGGAGTTGTGATGTTCATGAACCAAGAGTTCTGGGTACCTGAATCCTTCGGTTTCTTGAAAATGGTTAAACCATTTTCCCAGCTGAGTCGCCATTTGTTATGCCCTGCATAACCACCCCATTTTATTCTGGAACAAAATGGGTCCCCCTTTTTTTTCTTTTGTCTTTTTTGGGCCTTTGGTTCTCTACCTTAAGCACTTTTCCTTTGTTCTGTTGGAAGCAGAACTGGGACCAATATCATGCTTGGAATTACATCCAAGTTGTGGTCTTGTTCCATCCCCAGTTCCAGTCCCGAAAACTCTTTTTTTTTTCCTCCTAAGTCTATCCTTTGTTCTGTCAGAACCGAGTCCGGAGCTGAATCTAAACGTTGAATTCATTCAAGGTTTTTGGTTCGTTTTCCATCCCGACTCCGACTCTGCTTTTCTTTTCTCTCTCTTCTTTGTTGGTCGTTTTCCCTTTGGTTTGGTGTCCTGTGCCTTAGCTATTTTCTTGGCAGCCTTCGACATTTTTTTGTTTTGTTTTGGCGGACCCGGAACTGGAATGGAAATTGAACTTGGAATTCCTTCCAAGTTCTATTTTCTATTCCTTTTCCAGTCCTAGTTCCACCTCTTTTGTTTTCTGCCTTGCATGCCTTTGGTTTTGGTTTGGTGGACCCAGAACCAGAACTGGAACCAAACCCTAAAACTTTAATTAGTTTCTGGTTCGTATTCCATTCCGATCCCAGTTCCTCATGTTTTGTTCTTTCGCTTTTGTTCCTTTTTTTGTTGGGGATGTTTTCCCCCTTTCCTTTTTTTCCTTCGTCTGTCTTCATCATCTTTTTGCATGTTGTCAGAGGCAGGACCAGAATGGAATGCAAACCTGAAACTTTGAAAAGTTTATGGTTTGGTTTTGGCTCCAGTTCCGGTTCTGCTCTGTTCGTTTGTTTTCCCCCGGTTTCAATCGTTTGGTCGCGGGGCATTTTTCTTCCTTTCCCCTTTTATTTTTCATTCTTTTGTCATTTCTTTCTATGTTTTCGGAGGCGGGATTGGGATGGAATCTGAAACTAAAACTTTGAAGAAGTTTCAATCTCAGATTTAGTTCTGCCCTTGCCCCCATTGTGTTTCTCCTAGGATCAATTTTTGCTCCAATCCCACCTGCGTTTGTTTCCATCTTTGTCCCTCGCATTTGGTTTCTGTTGTGGGTGCGGAGCCGGAATGTGGGTTGAACTTGGAAGTGGTAATTATTTCCATGGTTAGTTCCCATTCTGACTCTGGTCCCGATTCCATTTTCCTTTTTGGTCCCGCCCCCGCTGGTTTTAAGGAGGGTGTTGTTTCTGATTCTATTTTGGTTCCACCCCCGCTGGGGTTGGGTTTCTTTTGTCTAAAATTTGAAGGCATATTAAAATTGAATGAAATAATAAGCAATAGTGTATTTTATTATAATATATTTTATACGCTTCTGGGGACTAATTGAGATCTTGTTTTACAGGATTAAGTCGTGCACATAATGATATTTCTCAAGGAATCTCATTGAAAGATAAAGGCCTCAGAGAGAAGTCCTACTGACCCAAGTAAAGTCTTGTCGAAAGATGTAAGTTCGACGTGATGTCTGGCCAAAGAAAAAAAGTCTTGCCAACCCGATAAGGTCTCACCGACATATTTTGTGCCCTCAGTGTAGCATGTTGAGCTCGGTGTAATGTCTCGTGGACCAAGCAAAGTATCCCCAAAATGAAATGAGCTCTCAACGAAAGGACGTGACTTCGGTGTAATGTCTCGACAAAGGAAGTTAGTCTTGCCAACAGGAGATGATATCAGCATAAGGTTTGGAGCGATAAGAAGGCTGAGGGAAGAAGAAAGAAGCTGCGAGTCACAGTGACAGCTGTGAGATTTGTTGGCAAAGGTAGCTCAACATTAATGGTAATTCTTTAGGGCATTCAACGTGCCTCGGCATGGAAGTTTGAAGATGGAAACAGAGGCGTAGGAGTTAATGCTATAGCTACAAAAGATCTGAGATCGTCCCTGGGATAATCTTTCACCGACATGGATAGCAGGGATTCACATTTAATGTAGAACCAACTTTATTCAAAAGATCTGGATGCCGACCCTTCTAGAAAAAAGATATTTTGTAAACCCTAAAATAGGGTCTGACATTCTTTTCGAGAGGGGATGTATATATGGCGTATCCTGATTCTTTGTAAGAGAGTTTTTGGAGTTGGAAGAAATAGATAGAAGTTTTAGGAAAGATAGAGGGGATGAAAACTGCATCCTGTTTCTTTGTAAAGGGAGCTTCTTTTGTCTTCTTAGTTAGGAGTTAGATTTAGCATAGAAAGTAATGTATACCTCAAGTTTTCTTAGTGTAGATGGAAAAAATCTGAAGACATATGTTTTCTGTACACTGGTGATTGTGCCAGATTTGTAAATGTTGCTTATCTGTTTCACCAACAATAGGAGCAACCAAATTCGAATCTACTTCATATTGTGTTCTAGAATGGTATTTATCTTGAGTTAATCATTTAATTTTGAAACCTTTCAAGGAATGAAATTTTAAATTGTGTTTTATTTAAATGGTAACTTATAACCAGTTGTTGAAATCATCACTACAAATGAATGCAACTGTGTGTTAATCCCAAGTTAATTTTGTTCTTCAGTTTTAGTTAGGAATTCCTTGAAAGGTAACAAGTCTAGTTAAGTTGGATGAATTAGCATTCTTTTTTGTTCCAAAGCTCTGATCTATCTTTTCCTATTTCTTTAAAAACCCTAGTTAGAGTAGGTTTAAGTTTATGTTTGATCTTAGAATAACCCAGAAGCTCAACACTAGCAGGCCCCTTAAACATTACTATTACATTGACCATTGAGCAACATCAACATAGTTGAGAACCAACTACAAAGACCTTGGGAGCTGAGACATCCATGTGTTGTCTTTCTCTTTAAGGAGAAACAAAATAGCAATATTTTGTTTGCATGTTATTCTATCAGACACATCAACACTTACCATCCTAAAACAAATGGTTAGATAGAGAGAGTTAATCAATTTCTTGAGGACATGCTTTGCATGTATCTGATGGATCAATAGTCATGTTCGGAGGATTATTTACATCTGGTGGAGTTTTCTTAAAACAATGGATATCATAGCTCAATTGGTATGGATCCCTTTCAGGCACTATATGGTCGTCCCTATACGACTCCATTAAGTTGGGACCATCTTGAGGACATAGTTCTTCTAGGTCTTGAAATGCTTCAGGACATGGAGCAGTAGGTATCTCGCATCAGAGAGCATCTTGTGGTAGCACAGGATAGACATAAGAAATATGTCGATGCACATAGAGTTGACCATCAGTTCTTTGTTGGTGATCGAGTCTTTCTAAGAGTGCAACCACGAAAGAGCCCAATTCTTTATGGAAAGGGTTCCAAGCTTGAGCCTCAATTTTTCAGACCATTTGAAGTTTGGAGAGGATTGGCCCTGTTGCTTATTGTCTAGCATTGCCACCCAGTCTATCATGGATTCACGATGTTTTTCATGTTTCAGTTCTTAGGCCATATTATCTAGATGTTTCTCATGTACTAGATTGGGATGCTCTATGGGTCGAGGACTGGCAGCTAACACTAGAGCCTGTGCCCATGCTACAACATCGAAGAATCACTCTTAGGGGTAAAGATATTGAACAGGTGTAGGTTCAGTGGGACCCAAATGATGAGACTTTGACAACATGGGAGGATGCATCCCGTATTAGAGAGGCTTACCCATATTTATTTAGTGGCTTCCAGGAGTAAGCCATGTTCTAAGAGGGGAAGATGTAATACCCCTCATGTTGTTGATACTCTTATGTGTTGGTTTTGTACTTCGTTTGTGATGGTGATTAGTTCACCGGATTGATTGTGTGTGGATTCATAGTTTAGTTGGCTTGTTGCACTTGATATTACTTATGATATTTGATGACACATTACATGATGATCATATTATTTGGTTATGCTATAGCTTTCTTTAATAATATATGTGATGATGTTGTGACTCTATGTTGTTATAGTTTCTCATTTGTTTGCTAGTGAGTCTTGGTGAAAGGACGGAGTGGCATCACTCGTTCGCGAGTTCCTTGCTACCCCGCGATTACCTTTCACGGTGTGTTTGTAATGGAGATTTACATGCTACTTGAAATTTTTTTCTATGCAGGATGCAGGTACAAGACCCTGACTCCACCTGCTTGACAGGATTGAGTGTGTCCCATAAACCCAACAGGTATGATGTTCAAAAGGGAGTTGATAAGGACGTGTCCCTGTCCCAAGTACATCCCCTCGTTGTCAGTCTTATGGTGTCATTGTCTTGACCTTGTCTTTGTTTTAGTGTTGGTTGTTGTTGATTATTTATTTTATTTGTGAATAGTTGTTATTTAATTAATCTTTATTTTATGTGTGATTAATTAATGCTATTTTGTTGATATGATTATTTATAGGTAATTGTAATTAAGTTTAATGTTAGATTTAAATAAATGTTGTAATTTAAAAGTTTTTTAATTAATTAAAAGATATAAATTAATTAATTTAAATAAATAATGTTGTTGAGAATTGTAGATTATCTCTTTCAAATATTAAAATTATAAAATTTAGAGATATTGTCATGTGAAGATAAAGATTAAAAATAAATGAATTTTTAATTAATTTAATTGGATAAATGTGAGCTTTAAAATCAAGAAAAAGGGACCAATGCATGTTGTAGATTTTTGAAAAAGAAAGAGCTTTATTTATTTTTCTTTATTTTTATTATTGGGAAAAAAAAAGTTTTCTCTTCACGTGAATGGTTTTGTTTTTGGGAGAAGTAACAACAGTTTGAAAAAAAAAAATGTGTACTTCTCTATTAATTTGTCTATAAAGGAAAATAAAATAGATTGGTTCATAATTTAGCTTGGGAGAAGGGATTGGAGAAGGACCTGTTGAGGAAGACTGTTCAAAAGAGGAAGAAGGGTTGTTGTGTTGTGGATTCTTCATCAAACATAGGACTCCAAGTTCCCTTTTTGATCCATTTAAATTCTTTTGTTCTGTTAGATTCTATTGGAAAAATAAATATCTTGCTTGTCATGATGGAAATTGATAATTATATTTAAAAGAAGATTGTGTTTTGGATTTTTGTTTTGAGTGAATTTTTAGACCTTCTCTAGGGAAAAGATTATTGAAACTCTTTATGAGAAAAAAATTGATTTTTGTTTAAAAAGAAATTTGTATCCCCTCTTATATTTATGTTGTGATTAAAATTTACATATCCAAATGTATATTTTGTCTAAAGGAAAAATCAAACTGTTATCATCTTTCATTTTTAAGTTTCCTCATGTATATATATGTATATAGATATATGCAAATATATATATATACATTTAACCCACATAAACATATATATACATACAAACATATATATATATATGTTTATGTGTGTTAAATGTATATATATATATATATATATATATATATAAATTTATGTATATATATATACATAAATATATATATATAAATTTATGTCTATATATATACATAAATATATATATATAAATTTATGTCTATATATATACATAAATTTATATATATATATATATATATATACATTTAACCCACATAAACATATATATATATATATATTTTCATTCTTTCTTTTTTTTTAAATGAAAAAATTGTAAAAAAAATTTGGTGAAAAAAATTACATGGTCTATTATTATTTATGTTTTGAAAAATATATATAAAAAAAAATTAAGTGTATGGGGAGAGGGGGAGTGGTGTGGGAGGGGTCGGCTATCGTCATACCACCCCACTCCCCGTGGGCTATACGCAGCCACCACAACTATGTACAACAGCCGTCGGCTACTGGGCGCAGCCATGGTGGGGGTTGTGGCCTCCCCACAAAGGGAGGTTCACAGTCCCTACAGGACTGTGACCACTTCAAAGTTTTAATTTTTTTATAAAATTTAAAATTTATTAAATTAAATTTTATTTAATTTGTTATTTTATATTAATATATATATGTATATATATGTGTGTCTGTGTGTGTATACGGGTCATGATTATATTGTTAATTTTATAATACAATTTAAATGTATAATTATATATATATATAATTTATATATATGTATATGTATATGTTTATATATGATGAAATTAGGGGAGAATTAGATGTTAAAATTTGCAATGTTGGATATTATGGTGAGATTGATTTGTTTGGAAATGAGCATTTTTAATTAAATTAAGTTGAATGGTTTCAGGTAAATTATTATCTATTTTTCTTTGTAAAATTTTGCAATGAGATATGTTAAACAATGGAATACTTGAGTACGTGATTCTTTCATTCTTGAATTATTGTATTAACTGTATTTAGTTGGGTTATGGTCATGTGGAAAACCCTAAAGTTAATGTATCCTTCTATAGAAGCTTAAGTTGCTTGTTAAGGACTTCTAGAGGCATGGGGAAATGATGTTGTAATTATGATCTTTTAATTTGATACTTGTCCCTATTTTGACTAGAGTTATGATTTTGAGTTTACATTTGGGTTCTACCATTTTTATGGGTGTTGATTCATATGACTTTTGGCGAAATGGTTTTTCCTCATGATTGTTCTATTTTTTGGTTCAGTATTTTTGTTGGTACAACCCATTAGAATTTGATGCTATGATTTGAGTTCTAGGGAGAGTGACTCTACATGGGCATCGACGCACAAAGGGGTTGTCAAGATAACCCACATTAGAGTTAGAGTAATAACTGATAACCTAATTAATTAATTAGGGGGTGGGTAGTATAAAATTAACAAGATAAATATGGATGCCTCATCCACCTATTAGGGCTTTCAAAGACCAAAGGTGGGTTGAGGAGGCCGTGGTTGGAAAGATTGTTGCCTCGTCTCCACGAGAGGTTAACAGTTTCGTACGAGTCACCCTATGGGGCCGATGCCTAGAGAGGTCGTTAGGATAACCATAGATGGGAGTCGACGCCTAGAGAAAGGAAGTCGGGATAACCCATGTAGGACTGTGTGATGACACTCTCCTCTAGCATTCCCTTGATTTGTTTGTATTGATAGCCTCTAGAAGTGGTCTTTTGATATTATGTTTCTTTTATGTGTTCTCTTGTTTTTCATGTTTGGAGTTTAGTCTTTTGTTACTGTTTGGATATTCTTGGTCGGGGATCCTTCCTTATTTACTCCTAGCACGGGGGTGGTCGGGTGGAATGTGCTACACACCCCGTTGGGTCCCCTATTATGCAGTTGAACCATTCAGTGCAGAGTTTGCATATGCAACTTGATCAAGAGTTCATATGTTACCAGATGTATACTTGTCCTCCAGATGTATTATATGTATTGGTGTATCACTCCCACATGTGTTGGGAAGATTTATGATGTAATTTTGTATATGTATTCAATGAGAAGTACTAGAAGACTGATGTAATGTATATTCACACTATGTAATTCATCCTTGTACTATAATTGTACATATTGTTAATGTTATGTTGTATTTGTGAAAATATGTACTTTATATTTCCATGTTTAATTTATTGTAATTTGCATGTATGGTTTTATATGGATTATTCTTATCACATTGATTATCATTAATGAATGTTTAAATGAAGATATGTGAATGAATGGATTACGTTATTGGAAATTTAATGTTACATCTATTAACCTTATTACGAGATAGTTTAGGTAATGTCAGCTCGTGTACCCCAAGAGACTTAGGTGTGTAACTTGAAAACATTAGTTATGTTAGAAAACTTAAAGTACATTCTTTATGTTTAAAAAAAAAACATTTGTTGCATTTTTTAGTTGTCCCTTTGGGGTTTGCGTGATGGGGCATTACAGATCTAGCATTCTTTTCTATATTCTCATAATTTAATAAGTATCAATATTCAAAGTGTTGGGTTAATAGATCTAGGACAACACAAGTAATCCTACTCATTCCAATTAATTTTAAGTCCACATGATATTTTTTTATCATTATTCCTTTGCAATTAAATATATGCATTTAGTGAATAGCTTAGAACATATTTTAAATTAAATTAATGAGAGTTCTATGCCATGTCCAAACTTACTCTTACATATACACACAAAAATAAATAACACAACCTAACTGTTCCTATAATTCAATACTTAGAATTATAATGATCTATAGACATACACATAGGAATAACTATACAACCTCACATAAGTATGGTGTTTTATCAAATCCATCTACTAAAATGCATGCGTTCATTTTCTGGCTAAGCACTTATGATGGAAAAAGACTTACTATAGAAAAATGACAACCAATTTATTTATCTAGTTCATTAATGAAGGTAAATTTATGAATAAGAGTAGAATTTGAATAAGCATAACCTTATTCCATTCTTTAACATTAGTGTAAAAATTCAAGAAATCACATTTTTATTGAAACCATTAATCCATTACCTCTACTAGCAACTAATTCATATACCTCTAAGCAAGGTTTTCAAGAAGTAATATGCACAATTTTTTTACATGGTACATTCTACTAACTCAAGTACTCCAATCAATTTTGGAATCAAAGAATAATCTAATTTATAGAGATTTTTAATCATTACAACCATAAGATGACAAAACTAAGAAGAGAAGGTCTATATTTTTTTTTAGTTAAGTAGAGATAGAGTCAATGACTATTATTTCTTCTGAGTTACATTAAACACTAGTTCCATTTATATAAACAAGAGAGAATTCACTAAATTGATTATTATAAGTTATATTCAATTTCTTTCGACATAAAGATGAAATTTTACAAGAAAAGGAATAGAAATGTTACAAATATAATTGTTTTCTAACATTTTACTTAATATGCAATTTAGGAGGACATGTATATGATGACAATTATGTTTATAATTAATTTTTTATATAAATATTTCATTTTTTAATTAATTAAATTGATGAGATAACATAATTTATTTACTTCAACAATGAAATAATTTCATAAAGATATAGTTTGTCTATATTTTCTTAATATATAATATATAAAAATTATTCTAAATTTTACTAATGAAACTGGATACTCAACTTATTCTTACATTATTTATCCAAAATATTAATTATCAAACTAATTATTACTTTTTAAATCTAATAAATAATAACTTTGAATTTTTATTTTTTTTTAAAAGGGATAAAAAGTGTACTATACTAAATTCTTATAAAATAATTTTAAAGCATAAAATTCTTATAATTCTAAATTGTTATCCAAAACCTAAGTTCTTATTCTCCAAGGTGGCATTTTGACAAGCTCCACTGATTTTGTCTGCCATTTTGAGGGGCATTATCAACTGTTGTTTTTTATTTTTATATTTGTTTTTTTCTCAGAATATAATCCAAATTTATGAGTTTTCTTATCAGTTAGATATTACTTTTGTTTTCTCTATCTCAAATTACATTGGCCACTTTTCAAGCTCATGAAGTTGACAGAGTTAATGCAAATAACAGTTGACAGAGTTCATGCAAATAACAGTTAAATGAAAGATCAAATGACATAAAGATATAGTTAGTGCTTAGCACAGTTTTTGGAGATCACCCACCATTTCAATGGCAGAAAAGGATAATGAAATATGATGCCAAAATCAATAGATATAACTATTCTTGATATAATCAATCTATCATATTCTTCTGTTTACAGTCTTACCTCAATTCCTTTCAGAAGTAGCGACAAATTATAGTGTACAAACTGGTGGATGTTTTCAAAAGAATAAACTCAAAATTATGGAGAGCCCACATAGAAAATAATGATTCAAAACACTTAGATAGAAATAAGAGATATTTCATATAATTTCTTGGATACCCATTTATTTAGAATTGAATTTTACCTTTGAATTCACATAATTGTACATATATAGGGACACATAAAATCTGGATGAGATTTATCAGAAACCTTCTAGAAGGAGTTGATAAGGAAACATATTATTTATATTAAGAAAATTTATAATATGAATTAAAATAATAATGGTGAAAAAATTAAATAAAAAAGTAGTGAAAATAAAGAATTAGATGTAAGTGGAAGGGCTTTTGAGGATATTGTCTTAATTATTTGATTATAGTGATGACAATCTTTTTCTCATAATATCTTATTTATGTGCTTATACATTTTTTATTGAGGATAAAAGTTGTTTTGTAAAGGGTCAAAATTATTTTACAAAGATCTTGTGCACTCATGTCTTGTTGTTTATCTCTTATCTTTGTGTTTATACATTTTTTTATTGAGGTCGAAGGTTGGTTTTTTAAATGGTCAAAACCCTTTTATAAATATTAACTAAGATAAAAGAATGAATTCCACCAAACAATAATGAAACCACAACATGATTTGATATCACTAAGACTATAAACTAGTAGCTACAATCATAAACTAACTACTCATAGATAACTCAAAATATAAAATCATGTAGTTAGGAAAAAATTATATAGTGTAGAATAAATCATCAATAATAAAATAAAATGGAAAGATAGCTATGGATCCTAACAAGTATCTTGAAGGAATACAATTCTCAATAGATCAGAGCTCCATTAACAACCCTACTCAAAATTGTCGGAGAGATTTTTTTCTTGATTGAGCTCTCATTTTTGGTTGTTTCAAACCAAAAGTAAAATATTTCTCAAAGCTTCTTCTAGACCTCATACCAAAAAATATTTAATTTACTCTTAGAAGGAGGAGGAGAGAATAACCACACACAACAATCATTTTCTTTATGTGCGAACTACATCAAAGACAATGAGCTATCTAAAATATTTATCAATAGTATTCATAATCTAGTCCTGCTAGTATTCTAACAATAAACCTAAAATCCTAACCTAGATAAGGACCTTTTTGTTGCATTCCAACTCAATCTCAAACCTTAATTTGCATTTTCTTAGTAAGAATCTTATTTCTTCCCAAAACCCATGGACCATCCAAGAGGGTTTAAACATAATTCCTATGATTAGAGAATGTGATCAAGAAGAAACGCTTAGCCAAATTCAAATCTCAACTTGGTCAAGTTGGTTCTATAACCTAGAAACTTCCCAATAAGAGAGTTGCTCAATCCTCAAGGATAATATTTGAAATAAATTAAAAGCCCAAAGATTAATTCTCTTATCATCCACAATTAGTTCCAAAGAGTAAGATGGATTATGGTTTCCACAAGCCTTACCTTTGGATGCCTCTATCTAGGGTATCTAACCTTCTCATGCATATAAATGATGTACAATTTTTATTCCATTAGTATAAACATGAGTAGAAGGTACCCTTGAAACCCCACTTTTGATAACCTTACTATCATCACACTTAAAACTCTAATATTAGGGAAACAAGGTAATAGCTCATTAGACACCACACAATGGCTAGAATTAGTGTTGACACAATGAAAACATGAATTTTCTTTACCAATGATATGTATAAGAACATTAGGGAAGGAGTAAACCATGCGGTAAAATAAACCCTAGAAAAAACTCATGAAAAGCCCTATTTCCATCCACCATATCCATAGATGAACCAATAGCAAGAAAAGAAAATGAGAAAAGTCCATTGGCATCTAAAATATTTATATCAAAGCATACTATCATACTAAAAGTGTTCCAAGATAATTCCTTGAAAGTCTTGTAATATCCTCTCACATTTTAAAGATCTAACCATACATTGATAAGACTTTATTCCTCGTCATCTATGGCACCTACCCACTCATGTTATTCCCCTTCATCTTCGTATTCTTCCTCCTCAACTTCATCATCTAGTCCAACTTCATTCAAAACACCAAACAAGAGTGATTTAACACTCTCCATTTGACCTCCACCAATCGTCTTCCTCATCTTTAGTTAACATATATTAATTAAAAATATTGGTGTATATATCCTTACATGATTATTGTACGATGACATATATTGTCGTGTTTAATATGTTGTCATGATTACTTTTCATTTACCCATATTTGGGGAATCAAGTATTTCATGTGCCTTAAAAATTATTTCCAACTTATATGGTTGTATAAAGATATATTATCTTACATACTTTATTATATTTATGTATTTTTATTTTCTTCTAGATACATTTCCCCTAATTATTTATCTACAAGCAATTAGAGGAAGGAATATATGTTACTATTATTCCTTTCTCAGTTATATTTTGTAAATTCTTAATAATTTCAACCTTAATCCATGAGAATTTATAAAATTATAAGTAGAGTCAAATATTTCTTCCACATAGTTATAGTCCTTTGGAATCTCATTAAGTCAAATTAATTTCCACATAGTTGGAGCTTGTGTCTCTCTTTTGTAACAATACATATCATATAGAAAATGATGGAAATACTTTTACACTAACACCATTGTAGGAAGATGATAAAGACTAGGGTAAGACAACAAAACTGATCATGATGGGCAAGAAAGAGTTTGTGAAAATAGAGAAGATGAAATAGTGACAAGAATATTTCAAGAGAAGGTCAAGGATGAATTGATTGTGGAAAACCAAGATTGCTTAGAAAAGCATGATGAGATCATGATAGGGAAAGTACTTTGTCATTTGGTTTCAAGAGAGGTTAGTTGGACAATCATATTCTGTCATAATAGTGGTTAGTAAACCTCATAACATAGTGGTATTTGGGGTAGAGAACTCAGGGACAGTGATGAAGGTAAAAGGTGAAGTGAATAAGGGTGTTTGGCAAGGGAAAATGGATGAGTTTAAGTATGCAACTAAGGTAAAGAGGACAATCCAAGACAAAGTTGGAAAAGGTAAGTTTTATAGATATGAGGGTCAATTTAGCATCAGTTTCTAATAAGAAAAAGGTCAGATGACACTCATCATATTAGTTTGTAAAGATGGAGTAGTATGTAGGTGGTAAATAGTTCAAGAGCATAAGGGATGATGCAAGTCTTTAATAATTGGTTTAGTGGAAGCGCTTTCCAGATGAAAGATATTTTGGAGGTTAGAGACATGAAGTGATCAAGCATGATCCAATGCAATATAGTCCTCAAGGGACTTGAGAACTCTTTCAGGTCGGGTGTATGGTGCAAGGGCACCATGTTAGTCATTTTGTGTAAATATGGTTTTTAGTCAAGTTTTGGTGTGTTGAGTCTTAAACTCATTCTATAAGGTCATAATAGACCATTTATGGTGTAATTCGAGTCACTAGAGGTTCACCTTGCAAAAGGTGTCCATGTTTTCAAAAGTTGTCAATTTGCAATGTTGCAAAAATTGAAAACATGCAAAAGTGTGGAAGACCAATGGTCATAAAGCTCAAAAGTTGGTTGGGGTTAGTTTTTTGGTTATTTTGTGGGTGTGTCAAGTTTAAAATTCCTCTCACAATTCAAGGCAAGGGGCTGATGTACATTTTTGTTGAAGAAAACAAATAGAAGCTCTATTTTTTTTGTGTTTTTTTTAGTGAAATCTACTGCTCCCAAGGCCTGTACGGACCCATACTGAAGGAGATTGATCAAATAGGATTTGAAATGGTTAAATATATGTGTTAAGAGAAATTTTTATTTTGTTTGATTGGATTTCATTAAGAAATAAAGTTTATTGCAATTTTATTGTAGGCAACCTATAACTCATAAATTAAAGTTTTGAGAGTGAAAAATGGGATTATAAGCCATTCCAACTGGTTAAATTTCTTCTAACTTGGTGGAATGGCTCCCTTATATATAGGTTTTATGTTTGTGTGCTTTTTAGCAGTAGGGAAGGTTGATTAAAGGATATTATATGCTGCCCTAGTTGAGTTTTCAATGTTTTTTGGCTTCAAGTTGATGGCTAATTGATGGAGTTTCCTTGAAAAGCAATGAAAAAGCATGTGAGATGGCTTGGAAAGCATCAAAAGATGTTAAATGAAGTTTTTGAGGTGTTGGAAAGGTAAACCAAGGCGTGGAGGTTGGAGATTCAATAAACCCTCCTTGTTTCAAGCATGAAATGACCTAAACAATGGTTTGAGATCTTGGTGAGTTTGTAAGCTTTATTTTTGTCAAATTTTGTTTATTTTGGGTGTTTGTAACCTATTTGAGGACTATCAATAGATATTTGGGGTTGAAAGAGTTTCTAGATGGGAGTTGCTTTGAAAAACAGGCCTAATTGGCATAAGGGGACAGTGTAGCAGCAATTATTTGGAGGATATGTTCCAAAATAAAGGTATGTACTTTTGAGATATGTTGAATTTGAGGTAAATGGGTATCTAGAATGCCATTTTAGAAGTTGGTTTGATGAGTGCTTAGAAAGATATGCTTAATTTACACTAGTTGGAGTACTAGAAGGAAAAGAGAGAGGATTATGAGTAGTAGAGAAAATTGAAGGTTTTGTGATTGAAGAATTGTTTGAAACTATTCTAATTGTGTTAGGAGAAGTTTTTCCTCCCTGATCTACATCAAATGGTATTAGAGCATAGGTATTAGATATTTTTAAGAAGAAAGTTTGAAGATTGAAGGAAAAGTGGGAAGTTGAAAAGACAAAATGCCTCCTAAAGGTAGTGCAGTACTTGCAAGAGAGATTAAAATGTTGAAAGAGTCACAAGAAGCAATATTATCCAGGTTTGTAGCAATGGAGACAAAGCAAAGAAGGGGAAATGTCATCGATGAGGAAAGTGACCAAGAGGAAGAGGAAGAGGGTGAGCAAGAAAACCCTCCAAGTGGAAAAGACCAAGATGTTGATTGGTATCCTAAAGAGAGATGGATGATAAAGATGCATAAGGATGTAAAAGGAGATGCTTCTAATGTGAAATTAGATGTTCCAATGTATAATGGCAAGTTGGATGTTGAAGAGGTACTAGACTAGATAGACGCACTAGATAATTTCTTTGAGTTTAAGGACGTTGTTGATGATCAGAAAGTGAAGTTTCCTAAGACTAAGTTCAAAGGTCTTGCATTGACATGGTGGAAATATATTCAAGAGGAAAAAGTGAAAAAGTGGAAAACAAAGATTAGTTCATGGGATAGAATCGTAGCAACGGTGAAAGCACAATTTTTGCCAAGTGATCATGCAATTTAGACATTTAAGAAATTCCAAGTTTTAAAATAAAAATAAAATGATGTTATGACATATACTGAAGAGTTTCACAAGTTGGGCATTAGGTCTAGTCATATTGAGGATGAAAATGAAAAAATCGCAAGGTATATGTGTGGGTTGAGGTATCAAATTCAAGATAAGTTTAGTTTGGCTACTCGAAGAACAATAGAGGAATGTTTTCATCTGACTACAAGGACAAAGGAGAAACTAAAAAGAAGGAAAGAAATACAAGGAAGAGGTACAACGCAAACTTATGAAGAACAAGAAGATATAAGAAAAAACAAAGACCAAGTGGCTTTAGAGGTTTTAGAGGAAGATATGGACAAGGTAGGGGTTCAAGTTCATTTTTAGGTAGATGTTATCATTGCCATCAATTTGGGCATCCAAAATTTAAGTGTCCTGAGAAACTAGGTTCTACTTCAAGTGGTGGTGACAAAAGAGTTCAATTAGTGCAAGAGGATGATTGTGAGAGTGTTCATTCTCCTAATCAACTTGCTGCTCCAGAAGTGGGAGAGTCATTGATGGTGAGAAGAACATTGCTCAAAGAAACAAAGGAGAAGGAATCTACACAAAGGAGGACATTATTCAAGACCACCTGGAAATGCAAAGGAAAGGTATGTAAAGTAGTGATAGATTCAGGAAGCACTGATAACATGGTGTCAAATGAAATGGTAGATAAACTGAAGTTAGATAAAATTCCTCATTGAACACCATAAAAACTATCTTCAGTGAATGATAATCAGTCTATTTTTGTGAATGAACAAGCTTTAGTTCAGTGTAATATTGATGGATATAAGGAAAATATTTTTTGTGATGTTTTTCTAATGGATCATTGTCATTTATTGCTTGGAAGACCATGGAAGTTTGATAGACATTTCATTCATGATGGGAGAGACAATACATATTAGATTGAAAAGGATGGAAATACTCTTACACTAACATCGTTATAGGAAGATGATAAAGACCAGGGTAAGACAACAAAAGTGATCATGATGGGCAAAAAAGAGTTTGTGAAAATAGAGAAAGAGAAGATAGAGGTTGCAGCCACTTCAAGGCTTGAAAGTGTCAAGACAACGAATGTGAGGAATGATGCAATGTTGGAAGAAAAAGAAGATGAAATGGTGACAAAAATAGTTCAAGAGAAGTTCAAGGATGAATTGATTGTGGGAAAGAAAGATTTCTTAGAAAAGAATCATGAGATCATGATAGGGATAGTACTTTGTCCTTTGGTTTCAAGAGAGGTTAGTGGAAAGTCATAATATGTCATAACAGTGGTTAGTAAACCTAATAACACAGTGGTATTTGGGGTAGAGAACTTAGGGAAAGTGATGAAGGTAAAATGTTAAGTGAATAAGGGTGTTTGGAAAGGGAAAATGGATGAGTTTGAGTATGCTGCTAAGGTAAAGATGAGGACAATCCAAGACAATGTTGGAAAAGGTAAGTTTGCAGATATGAGGGTTGGTTTAGCATCAACTTCTGATAAGAAAAATGTCAGATGACACTCATCAGATTAGTTTGTAAAGATGGAGTAGTATGTAGGTGGTAAATAGTTCAAGAGCATAAGGGATGATGCAAGTCTTACATACTTGGTTTAGTGGAAGGGCTTTCCAGATGAAAGAGATTTTGAAGGTTAGAGACATGATGCGATCAAGCATGATCCAATGCAATATAGTCCTCAAGGGACTTGAGAAATTTTTCAAGATGAGTGTATGATGCAGGGGCACCATGTTAGTCATTTTGTGTAAATATGGTTTTTAGTCAAGTTGTCCATGTTTTTAAAAGTTGTCAATTTGCAATGTTGCAAAAATTGAAAAAATGCAAAAGTGTGGAAGACCAACGGTCATAAAGCTAAAAATTTGGTTGGGTTTAGTTTTTTGGTTATTTTTTGGGTGTGTCAAGTTTAAAATCCCTCTCAAAATTTTATGGAGGGGGAGGATGTACATATTTGTTGAAGAAAACAAATAGAAACTCTGTTTTTCTATGTTTTGTCAGTGAAATCTATTGCTCCCAAGGACTGTGTGAACCCATATTGAAGGAAATTGATCAAATATGCTTTGAATTGGTAAAAGATATGTGTTATGAGTGATTTGGATTTTTTTGTGATTGAATTTCATCAAGAAATAAATTTTTTATTGTAATTTTACTGTAGGCTACCTGTAACTCAGAAGTTGAAATTTTGAGAGTGAAAAATGGGATTATAATCCATTCGAGTTGGTGAAATTCCTTCTAATTTGGTGGAATGGCTCCCTTAGATGTAGGTTTTTTTTTGTGTACTTTTTACGAGCATGGAAGATTAATTGAAGGAGTTTGTATGCTGCCCTAGTTGAGTTTTCATTGATTTTTGGCTTAAAATTGATGGCTAAGTGATGGATTTTGCTTCAAAAGCAATGAAAAAGCATGGAAGATGGCTTGGAAAGAATATGAAGACCTTAAATGAAGTGACTGAGGTGTTGGAAAGGTAAACCAAGGCATGAAGGTTGGAGATTAATTAAACCCTCCTTGTTTCAAGCATGAAATGGCCTAAACAAGGGTTTGACATCTTGGTGAGTTCGTAAGATTTCTTTTTGTCAAAAGTTGTTGATTTTGGGTGTTTGTAACCTAGTTGAGGATTGTTGATAGATATTTGGGGTTGAAAGAGTGTCTGGTTGGAAGTTGCTTTGCAAAACAAGGTTAATTGGCTTAAGGGGACAACATAGCAACAATTATTTGGAGGATATGTTCCAAAATAAGTGTATGTACTTTTGAGATATGTTGAAGTTGAGTAAAATGGGTATCTGCAATTCCATTTGAGAAGTGGCTCTGATGAGTGTTTAGAAAGATATGCTTAATTTGCACTAGTTCGAGTACAAGGAAAATAGAGAGGATTATGAGTAGGATAGCAAATTGAAGGTTTTTTAATTGAAGAATTATTTGAAACTGATCTAATTGTGTTAGGATAAGGTTTTCCTCCCTACTCTGTATAATGTGGTATTAGAGTATAGGTATCGGATCTTTTGAAAGAGAAAGATTGAAGATTGAAGAAGAAAAGGTGGGAATTTGAAAAGACAAAATTCCTCCTAAAGGTAGTGTAGTACTTGCAAGATAGATTAAGATGTTGAAAGAGTCACAAGAAGAAATCTTAGCCACGCTTGCAACAATGGAGACAAAGCAAAGAAGGGAAAAGGCCACTAAAGAGGAAAGTGATCGAGAGGAAGAGGAAGAGGATGAGCAAGGAAACCCTCAATGTGGAAGAGCCCAAGATGCTGATTGGGATTTTGATGAGAGAAGGATGATAAAGATGCATAAGCATGTAAAAGGAGATGCTTCTGATGTGAAATTAGATGTTGCAATGTATAATGGCAAGTTGGATGTTGAAGAGGTACTAGACTAGATAAATGCACTAGATAATTTCTTTGAGTTTAAGGAGGTTGCTAATGATCAAAAAGTGAGGTTTTCTAAGACTAAGTTGAAAGGTCTTGAATTGACATGGTGAAATTATATTCAAAGGGAAAGAGTGAAGAAGGGGAAAAAAAAGATTAGTTCATGGGATAGAATCGTAGCAAAGGTGAAAGGAAATTTTTTTCCAAGTGATCATGTATTTCAACCATTTAAGAAATTGCAAAGTTTAAAAGAAAAAGAAAAGAATGTTATGGCATATACTGAAGAGTTTCACAAGTTGAACATTAGGTTTGGTAATATTGAGGATGGAAATGAAAGGATTGCAAGGTATATTTGTAGGTTAAGGTATCAAATTCAAGATGAGTTGAGTTTGGCTACTCCAAGAACAGTAGAGGAATGTTTTCAATTGGTTGCTAGGGTAGAGGAGAAACTAAAAAGAAGGCAATAAAGACAAGGAAGAGGCAGAGGAAACACTAATAGAGGAAGAGTTACAAGTGGACTTATGAAGAACAAGAAGATACAAGACAAAACAAAAACCAAGTGGCTGGTCAAAGACGTGGCTTTAGAGGTTTTAGAGGAATATTTGGACAAGGTAGGGGTTCAAGTTCATTTTTAGGTAGATGTTATCATTGCAATTAGTTTGGGCATCCAACATTTAAGTGTCCTAATAAACAACGTTCTACTTGAAGTGGTGGTGACAAAAGAGTTCAATTAGTGCAATATGATGATTGTGAGAGTGTTCATTCTCCTAATCAACTTGCTACTCCAGAAGTGGGAGAGTCATTGATGGTGAGGAGAACATTGCTCAAAGCAACAATGGAGAAGGAATCTACACAAACGAGGATATTATTCAAGACCAGCTGCAAATGCAAAGGAAAGGTATGTAAATTAGTGATAGACTCAGGGAGTACTGATAACATGGTGTCAAATGAAATGGTAGATAAACTGAAGTTAGAGAAAATTCCTCATGAAACATCGTATAAACTATCTTGGGTGAATGATGATCAATATATTTTGGTGAATGAACAAGCTTTAGTTAAGTTTAATATTGGTGGATATAAGGACAAGATTCTTTGTGATGTTTTGCTAATGGATTGTTGTCATTTACTGCTTAGAAGATGATGGTTTTTTGATAAACATGCCATTCATGATGGGAGAGACAATACATATCATATTGAAAAGGATGGAAATACTTTTACACTAACACCATTGTATGAAGATGTTAAAGACCAGGGTAAGACAACAAAAGCGATCATGATGGGCAAGAAAGAGTTTGTGAAAATAGAGAAAGAGAAAAAATGGAGGTTGCAACCACTTCAAGGTTTAAAAGTGTCAAGTTTTTTGGTTAGTTTTTGGGTGTGTCAAGTTTAAAAGGCCTCTCACAATTCAAGGCAGGGAGCTGATGTACATTTTTGGTGAAGAAAACAAATAGAAACTCTGTTTTTCTATGTTTTTTCAATGAAATCTGCTACTCCCAAGCTATGTACGGACCCATACTAAAGGATATTGATTAAATATGATTTTAATTGGTTAAAGATATGTGTTAGGAGAAATTTGGATTTTGTGTGATTGGATTTCATGAAGAAATAAAAATTTTATATCAATTTTACTGTAGGTAGCCTGTAACTCAAAAATTGAAGTTCTGAGAGTGAAAAATGGGATTATAAGCCATTCCAGCCAGTGAAATTGCTTCTAACTTGGTGGAATCCTTCCCTTAGATGTATTTTTTCTATTTGTGTACATTTTACGAGCAAGGAAGGTCGATTGAAGGATTTTGTATGCTGCCCTAGTTAAGTTTTCATTGATTTTTGGCTTAAAGTTGATGGCTAAGTAATGGAGTTTGCTTGAAAAGCAATGAAAAAGCACGGGAGATGGCTTGGAAAGCATAGGAGGACCTTAAATGAAGTGTCTAAGGTGTTGGAAAGGTAAACCAATGTGTGGAGGTTGGAGATTCAATAAACCCTCCTTGTTTCAAGTATGAAATGGCCTAAACAAGAGTTTGACATCTTGGTGAGTTTGTAAGTTTTCTTTTTGTCAAAAGTTATTGATTTTGGGTGTTTGTAACCTATTTGAGGACTATCAATAGATATTTGGGGTTGAAAGAGTGTTTGGTTGGGAGTTGCTTTGCAAAACAGGCCTAATTGGCTTAAGGGGACAGTGTAGTAGCAATTATTTGGAGGATATGTTCCAAAATAAAGGTATGTACTTTTGAGATAAGTTGAAGTTGAGGAAAATGGGTATTTTGAATGTCATTTGAGAAGTGGGTTTGATGAGTGTTTAGAAAGATATGCTTAATTTGCACTAGTTGGAGTACTAGAAGGTAAAGAGAGGATTATGAGGACATAAAATTGAAGTTTTTGTGATTAAAGAATTGTTTGAAACTGATCTAATTGTGTTAGGAGAATTTTTTTCTCCCTACTCTGCATCAAGTGGTATCAGAGCATAGGTATTAGATATTTTGAAAGAGAAAGACTGAAGATTGGAGAAGGAAAAGTGGGAAGTTGAAAAGACAAAATGCCTCCTAAAGGTAGTGCAGTACTTGCAAGAGAGATTAAGATGTTGAAAGAGTCACAAGAAGCAATCTTAGCCAGGTTTGCAGCAATGGAGACAATGCAAAGAAGGGGAAAGGCCACTTAAGAGGAAAGTGATCAAGAGGAAGAGGAAGACGGTGTGCAAGAAAACCCTCCAAGTGGAAGAGCCCAAGATCCTGATTGGGATCTTGATGAAAGAAGGATGATAAAGATGATTAAGGTTGTAAGTGGAGATGCTTATGATGTGAAAGTAGATATGACAATGTATAATGGCAAGTTGGATGCTCAAGAGGTACTAAACTGGATAGATGCACTAGATAATTTCTTTGAGTTTAAGGAGGTTGTTGATGATCAAAAAGTGAGGTTTGCTAAGCCTAAGTTGAAAGGTCCTAAATTGAAATGGTGGAATTATATTCAAGAGGAAAGAGTGAAGAAGGGGAAAACAAATATTAGTTCATGGGATAGAATGGTAGCAAAGGTAAAAGCACAATTTTTGCCAAGTGATCATGCAATTCAGACATTTAAGAAATTGCAAAGTTTAAAACAAAAAGAAAAGGATGTTATGACATATTCTAAAGAGTTTCACAAGTTGAACATAAGGTTTGGTCATATTGAGGATGAAAATGAAAATATTGCAAGGTACATGTGTGGGTTGGGGTTTCAAATTCAAGATGAGTTGAATTTGGCAACTCCAAGAACAGTAGATGAATGTTTTCAGATGGCTGCTAGGGCATAGGAGAAACTAAAAAGAAGGAAAGAAAGAGAAGGAAGAGGCATAGGAAGCACTAATAGAGAAAGAGGTAAAATACGGACTTATGAAGAACAAGAAGATACAAGAAAAAACAAAGACCAAGTGGCTAATCAAAGAGATGGATTTAGAGGTTTTAGTGGAATATTTGGACAAGGTAGGGGTTCAAGTTCATTTTTAGGTATATGTTATCATTGCAATCAATTTGGGAATCCAACATTTAAGTGTCCTGAGAAACAAGGTTCTACTTCAAGTGGCAGTGACAAAGGAGTTCAATTAGTGCAAAAGGATGATTGTGAGAGTGTTCATTCTCCTAATCAACTTGTTGCTCCAGAAGTGGGAGAGTCATTGATGGTGACAAGAACACTGTTCAAAGCAACAAAGGAGAAGGAATCTACACAAAGGAGGACATTATTCAAGACCACCTGTAAATGCAAAGGAAATGCACGTAAATTAGTGATAGATTCAAGGAGTACTGATATCATGGTGTTAAATGAAATGGTACATAAACTAAAGTTAGAGAAAATTACTCATCAAACACCATATAAAGTATCTTGGGTGAATGATGATACTCTATTTTGGTGAATGAACAAGCTTTAGTTGAGTTGAATATTGGTGGATATAAGGACAATATTCTTTGTGATGTTTTTCCAATGGATTGTTGTCATTTATTGTTTGGAAGACCATGGCAGTTTGATAAACATGCCATTCATGATGGGGGATATAGTACATATCATATTGAAAAGGATGGAAATACTTTTACACTAACACCATTGTAGGAAGATGATAAAGACCAAGGTAAGACAACAAAAGTGATCATGATGGGCAAGAAAGAGTTTGTGAAAATAGAGAAAGAGAAGAAGATGGACGTTGCAACCAATTCAAGTCTTGAAAGTGTCATGAAAAAAAATGTGAGGAATGATGCAATGTTGGAAGGAAAAGAAGATGAAATAGTGACAAAAACAGTTCAAGAGAAGGTCAAGGATGAATTGATTATGGAAAAGCAAGATTGCTTAGAAAAGCATGATGAGATCATGATAGGGATAGCACTTTGTCCTTTGGTTTCAAAAGAGGTTACTAGAGAGTCATATTCAGTCATAACAGTGGTTAGTAAACCTGATAACATAGTGGTATTTGGGGCAAAGAACTCAGGGACAATGATGAAGGTAAAAGGTGAAGTGAATAAGGGTGTTTGGCAAGGGCAAATGGATGAGTTTGAGTATCCATATAAGGTAAAGAGGAGGAAAATCCAGTACATAGTTGGAAAAGGTAAGTTTGAAGATATGAGGGTCGATTTATTATTAGTTTCTAATAAGAAAAGGTTAGATGACACTCATCAGATCAGTTTGTAAAGATGGAGCAGTATGTAGGTGGTACACAGTTGAAGAGCATAAGGGATGATGCAAGTCTTCAATACTTGGTTAAGTGAAAGGGCTTGCCAGATGAAAGAGTTTTTGGAGGTTAGAGACATGAAGTGATCAAGCATGATCCAATGCAACACAATCCTTAAGGGACTTGAGAACTTTTTTAGGTTGGGTGTATGGCTCAAGGGTACCATGTTTGTCATTTTGGGTAATTATGGTTTTTAGTCAAGTTTTGGTGTGTTGAGTCTTAAAGTCATTCTATAAGGTCAAATACAACATTTATGGTGTAATTTGAGTCACTAGAGCTTCACTTTGCAAAATTTGTCCATGTTCTCAAAAGTTGTCAATTTGGAATGTTGCAAAAATTGAAAAATGTAAAAGTCTGGTAGACCAACAGCCATAAAGCTCAAAATTTGGTTGGCATCAATTTGTTGGTTAGTTTTTGGGCGCGTAAAATTTGAATGGCATATGAAAATTTGAGGTAGAGGACTGATGTACATTTTTGTTGAAGAAAACAAATAGAAACTCTATTTATTTATTTTTCCAATGAAATCTGCTACTCCCAAGGTCTATACGGACCCATACTGAAGTAGATTGATCAAATATTCTTTGAATTGGTTAAAGATATGTGTTAGGATCAATTTGGATTTTTGAGTTATTAGATTTCATAAAGAAATAAAGTTTTTATTGCAATTTTACTGTAGACGGCCTGTAGCTCAGAAATTCAAGTTTTGAGAGAGAAAAATGGGATTATAAGCCATTCCACCTAGTGAAATTGCTTCTAACTTAGTGAAATGGGTCCATTAGATGTAGGTTTTATGTTTGTGTGCTTTGTAGGTGTAGACACCTAAATTTGGACACTTACATTTGTCCAAATTTATCCCTTTTCGTCTAAATATCCTCTCATTTGTAATAATTAAGTAATATTGTTATTATTTAATTAATACCCCTAAATTCCTCTCAATCCCTAAGGTATTTAGTTAAATAATTAAATACCTTACCCTCTCTTCACCTTTTCCTCAAAGAATTAAATAAATAATACATTTATTTAATTCCTCATATGTCACATCCTCCAACTTTTAAAAGTTGGCTCATAATCTTCATTAGCCACCTAACTATCCCCTAATCATTGATTAGCTAGTCTAATCAAGCCCTTTAGTCAACTCTCCCCATCCCCCAAGGAATTTTTAATTCCTTTTTGTCTTCCCAAGGTCCTATCATGGAATTTTTAATTCCATTTACAATCCCCATGTCCTTCTCAATGGAATTTTAAATTCCGTTTTATTCATTGAAGGTTTCTAAGGAATTTTTAATTCCTTTTATCATCCCCATGCACATTAAAAAGGAATTTCTAATTCCTTTGATCAAATCTTTGATCTCAACCCTTGATCTTACTTCCTTCTTTCAATCTCCACCGTCCATTTGATATTCTAGGTTAAATGGCTAACACTTAGCCATTTTTTTCATCTCCTTCTGCCATTCTTCACAATCTCTTCTCATCCAACCCTAATCCTAAGCACCCAACATCTCCATCTTTCAAGCTACCCATCTTGCATCCATATCCAAAAACCTTTCATCCTTGCATCCAAATCAAGCTACAACAAGTTGTTATGCTGTCAAAATTGATCTAGGAGCACACAATCGAACAAGTCAACAAGCCCAACCAACTGATCAACTTGGGCAAGGTAATCTACTAGTTTTCATGTTTGTTTTGTTCAATTTTAACTAGGCCAATCTTGAGGTGTTGTTTTGTGCTTTTCTTTCTTCACATTTCATTTGTTTTGCATCATTTTAGGTTAGGAAACATGCTACACACATTCCTGGCATGTCCATTGGGACCCACAAACAGGTCTATTCTTTCACGTTCTCTGTTGTTTCAAGTTTTGTAGGTTCAAGTTCACAAATAGGTGAATATGTATCCTAAATAGGTGAATCTGTACCCTAAACAGGTGAATCTGCACCCTAAAAAGGCGAATTTGCACCTTAAACAGGCAAAACTGCAACCAAAAGGATGAATCTACAACAATAGAGGCAAATCTACAAAGTGTCAAATTTTCCCATCTAACAAGTTTGGGCGAATTTGCAATCTTTCCCCAAATAGGAAAACCTGCTACTGATTTGGATGAATTTTCCTCTTACAGAGGAAAATTTGAGGTAAAACAGAGACTTAATCCTTTCGTTGTCAACTCTGTTTTGGTTTTGTTTTTAGGTACTGGCCTACTAACCTGTCTGTTTATGAGTGTGCCTCATTTTTCTAATGTTTGTGCAACAATTTCTCATTCGTTCAAGACCTACAGTTGAAAAACTACTAACATATTTGTTGCAGAACGAACGGTCCAAGATCTGTAGTTAGTTAGTTTGTTGTTTTTCGATATTAATCTATGCACACGTAGCTTTAATTAGAGGGTCAAATTAACTTGTTTGTTTGGTTGTGAGTGGGTTGTTGATGTATCCAATCCCCTTGTGCCATTTGGTGAGCCTGGGTGACTAGAAATCGTATTTCACTCTAGTCTAGTTGAGTCTACCTAGGAGGTGTTAGTGCATCTAAGCTCTCCCCTTGCACTACGTACGAGTCTAGGGACCAGCTAAAAATGTCTAGTATATTCTTCCCTTAATAGGACCTACCTAGGATTTCATCACTCGAGGGACAATCCCAACCACATGTACCCGCAGGGTATATAAAGGCAGGAGAGCCAAAGTTGTACCCCAATCCAATCACATCATGTCTAGCAGAGCATCGAAGCTAGGGTGATACCTAGATAAGATGTGAAGAGTTAGTTTGAGTTTCCAATACTTTGTTGGGGCTCCCAACTCACACTTGTGATGGGTTGGTGTTCATGGTTGTGTCTCACGTACCGTGTGTATATCGAGGACTCTTTAGATCACCTTGTTTTGCCTAGATAGAGACCTTTCTAGGATCGTGTTGCCTAGCATGTTTTCTTTGTGCTATACCAATGTATTTCTTTTTAGGTGAGTCAGCCTTGGCCTTCTGTCTGATGTTTGTCATGCTTGTCATCCTTTGTCATAGTGAATTGTTTTGCATCCTAGTCTAGTCTAGGTCTCCCCATTTGGGCGAATTTTCCTTCGACAGAGACAAATTTGCCTATGGGTCACTTTCTTAGGCAACCCCGTTTTTGCCCGTTTCTTGGAACATGCAAGTTTGTTCATCTGTTAGTCGAGTCTGTCAGTCCCCATTCATCAAATTTTCCCATGTTTTATAGAATAGGAAAATTTTCTCCCTATTTGGGTGAATTTTCTAATGTTCTAGGTGAAATTGCACATTACAGAGGTGAATTTGCTTGTTGTTTCAATCCTTGATGATCCATTGAGTCATCAAATTCTTCCATCTCTTGTGTTTGGACAAATTTTCCACCTTCTTGGGTGAATTTTCCATTAGTTTTGGAAAATTTTCTCCCTAAATAGCCAATCCCATCTTCTATTCAGTTAGTTTGTTTATCCGTCAGGAGAGTCCATTTGTCCATTTAGACAATTTGTTCACTTGTTCAGAGAGGTTGTTCATCCATTCAGAGAGTTCATTTGTTTGTTTAGAGAGTCCATTCATCTGCTATGAGATTTTGTTTCTCTGTTTGTCAGGTTCGCTGCTCCATTCATTGGATCCATTTATCTGTTCATCGAGGTCATTTTTCCATTAGGCGATCTCATTTTTTTATTAGGTGATCCCATTTTTAGTCCATTCCCCATCTATTTCATCCGTCTATCAAATTTTCTCTTGTTTCCCTAACTTTAGGTGAGTTTTCTAGCTATTTGGGCAAATCTGCAACTATTTGGGTGAATTTGCTTAGTGTTTGGGCGAATTTGCAACTATTTAAGAGAACTTGTAGTTGTTTGGGAGAATTTGCAGTTGTTTAGGAAAACTTGTAGCTATCCAAGTGAATCTGTCACAATTTTGGGTGAACATGCTAGTTATTCCAGCGAATCTGCTAGCCGTTTAGGAAAATTTGTCATAGTTTTGGGTGAATCTGCTAGCTATTTAGGTGAATTTTTCACTATTTTGGGTGAATCTACTAGTTGTTCAAACGAATCTGCTAGCTATTTACGCGAATATGTCATTGTTTTGGTTGAGCCTGTCATAAGTTTAGGTGAATCTATCATTGATTTGGGTGAATCTGCTAATTGTTTAGGCAATTTGTCACTATTTTGGGCAAATCTACTAGATGTTTAGGCAAATTCGCTATATGTTTAGCAAACTTGATCCTTGTTTTAGTGATTTAGTCAAGTTTTGGGTGAATTTGCTTAGTGTTTGGGTGAATTTTCCTTGACCATTCACCTATTCCTTGTGTCAGCCACAGTTTAGGAAAATTTCCCTTTACAACTAGGTGAATTTTTCTTGCCATCCCTAAACAAGCGAATTTTCCTTCACAAATAGGCGAATTTTCCCAAGAACAAACCTTAAATCTGTCCTCTCGTCATCGTCATTATCATTCATCAACACTTTCTGAAATTCATTGTTCCTTGATCAAATCACATAGGTGCATCTGAAAACATCATTAAAGTCCACATCCATCATCGATTCATCAATCCCCATCACTTAGACTTCGTTTTAGGGGTTTAGATTTTGATGCAGAAACTTTTAGAGGCCATAAATTTTGACTCTGGTGTCTGTTTGGGCTAAAAATTTATGGGTGGTTGTGTTATTAGGTGGCATGTGGATTCCCAATTGACCTTTAGTCTGTTGGCCCCTATTTTGGCACTTTTTCGGGGCTTGAAACTTTCATCTTGACCCTCAAAATGGCAATTTAATATTTTTTCTAGTTTTTAAAAAGTCATTTTCATTAATAACTTAGAACTCATGTTTTGGATTTAAGGTGTTAGTTGGAAATTCATACTACCTTAGTATTTGAAATCTTTTGGGAAAAAATTGGACTCTCAAAGATATGCATGTGAAGTTACCTAAAATGGCAAAATTTGATAATTTTTGAAAACTGCCAAATTTGGCTATCAACACCTTACATCATCTAGTAAAACCCCTTAACTTGATTTACAATCAATCCTATCATATCCTCTGATCCAATCCCAATCTTAGCTTTAATCCAATCCCAATCTGAGCTTCAATCCAATCCTAATCTAAGCTTTAATCCAATCCTAATCTGAGGTTCAATCTAATTTGAATCTGAGCTTTAATCTAATCCCAATCTAAGTTTAACCTAAATCTTGATTTGAGCTTCAATCCATTGCCATCCAGGATCTTCTAATATCGAAACAAATCTTAAGATCCCCTTCTTCCATCTTCTTCAAATTCATCCTATTTATCCTTTCATCACCTTTTCTTTCCTT
Source organism: Sequoia sempervirens (assembly GCA_007258455.2). NCBI lineage: Eukaryota > Viridiplantae > Streptophyta > Pinopsida > Cupressales > Cupressaceae > Sequoia > Sequoia sempervirens. The sequence goes on along the minus strand of VDFB02000015.1, from coordinate 529,750,939 downwards.
CTAATCATGTGTTCCCATCTTTTCAATTCATATCCATCTAATCTAACATCATGAATCCTTATCCTTCACCAATGCAAAAAAATATTAGTCAAGGGGAAACCTAATTATGTTGATGATGATAACAAGAGGATTGTTGATCAAGAGGTATATGACATAGATCCCCTTGATGCTATCATTTCTAGTAAGCTTTCCCCAACCACTTTCCAAAATCCAATCACCCCTCTGAGCTATCTTGTTAAGTCTTCATTCATGCCTACTAGAAATCCTTATGCTACCTTTGACAAGGGATTTCCAGTATCTTCCCATCCGTATACTCATCATATCCTTCATCTACATCTTTCTCTTATCCACCATCCACATCCTCCTATCCTAATCCACCATCCCAATCTTCCCATCCTAATATGCTATCCCAATACCCTTACTACAATCCACCACTTGCATCCTCTTGTCCTAATCCACCATCCATGTCCCCCTAAACCAATCCATCATCCCAATATTCCTATCCTAATCCACCATCTCAATCTTCCCATCCTAATGTGCTACCCCAGTACCCTTATTACAATCCACCACCCATATCCTCTTTTCCTAATCCACCACCCATGTTCTCCTATCCTAATCCACCATCCCAATCTTCATGTTCTAATACACTATCCCAATACTCCTACTACAATCCATCATCCATGTCCTCCTATCCTAATCCATCGTCCCAATATTCCTATCCTAATTCACCATCCCAATATCCTTACTATAGTCCACCACCCACATCCTCTTGTCCTAATCCACCATCCATATCCCCCTATGTCACTCCATCTTCCACTCAATCATGTCCTAATCCTCCACCTACTCTTAGTCCTACCTCCAATCCCATTCCTCCATCTAATCCTAGTCCACCAGTCCATAATCCTAATCCTCCAACAACCCATAATCCTTCGTCTATTCCCATCACCCCAGCTAAGCCCAAAATATGCATGATTCTCACTCTAGAAGTCCTCCAAGGACTCATGACAAAGAATACATTCCCAACTCCACATCTTCAAGTTGTGGAACCATGTTGTCCCACTCCCCCATATATGGTCACTAGTGATGAGACCCTTCTCCATCCCACACCTATCATTACTCTTACCACCCCTTGCACCACTCAAACTGTTGAAACCATCCAACCCACCAAATCCATTGAACCCCCATCTCCTATTCCAAGAGTCCTTGAACCCATCAAAGACACCCAAACCCAATCACCATATCCTACTCCTAGATCCACCCAATCCATTGAAGACACTCAAATCCAATCCACTACTCCTAGTATCACCAAAATCCATTCCCATTAACTTCATGAATCCTCCATCCTTCCATCTCCCCCACTCAAGGAGTCCCTCCAACACTCTGTCATAATGCCATCCACACAAGATGAGTCATGCCAAGAGCTTGATCCAAAGCATACATTATCCCCTCCACCACATCAAGATCCTGCCATCCCATCTAGTCCACCTCAAGATCACAATCCCCCATCCATTCCATCCCATGATCCCCTTGACACTCGAGATCCAATCACTCCATCACATGAACCCTTATCACCCACTACCACAAATCTATATCCTATAATATCACATAATCCCTCTTTGGATCCCTTACCACTCACTCCACCCGATCAAGATGTTGTTACCCCATCATCTCCATCTCTTGATCCTCCATCGTCACTTATCCCTACCATCCCAACACCATGTTTATATCACCTTGGTACTCTTACATCATCCATGGTGGTTTTCTTGCAGAAGTAGAAGAAAGCATATACACCACCCACCCTTCCCCACCTAGTAATGGACTCTCATCATTCTTCCAAAATAACAAGCATCCTACCATAGATCAAATGCTCCAAAGCATGAACTATCAAGGAAAAGGTTTAGGCCTTCATGAGCAAGGTATTTTAGAGCCCATCCATGTCAAAGAAAATCTGTGTACACAAGGTCTTGGATACATCTCTCAAGACTCTCAATCCAAAAATGTTAGTACAACCTCTATACGTCCTCAACGAGCCTCTTCCAAAACAATAATAGGCTCTTCTCGTCACTCCACAAAACCATTTACTGCCATCCCCCCTCCACTGTATAGCCTCAAAACAACCATCCATATTCTTCCTTATTATTCTGAATTCATTTTGGGTCCTTACGTCCCTCCATCCACCATCTCCCATCCTTCATCTACTCCATCTATTTTGGGTCCTTATATCCCTCCATCCACCATCACACATCCTCCATCCACTAAGTCCATTTTGGGCCCTTTTCCCCCACAATCACCTCCTCCATCCCATCCTATTCATCCTTTTATCCACCAATCACCTATCCATGTCACCCATCATAAACATCCCCCTCTCATATTCCCTAATCAGGATCAACAAAGGTACAACGTACCTACACATCCTTCATCCACATATCATCCCCAAAATATAACCTTCATCACTCCATTCATGTTTCCTTCATATCATCCATCTACTCGCATCCATCCCATTGCTATTCAAAGCACTTTGGATGCTAAATTAAAAATGCATAAATATAAACATCCACATGAATCTAAATCTCCTCATATCCCCTTAAAAATACATGTTGAAGAAAAGAAAAATCAAATCCAAAATCCAAATCAAATCCACAGGCCACAAAGGCCCACCAAAGCAAAGATCAAAACCATGTGTATCCCAAAGAAAAAACATGCAATGCCTTCAAATGAAAAATCTGTAATAACATCCAAATTTTCCAATCCAAAAGCTAATCATACACACCCTCCATCTCCTAAATCTATTTTGGGTTTTTATGTCCCAAAATTCACTATCCCATCTCCTTCATTATCCCCACATTCTTCATCCATTAATCCTCCTATCCTTCCACATCCACCACCATATGTGCCAATGTTGGTCCTAAAAACATTTCCCCATCACACATCCACCCCATCATTCCATCCATACACTTTCCAACCTCCCATACATTTTCCAACATATCTCCCTCATCCAATCCCTTTCATCCATTCCCTTGCATAATCCATCCATCTTCATAACCTTGGTTGTACCAACATCCAATAGTCACTTCACACATGGGCTCTTAATACCTCGTATGGAACTTGATGCTTGAGTCCATCCATCTCCTTATCACATGTATTCTAAATCCACTTATCTGCATCCCTATCCTTACCCATCTCCATCTGCATACTATCCAAAAATCCAAAAATACCAAAAAAAGTAAAAAAAAAGTAAAAAACAAAAAAAACAAAACAAAAAAGTAAAGGGAAATAATTTGTCTAATGGTGAAACTCGGCAAACAAGTGCCTTGGATAAGTACCATGATGAAAACCTAGAAAATAGGTGTCATGTGTAACTCCCCCATCTAGCTTACTTCTGCACTTGGAGGCAACTACATCCCCTTCATCCATATCCTACATCCCACCTATCTCCCACATCCTACCCATCATATCCCATTTATCCTAATCCCTCCATCCTTTTTTCAATCTTGATAAAGATAGGGGAACCTATCTATGCATGCTTTGGACACCTCTTGGTATACATTCCCTTCATCCATACACTATTGTATTAATTTTCCACATCCATCTCCCTCCCCCATCCACCCATCCACCTATCTTTTGTCCCTCCTACCTCATCACACATGACATATCTAGAGTGGGACATCTATTTCCTTTGTGACATAGTCCTTGGAGACATCATCATCCATCATGTCATCCTTATCTTCCATCTATCCAAACAATCCCTTTCATCTCCCCATCATTATCTTCCATCCATCCAAACAATCCATTTCATCTCCCCATCCTTATATTCCATCCATCCAAACAATCCCTTCCATCTCCCCATCCTTATCTTCCATCCATCCTCCAAATCCTTACCTTCCCATCTATCTATCTAGTAACCCTTTCCACATCCAAATCCTTATCCCTCTATCCATCCATCGTAGCATCTTTCCATCTCCTTATCTTTATATATCCATCCCTTTATCCCTATTTTTCCTTCCATCTCATAATCCCTTGCAATTAGTATTTAGCTATAGGTTCCCCCCTCATGCAACCCAATGCCATCTATCTCACTATCATCAACCCCACCTTTTTCACACATCTTTCCAATATCCTCTCACTTTTCATCACTTATCTATCCATCATATCATCATCTCAATTCATCTTCATGCAATCACCATCATCCTATTTTATCCACCAGGTCTATCTTGTCTCATCATATCGGTTCCATATTTTTATCCACTTATCCTGGTCCTCTCATCATCCTTTATTCATGGTCAGTCGTTGGCCTTCGGTCAAACTACGTTGCCCCTGAGCTTTCATGTAGGAAAGGCCAATCATTTGATCCAACCCCCGAGGCTTTTTTCCATTCGGTCTCTATCTTCCATCATTTGTCTCCATTGTCCTCTTTTCACTTTTATCCATGGTATTTTATCAAACTACAAAGGCTCTGTGCTTTCACATAGGCAAGGCTAATCTTTGATTGGCACCCGAGCCCCCAGGTCTTTAGGGTGTGTCTATCTTGTGTCTTGTGTCATGTCATCAAGTGTGTCCCCATCTAGTTGGTTCTTCAAAAATAAGATCCACTCGTATCATGAGAATCAATCAGTCTTGAGTGTCCTAATTCATGTTGATCATCTAGTTTAGTCTCCATCTTTGGTTTTAATAGGATGCATCCTTCCTCATCAGACCACATCAATCCCTTTTGATCTTGTGGCAAAGGACATTTTAAATTAATTATTTTCTTGTGTTTCTTTTGGCAGTTTGTTTATCATTTGAGCTTCCTATCATACCTTTTTGGGGTCACCATGATCCATAATATTATGGTGTGCTTTGAGTGGTAAACATAGGGGCATATCTTGATCTTTTTGTTTTTTTTTGTCTACTTGGTTGTCCCGTGTAGTACCCACCAAGATCACCGTGGTCTTGTGTTACGCTTGGGAATCCTTTGTGCTTTTAGTTATCCCAATGCCTAGCCTAACCAAATTCATCATGACTCTAGGGTGTTGGGATAGCCTCCTTGTTTGTTGTCAATCCCATGCATGTGATATGAAGTCACCTTGGTTCCTCATACCTTTGTGAATAGTATCTCATGCTATATCAAATTAAGTGCTCATTACATGGTAGCATAACACATAAAAATTAACTTGCTTGATTTGGTTACTATCCATTCATCCTTCACCACTTTCCTCATCTCTCTATCCTATCCATTTTCATCCCCTCACTTTCTTCATCATCATCATTTCATCATATCTTCAATATTCTTAGAATAATATAGACTATTTATTCTAAGCATCTTTTCATCAATCCTCATCATCTCATCATCTCTTCAATCTTCTTAGAATAATATAGATTGGTTATTCTAAGCATCTTTTCCTCCATCATTTTCATTCTTTTCATCCATCTCAATCTCAATCCAATCCTCATCCATTCAATCTAGCTCGAATCATCTAATCATATCCTTGGTCATGTTCCTAGCCTTGCTACAAACCTTGATCCAATCATCATCATCATCATCATCATCGAGATGTATCGTTCCCTATCCTTTTGTGTTTTTTTGGGATGTGTCCTTCCTTCATCAACAACACTCTCATCATCATCCTTGGGATGTATCCTTCCCTATCCTTTGGTATTGTTTCAGGATGTATCCTTCCCTCATCAACAATGCTTTCATCATCACTTTCATCATCATCATTGGGATGTATCCTTCCCTATCCTTTTGTGTTTTTCTAGTATATATCATTCCCTCCTCAACAACACTCCATCCATCATCAATAATTTTTTTCTTGTAGCTTTACTAGGGAAAGATCACCTTTGTCCTTAAATCCATTTGTGCTTGTTATTCTCTCTTCATCTTGTTGTCCTCCATTCTATCCATTAGTTTGCATCATCTTCCCCATCTTCCCTTTCATCATCTCATCTATTTCAAGAGCACACCCATGTTCTCTTGAACCCGCATGTTCTCTCGAGGGGGCATCCTCAATCCCTAATCTTCATCTTCACCCCCATCATCTTTCTTCCTAGTCACTTCTTTGAATGACTGGGGAATCTTTCCCAATCTAACCATCTTATTCTTGGTGCTATCTTTTAATCTTCTTTGAAGTGATTCTACTTCGTAGCATCATCTCAAAGAGGGGATAAATGTAGACACCTAAATTTGGACACTTACATTTGTCCAAATTTATCCTTTTTTGTCTAAATATCCTCTTATTTGTAGTAATTAAGTAATATTGTTATTATTTAAATAATACCCATAAATTCCTCTCAATCCTTAAGGTATTTAGTTAAATAATTAAATACCTTACCCTTTATTCCCCTTTTCTTCAAAGAATTAAATAAATAATACATTTATTTAATTACTCATATGTCACATCCTCCATTACTTTTTCTTAATCCTTATCCACCTCCTAATCCTATCATTAGGGGTGTACACATGATTAGGATGTGTCACATCCTCCAACTTTTGCAAGTTGTCTCCTAATCTTCATTAGTCACCTAACTGTCCTCTAATCATTGATTAGCTAGTCTAATCAACCCCTTTAGTCAACACTCCCCATCCCCCAAAGAATTTTTAATTCCTTTTTGTCTTCCCAAGGTCCTATCATGGAATTTTTAATTCCATTTACAATCCCCATGTCCTTCTCAATGGAATTTTAAATTCCATTTTACTCATTCAAGGTTTCTAAGGACTTTTTAATCCTTTTAGCATCCCCATGCACATTAAAAAGGAATTTTTAATTCCTTTGGTCAACTCTTTGATCTCAACCCTTGATCTTCTTTCAATCTCCAACATCCATTTGATCTTCCTATGTTAAATGGATAACACTTAGCCATTTTGTTCCTCTCCTTCTAGCATTCTTCACAATCTCTTCTCATCCAACGTTAATCCTAAGCACTCATGATCATATCCATCTTTCAAGCTATGCATCTTGCATCCATATCCAAAAACCATTCATCCTTGCATCCAAATCAAGCTACACAAAGCCGTTATGCTACCAAAATCAATCTAGGAGCACACAATCAAATGAGTCAACAAGGCCAACCAACCAACCGACTTGGGAAAGGTAATCTACTAATTTTCATCTTTGTTTTGTTCAAGTTTAACTAGGACAATATTGAGGTGTTGTTTTGTGCTATTCTTCCTTTGTATTTCATTCGTTTTGCATTATTTTAGGTTAGGAAACACAATACACATAGTATCTACAGGGAAGGTCGATTGAAAGAGTTTGTATGCTGCCCTAGTTGAGTTTCCATTGATTTTTGGCTTAAAGTTTATGGCTATGTGATGGAGTTTACTTGAAAAGAAATGACAAATCATGGGAGATGGCTTGGAAAGCATATGTAGACCTTAAACGAAGTGTCTGAGGTGTTGGAAAGGTAAACCAAGGCATGTAGGTTGGAGATGCCATAAACCCTCCTTGTTTCAAGCATGAAATTGCCTAAACAAGGGTTTGAAATATTGGTGAGTTTGTAAGATTTATTTTTGTAAAAAAAATTTGATTTTAGGTGTTTGTAACCTGGTTGAGGACTGTCGATAGAGATTTGAGGTTGAGAGACTATCTGGTTCGGAGTTTCTTTGCAAACCGGGCCTAATTGGCTTAAGGGGTCAATGTAGCAGCAATTATTTGGAGGATTTGTTCCAAAATAGAGGTATGTACTTTTGAGATATGTTGAAGTTGAGGAAAATTCGTATCTGGAATTCCATTTCAGAAATGGATTTGATGAGTTTTTAGAAAGATATGCTTAATTTGCACTAGTTGGAGTACTACAAGGAAAATAGAAAGGATTATGAATAGGACTACAAATTGAAGGTTTTGTGATTAAAGAATTGTTTGAAACTTATCTAATTGTGTTAGGAGAATTTTTTCCTCCCTATTTTGCATCAATTGGTATTAGAGCATAGGTATTAGATCTTTTGAAGGAGAAAGACTAAATATTGAAGAAGGAAAAGTGGGAATTTGAAAAGACAAAATGCCTCCTAAAGGTAGTGTAGTACTTGCAAGAGAGATTAAAATGTTGAAAGAATCAAAAGAAGCAATATTAGTCAAGTTTGAAGCAATGGAGACAAAGCAAAGAAGGGGAAAGGCCAAGGAAGAGGGTGAGCAAGAAAACCCTCCAAGTGGAAGAGCCCAAGATGCCAATTCGGATCCTGATGAGAGAAGGATGATAAATATGCTTAAGGATGTAAAAGGAGATGATTTTGATGTGAATGTAGATGGTCCAATCTATAATGGAAAGTTGGATGTTGAAGAGGAACTAGAATGGATAGATGCACTAGATAATATATTTGAGTTTAAGAAGGTTGCTAATAATCAAAAAGTGAGGTTTGCTAAGACTAAGTTGAAAGGTCCTGAATTGACATGGTGGAATTATATTCAAGAGGAAAGAGTGAAGAAAGGGAAAACAAAGATTAGATCATGGAATGGAATGGTAGCAAAGTTGAAAGCATAATTTTTCCCAAGTGATCATGCAATTCAAACATTTAAGAAATTGCAAAAATTAAAACAAAAAGAAAAGGATGTTATGAAAAATACTGAAGAGTTTCACAAGTTGGGCATTAGGTCTTGTCATATTGAGGATGAAAATGAAAAATTTGCAAGGTATATGTGTGGTTTGAGGTATCAAATTCAAGATGAGTTGAGTTTGGCTACTCCAAGAACAATAGAGGAATTTTTTCAGTTGGTTGCTAGGGAAGAGGAGAAACTAAAAACAAGGCAACAAATACAAGGAAGAAGCAAAGGCAACACTAATACAAGAAGAGGTACAAGGAGGACTTATGAAGACCAAGAAGATACAAGAAAAAACAAAGACCAAGTGGTTGATCAAAAAGGTGGTTTTAGAGGTTTCAAAGGAAGATTTGGACAAGGTAGGGATTGAAGTTCATTTTCAAGTAGAACTTATCATTGCAATCAGTTTGGGCACCCAACATTTAAGTGTCCTGAGAATCAAGGTTCACTTCATGTGGTGGTGACAAAAGAGTTCAATTAGTGCAAGAGGATGATTGTGAGAGTGTTCATTCCCCTAATCAACTTGTTGCTCTAGAAGTGGGAGAGTCATTGGTGGTGAGAAGAAATTTTTTCAAAGCAACAAAGGAGAAGGAATCTACACAAAGGATAAAAAATTATTCAAGACCACCTGCAAGTGCAAAGGAAATGTATGTAAAGTAGTGATAGATTCAGTGAGTATTGATAACATGGTGTCAAATGAAATGGTAGATAAATTGAAGTTAGAGAAAATTCCTCATGAAACACCATATAAAGTATATTGGGTGAATGATGATTAGTCTATTTTGTTGAATGAACAACCTTTAGTTGAGTTTAATATTGGTGGATATAAGGATAAGATTCTTTGTCATGTTTTTCCAATGGATTGTTGTCATTTATTGCTTAGAATACCATGGTAGTTTGATAGACATGCCATTCATGATGGGAGAGACAATACATAGCAAATTGGAAAGGATGGAAATACTTTTACAATAACACCATTGTAGGAAGATGACAAAGACCAAGGTATAAAGACAACAAAAGTGATCATGATGGGAAAGAAAGAGTTTGTGAAAATAGAGAAAGAGAAGAAGATGGAGGTTGTAGCCACTTCAAGGATTGAAATTTTCAATACAAAAAATATGAGGAATGATGTAATTTTGGAAGGAAAAGAAGATGAAATGGTGACAAAAATAGTTCAAGAGAAGGTCAAGGATGGATTGATTGTGGAAAATCAAGAATACTTAGAAAAGCATGATGAAATCGTGATAGGGACAATACTTTGTCCTTTGGTTTCAAGAGAGGTTACTGGACAATCATATTTTGTCATAACAATGGTTAGTAAACCTAATAACATAGTGGTATTTGGGGCAGAGAACTTAGGGACAGTGATGAAGGTAAAAGGTGAAGTGAATAAGGGTGTTTGGAAAGGGAAAATGGATGAGTTTGAGTATGAAACTAAAGTAAAGAGGAGGACAGTCCAAGAAAAATTTGGAAAAGGTAAGTTCACATATATGAGGGCCGGTTTAGCATCAGTTTCCGATAAGAAAAAGGTTAGATGACACTCATTAGATCAGTTTGTAAAGATGGAGTAGTATGTAGGTGGTAAATAGTTCAAGAGCATAAGGGATGATGCAAGTCTTCAATACTTGGTTTATTGCAAGGGATTTCCAGATGAAAGATATTTTGCAGGTAAGAGATTTTGTAGGTCAGAGACATGAAGTGATCAAGCATGATCCAATGCAATATAGTCCTCAATGGACTTGAGAACTTTTTCAAGTCGGGTGTAGGGTGCAGGGGCACCATAATAGTCATTTTGTGTAAATATGGTTTTTAGTCAAGTTTTGGTGTGTTGAGTCTTAAATTTATTCAATAAGGTCATAATAGACCATTTATGGTGTAATTTGAGTCGCTAGAGCTTCACTTTGCAAAAGTTGACCATGTTTTCAAAAGTTGTCAATTTGCAACGTTGCAAAAATTGAAAAAATGAAAAAGTGTGGAAGACCAATGGTCATAAAGCTGAAAATTTGGTTGGGGTCAATTTTTTGGTTAGTTTTTGGGTGTTTCAAATTTAAAAGGCCTCTCACAATTCGAGGCAGGGGGCTAATGTACATTTTTGTTGAAGAAAACATATAGAAACTTTGTATTTCTGTGTTTTTTTCAATGAAATTTGTTGCTCCCAAGGTTTGTATGGACCCATACTGAAGGATATTGATCAAATATGCTTTGAATTGGTTAAAGATATGTGTAAGGAGCAATTTGGATTTTGTGTGATTGAAATTTAATCAAGAAATAAATTTTGTATTGCAATTTTGTTGTAGGTGGCTTGTAACTCATATATTGAAGTTTTAAGAGTGAAAAATGGGATTATAAGCCATTCCACCTAATGGAATTGCTTCTAACTTGGTGGAATGGATCCCTTAGATGTATATTTTCTATTTTTGTGCTTTGTAGGAGCAAGGAAGGTCGATTGAAGGAGTTTGTATGCTACCCTAGTTGAGTTTTCATTGATTTTTGGCTTAAAGTTGATGGCTAAGTGATGGAGTTTTCTTGAAAAGCAATGAAAAAGCATGCAAGATGGCTTGGAAAGAATAGGAAGACCTGAAATGAATTTTATGAGGTGTTGGAAATGTAAACCAAGGTGTGGAGGTTGGAGATTCAATAAACCCTCCTTGTTTCAAGCTTGAAATGGCCTAAACAAGGGTTTGAGATCTTGGTGAGTTTGTAAGCTTTCTTTTTGTCAAAAGTTGTTGATTTTGGGTGTTTGTAACCTATTTGAGGGATTTCAATAGAGATTTTTGGTTGAAAGAGTGTCTGGTTGGGAGTTACTTTGCAAAACAGGCCTAATTGGCTTAATGGGACAGTGTAGCAATAATTATTTGGAGGATATGTTCCAAAATAAAGGTATGTACTTATGAGATATGTTGAATTTGAGGCAAATGGGTATTTTTATTGCCATTTTAAAAGTGGGTTTGATGATTGTTTAGAAATATATTCTTAATTTGCACTAGTTGGAGTATTACAGGGAAAAGAGAGGATTATGAGGACAACAAATTGAAGGTTTTGTGATTAAAGAATCATTTGAAACTGATCTAGTTGTGTTAGGAGAAGGTTTTCCTCCCTGTTCTGCACCAAGGTACACATTAGATATAATGGTTTATAAATACATTTTTTTTTTTAATTTGTTACTTAGATAACAACATAATGTAAATCGATATATTTATACACACACACACACACACACACACACACACACATATATATATATATATGTATGTATGTATGTGTGTATGTATGTATGTATGTTTATGATGTGTTCTTACAAAATTATATTGTTTCCATTATTCTTAATTGATCATGTTGGTTGAACAAATGAAATAGATGAAAATCTAGATAGGGAAGAATTGATACAATTGTAATTAAATAAATAAGGGAATAAGTTTATATGAAATAATAGATTATACTTGGTCTAAGATGAAGGTGTAGAAAAAATGTAATGGTTGCATTGTAAATTTACCTTGCATTCTTTGAATATGTCATTAAATTGAATTATTGTATGAAGTAAAGTTAGTGAATAATGGAAATGAGATGATTGTGAGTTATTGTTCAATGTTTAAGCCATTGTGTGAGGTGGATATTGGAAGTCTTCTAGAGGCTAGGGGGAGTTTTCTACTTAATGGATTCTAGGATCATTCTTTTGAGATGGTGGTTTATGTATTGAATGAGTTTACAAGGTTCATTAGCCTTGCACAGTATATTCTCCACTTTGATTGGGACTTGTGTGCAGGATGGTTTATGCCTCACCTTTTTTGTGTATGTTTATGAGGTTTTTTTATTTGTGCAAGTTGGCTTGCCATGTTGATTTTATGGGGTTTCCTAGTTGCTAGTAGGGGAGTGTCTCTCAATGGGGGTCGACGCACAAAGTGGTGCCAGGGTAGCCCATGTGGGGGTTTCATAATTCAATGATAACTTAAAACGAATTAGGGGGTTCGGTAGTATTCACACTAATTAAGATAAGTGAATGCCTCACTCATCGCTCAAGTGCTCATTTAGGGTTGAGATGAGATGAGAAGGCCTGGAATGGCAAGATCAATTGCCTTGTCCTCATCAGAGGTATGTTGATTCCACATAGGTTTGTATGGGGTCCAGAGATCGCTAGAGGTTGCCAGGGTAACCCAGGATGGGGGTTAGGGCCTAGGAATAGCTGCCAAGGTAACCCATAGCAAGCTATGTGATGAAACTTCTCCCTACTACAACCTAGTACTCCCTTGTCTTGTATCTCCTTTGATGTTTGTGTGCCTCTGGAAGTGGTCTCACTATTATGTAATGATATATTGTACTTTGCATGTCAAAGTCCTATATAGTCTTGTTATGCCAGTTGGTTGTCACCTTGTTATCATTATGGTGGTGGGATCTTATTGCTATCTCTTAGCATGAGGGGTGGACCTTAGGGCTCCACATGGTCAGGTGGAATGTACATTGTACTCCATTGGGTTTCCCTTGTTGTGGTTTGTGTTCGTGGTGACTGCTCTTGATGATGTGGACTACTGCACTTGTTCCAATTCGAGTGGAATATTTTCATGTACCAGTACTAAATTGTAATCAGTTGTATTATGTATTGTAACTCTGATATATAATCTCCCCAATTGATCTCAGGGAAGCATTGATATAATGATGTAATGCGGTAATTCATTGTTGAACTCTCTCATATAATGGTTAATGTTAATGATGTTCCTTGTTTATGATAGTTAATAAAATTTATTTTAAATGGTATCTGTTGATGTCATGTTATGGCTAATTCATATTGGTTGATAATTCAAATGTGATGAATAAAATGAAATTTATATTGTTGATAGAATTTGTTTAATGTAATGATTTACAGTTCTTGATAGTTTAGTTAATGGGAATCTAGTAGCGTAGTTATGGACCTTAGAGTACTTAGGTTAGAATTCAAGGTATTGTTTCATTTGTAGTCCTGTGAATATTGCACTTTTAAAAAAAAAATCTCATTTTTAGGTGTTTTAGCATGTTGTCCTTTGGGGTTTTGTGGCGGGGCATTACATTTCGACCCTAGTTAGGGTTCAAGTAATTGTTTGACATTTGGTTAATTTAAATTAAAGTTGTTTGATAAATGTTGTTTTGGTTAATTGATGCATTAAAATAAGTTATTAAATAAAAACATGTTATGATAAATAAATATAAATATATTTATTAATAATCATAGTTCATAATAATTTAAATGAGTAATGCAATATTAAAACAAAATAAAATAGAATTTTAGTGGAAAGATAAAATTTATAAATAGTAAAAATAAATTGGAAAAATAGAAAGGTTTTTATGCAGTGCATGCAAAATGTTGAACATATTTTCAAAAAAGAAACTTAATATTTTTTGGGGGATTTTGAGAGATTTTTTTGGTTTCGAAAAAGAGCAGCCTTCTTGTAAATATTTTCCCCTTTTTAGGGATTTTTCATCTAGTTCTTGGCTGAAAGAGTAATGGGTCTACAAAACGTTCACAAATTGTTGTTAATGGGGAAAAGGGGGGATTCTCGAAGAAAATTAATTCAGGGTTTTGGGAAGAAATTTTTTGTAATAGAATTTCATTCAATCATTGATTTTAGAAGGGGGGAATGTAGAAGGATAGGTGAAGGAAGACATCGTATCAAACCAATTTGAGGAAACAAATTTACAGATGAGTCTTCGTTCTTCTTATGATAGTTCTATTGTTTGATTGTTTAATGATTTAATCGATTTGTTTATAATCCTAGTGCAAATATATTTATGCATATCATGTATTTGTAGCATTCCTGAGAAATATTTTATTTACACCTATCAATTGCTTCCTTGAATATTTTAATTAATCCAATTTTTGCATATCTTGCCACCATTATATTCCTTGAGATGCATCCTTCTTCTCCTTCCATTTACATTTCTTGTTAGTTCTTAAGCTTCCTCAACAAATCTATTTTGTGTGTATTTTACAGTTGTGGCATACATTTCAGCCAGGGAAATAGCAATCATAAAATCTACTATACACTTTATGCACAACCTTATCCTCTAAACCTGCATGACTACATGTACCTAGAATCAAGCAAAGCTTATAATGTTTGGATGTGTTCCTAAGTGCTTCATGAATTCAAGGATTATGAGCACTCCTTGCAAATATATCTTGTGCATTTTATGCAATCTAGTTTATCAATATGGCGTCAAATTATTTTTTTCCCCAATTGATAAACCTTCTTTGTAGGTTTCCTAAACCTTTCAATATGTGTTGGGTGCACTAGATATTATATCTCCTTGAGATGACACACCCTTGAAACCGTCAGCTTAGCATATATCGTTGGTGGTTCCCCAATTGTTTTCATTCACATTAAAAGTTTCTTAATCCTCTTCAATAATTGATGAGTCATGCATGCCCTGTTGGCTTGTGCTACCATCGCTACTAGAGTTGTATGCCTTGGTTATTCCCTATTTCATGAATTCAATACTAAATGTATTGATATAATATTGATGGTGATATTTGATTTCTTTGTATGGTGATTTCATACTTCAACAACAATTTATATTTGAATGGAATTTGATATTTGTATTGTGATTTATTTTGATGAATAGAACATATACTTATATTCGATAGCTTATGTTATTTACTGCATTTTCATTACTTGTTGCACAATGCAAATTCATGTTGGAAGAATTACCTTTGGGGCATATGTTTGATATTTGATGTATATGCATTGTGTTTTCCATTTGATGCTTATGTTCGATGTTGATGAGAATACATTATGTTTGGTATTCAATGCTTGATGGTGGGTATTCGATGAAAATCCATTATGTTTGGTACTCAATGTTTATGTAGTGCCCCTCCACCCTCACCGGGGTTGTGCAAGTAGTCTGCCTAAGGAACCTGAAGATGGAGGATGCAAGCTATGGGCATATTTGTGCTATGGAAGCACTTTGGTTATCTTTAGGATTTTCACATGATTCTCACATATTGTTATCATGATGATATAATGTTATGATTTTGATTATGATTATCTCTTTGGTCACAAAGATATACTGACTCATGTTTAAGTATTGTGGTTGAAGATGGGACATGAGCTCCTATTAGTGCTTTAGTGAGTATGATGTATATTGTCATGTTATTATCACTATGCAAAGATTTATTTGGATAGTTAGGTGATGTAGTAGTATGTTGTGAGGATGGGTGGAAAGGGTGGCATAATATCATTGGACATATGGGGACATATGGGAATGAGTTACAATTGCTAAATTCCCTTTCCTAGTGCTTCAACTATTATGAATATGTTCTCTAACTTGTATGTTGATTGAATAGGTACTAGGCTATGTATCCACCTAAATTACCAGGTCTGAGTGTGCCTTGAAACCCAATGGATCAGTTGACCAAATATAGCATTTGGTCCACTACCCTAGCCATCATCGTAGAAGAGGATGAGTATTCGGTTTGATACCTTGATAGTTTTGTTAGTTGGTTAGTCAATGTTGCTTGTGGTTTTGCATGTTGACCCTGGATAGTGGTCAGGTAATTGTTTAATTTGGAATTTGGTTTAATTTTTTGGATAATATGCCTTTGGTTATTAAAATAAATTGGGTTATATTTTGATAATTAAATATACAAATAAATAATCATAGTTTATGTAAATGAATAAAGTATTACAAGTTGGATTATATAATTGATTATAATATGATAAATAAATAAATAAGGGTATATGGTTGGAGTATATAATTAATGAAATTATAATGTGAGTTAATTTGACTATTTATTTTATCTTAATTATTGCATTAGTGGGATGAGGATAGATGCTTTAAAGTAAATATTTTAATATTTTATTTTATTTTATCAGAGGATTTTATTTCCTTGTTTTATTTTGAAAAAGAAGAGTCTTTTTGGGGGAAAAAAGAAAGATACTTTTTTTCTCTCCTTTTGAATTTAATTAGTTTTATTTATGGGAAAATTGGGGGAACCATGAAGGGGGTAGAATGTGGCAGGGCTTATGTTCCCATTTTTAAGGCATGTTGTCACCCGAATTCATCCATTCTTTTTGTTCCATACGAAATGTAAAGGAGAAAGGAGGTGAAATTGTTGGGAACAACAAACTATCATGAAAACTTTGTATCTAGTAAGTCTCTTGTTTGAACCGATCCTTCAATATCTACTTTTGAAATCTTAAAAGAAAATGATAAACATACAAATCTCTCTCTTTCTAAATCCATGCCTAATATTGATTGTCTCAATATATGAAGGTGTGTTTATGCTATTTTTAAATCTCTTTTCTTCTTAAATTTTGTTTTGATTCAAGAAATGATTATTCATTTCACCTTAGGCATTGTTTTAGTCTTATGGTCTAGATCTCATTCTAATAGGTTTATCCATTCACATATTGCCACATTTATATTCTTCACATGGTTGGAAGGAAATTTTTCAATGACTGTATGGATGTCCATTTCCTACTCAAAGCTTTCTTATTTTTCCTCAAATAGGGAGGATACTAGTTAAGGATAGGGAGTCAGGCTTTACACTGCCAATTTTGTTGTTGTTTTATCAATTCCTTTTATGCATATCTTGTCATCATAGCCTTCCCTGAGACCATGATTTGTTTTCAGGAAGCTTTTCAAATATATCATGTGCCTTTTCTATGTTTCACTCTTTCCATGTCAATCTATCAGGGAACTTGCAACTATAACGAGCGACAAAAATATCCCTTTGTTATGCTTAAATGGATGCCCTTATTTCTAGATTTTCTTTTTTGGCACACTTTATTATAATGAAAGCCTACTATTTCATTTAGCGTCACCAATAATATCCACAAGAACTTTTCCCCGATTTAAAATGATGGAAATGGATCACATATCTTTGGAAAATTCTCTTGTAACAATCCTAGAGATAAAATCAGACCATGCTTGTAGGTTCTTAGTAACTCTAATAGATGTTCCAAGGAGTGGGTTCAACAAAGAAAATGAAATTTCCTACATCTTTCTATGGTGGCAGATAACTAATTATTTTTCCTCCTCTTCCATAGCAATAAGTAAATGCCTTGAATCTGGAAAAAAAAATCTTATCGCTTTCAACTACAAAGCCAATTTCTCCAACTTTTCTTAGATATCCTTTGTTTGTGACTCTGATTTGTCCCTATACCAAAAACATGTACCATTTTATGGCCTTCAATCCAACTACCTCCAAGTATTTGTTTAATTCTTCTATCTTTCATCAATCTCCTTACCTTTTAAAACTAACCCTGTGTAAGGTGTCAATTCTTTTCAAGGAGGTTGGAGTGCATGTACACTTCCCCATACAATATGTTTGTCACTAAAATTGGGTGACCTTGGGTAA
>VDFB02000015.1:529680848-529733004 GCA_007258455.2 Sequoia sempervirens | reverse complement strand
AAGATTGAAGAAGAAAAAGTGGGAATTTGAAAAGACAAAATGCCTCCTAAAGGTAGTATAGTACTTGCAAGATAGATTAAGATGTTGAAAGAGTCACAAGAAGAAATCTTAGCCAGGTTTGCAACAATGGATACAAATCAAAGAAGGGAAAAGGCCACTAAAGAGGAAAGTGATCGAGAGGAAGAGGAAGAGGATGAGCAAGGAAACCCTCCATGTGGAAGAGCCCAAGATGTTGATTGGGATTTTGATGAGAGAAGGATGATAAAGATGCATAAGGATGTAAAAGGAGATGCTTTTGATGTGAAAGTAGATGTTGCAATGTATAATGGAAAGTTGGATGTTGAAGAGGTACTAGACTGGATAAATGCACTAGATAATTTCTTTGAGTTTAAAGAGGTTGCTAATGATAAAAAAGTGAGGTTTGCTAAGACTAAGTTGAAAGGTCTTGAATTGATTGACATGGTGAAATTATATTCAAGGGGAAAGAGTGAAGAAGGGGAAAAAAAAGATTATTTCATGGGATAGAATGGTAGCAAAGGTGAAAGCAATTTTTTTTCCAAGTGATCGTGTATTTCAGACATTTAAGAAATTGCAAAGTTTAAAACAAAAAGAAAAGAATGTTATGGCATATACTGAAGAGTTTCACAAGTTGAACATTAGGTTTGGTCATATTGAGGATGGAAATGAAAGGATTGCAAGGTATATTTGTAGATTGAGGTATCAAATTCAAGATGAGTTGAGTTTGGCTACTCCAAGAATAGTAGAGGAATGTTTTCAATTGGTAGCTAGGGAAGAGGAGAAACTAAAAAGAAGGAAATAAAGACAAGGAAGAGGTAGAGGAAACACTAATAGAGGAAGAGGTACAAGGTGCACTTATGAAGAACAAGAAGATACAAGCAAAAACAAAAACTAAGTGGCTGATCAAAGACGTGGCTTTAGAGGTTTTAGAGGAAGATTTGGAGAAGGTAGGGGTTCAAGTTCATTTTCAAGTAGATGTTATCATTGCAATCATTTTGGGCATCCAACATTTAAGTGTCCTAATAAACAAGAAGTGGTGGTGACAAAAGAGTTCAATTAGTGCAATATGATGATTGTGAGAGTGTTCATTCTCCTAATCAACTTGCTACTCCAAAAGTGGGAGAGTCATTGATGGTGAGAAGAACATTTCTCAGAGCAACAAAGGAGAAGGAATCTACACAAAGGAGGACATTATTCAAGATCACCTGCAAATGCAAAGGAAAGGTATGTAAAGTAGTGATAGATTCAGGGAGTACTAATAACATGGTGTCAAATGAAATGGTAGATAAACTGAAGTTAGAGAAAATTCCTCATGAAAAATCGTATAAACTATCTTGGGTGAATGATGATCAATCTATTTTGGTGAATGAACAAGCTTTAGTTAAGTTTAATATTGGTGGATATAAGGACAAGATTCTTTGTGATGTTTTGCTAATGGATTGTTGTCATTTATTGCTTAGAAGATGATGGTTTTTTGATAGACATGCCATTCATGATGGGAGAGACAATACATATCAGATTGAAAAGGATGGAAATACTTTTACACTAACACCATTGCATGGAGATGTTAAAGACCAGGGTAAGACAACAAAAGTGATCATGATGGGCAAGAAAGAGTTTGTGAAAATAGAGAAAGAGAAAAAAATGGAGGTTGCAGCCACTTCAAGGCTTAAAAGTGTCAATTTTTTTGGTTAATTTTTGGGTGTGTCAAGTTTAAAATGCCTCTCACAATTCAAGGTAGGGGGCTGATGTACATTTTTGGTGAAGAAAACAAATAGAAACTTTGTTTTTCTATGTTTTTTCAATGAAATCTGGTACTCCCAAGGTATGTACGGACCCATACTAAAGGATATTGATCAAATATGATTTTAATTGGTTAAATATATGTGTTAGGAGAAATTTAGATTTTCTGTGATTGGATTTCATGAATAAATAAAAATTTTATATCAATTTTACTGTAGGTAGCCTGTAACTCAAAAATTGAAGTTCTCAGAGTGAAAAATGGGATTATAAGCCATTCCAGCCAATGAAATTGCTTCTAACTTGGTGGAATGGCTCCCTTAGATGTATGTTTTCTATTTGTGTAAATTTTAGGAGCAAGGAAGGTCGATTGAAGGAGTTTGTATGCTGCCCTAGTTAAGTTTTCATTGATTTTTGGCTTAAAGTTGATGGCTAAGTGATGGAGTTTGCTTGAAAAGAAATGAAAAAGCATGAGAGATGGATTGGAAAGCATAGGAGGACCTTAAATGAAGTTTCTAAGGTGTTGGAAAGGTAAACCAATGTGTGGGGGTTGAAGATTCAATAAACCCTCCTTGTTTCAAGCATAAAATGGCCTAAACAAGGGTTTGACATCTTGGTGAGTTTGTAAGCTTTCTTTTTGTCAAAATTTATTGATTTTGGGTGTTTGTAACCTATTTGAGGACTATTAATAGATATTTTGGGTTGAAAGAGTGTTTGGTTGGGAGTTGCTTTACAAAACAGGCCTAATTGGCTTAAGGGGAAAGTGTAGTAGCAATTATTTGGAGGATATGTTCCAAAATAAAGGTATGTACTTTTGAGATAAGTTGAAGTTGAGGAAAATGGGTATCTGGAATGTCATTTGAGAAGTGGGTTTGATGAGTGTTTAGAAAGATATGCTTAATTTTCACTAGTTGGAGTACTAGAAGGTAAAGAGAGGATTATGAGGAGGATATCAAATTGAAGTTTTTGCGATTTAAGAATTGTTTGAAACTGATCTAATTGTGTTAGGAGAAGTTTTTTCTCCCTACTCTACATCAAGTGGTATCAGAGCATAGGTATTAGATATTTTGAAAGAGAAAGACTGAAGATTGGAGAAGGAAAAGTGGGATGTTGAAAAGACAAAATTCCTCCTAAAGGTAGTGTAGTATTTTCAAGAGAGATTAAGATGTTGAAAGAGTCACAAAAGCAATCTTAGCCAGGTTTGCAGCAATGGAGACAATGCAAAGAAGGGGAAAGGCCACTTAAGAGGAAAGTGATCAAGAGGAAGAGGAAGACGGTGTGCAAGAAAACCCTCCAAGTGGAAGAGCCCAAGATCCTGATTGGGATCTTGATGAAAGAAGGATGATAAAGATGATTAAGGTTGTAAGTGGAGATGCTTATGATGTGAAAGTAGATGTGACAATGTATAATGGCAAGTTGGATGCTCAAGAGGTACTAAACTGGATAGATGCACTAGATAATTTCTTTGAGTTTAAGGAGGTTGTTGATGATCAAAAAGTGAGGTTTGCTAAGCCTAAGTTGAAAGGTCCTAAATTGAAATGGTGGAATTATATTCAAGAGGAAAGAGTGAAGAAGGGGAAAACAAATATTAGTTCATGGGATAGAATGGTAGCAAAGGTAAAAGCACAATTTTTGCCAAGTGATCATGCAATTCAGACATTTAAGAAATTGCAAAGTTTAAAACAAAAAGAAAAGGATGTTATGACATATTCTAAAGAGTTTCACAAGTTGAACATAAGGTTTGGTCATATTGAGGATGAAAATGAAAATATTGCAAGGTACATGTGTGGGTTGGGGTTTCAAATTCAAGATGAGTTGAATTTGGCGACTCCAAGAACAGTAGATGAATGTTTTCAGATGGCTGCTAGGGCATAGGAGAAACTAAAAAGAAGGAAAGAAAGAGAAGGAAGAGGCATAGGAAGCACTAATAGAGAAAGAGGTAAAATGCGGACTTATGAAGAACAAGAAGATACAAGAAAAAACAAAGACCAAGTGGCTAATCAAAGAGATGGCTTTAGAGGTTTTAGTTGAATATTTGGACAAGGTAGGGGTTCAAGTTCATTTTTAGGTATATGTTATCATTGCAATCAATTTGGGAATCCAACATTTAAGTGTCCTGAGAAACAAGGTTCTACTTCAAGTGGCAGTGACAAAGGAGTTCAATTAGTGCAAAAGGATGATTGTGAGAGTGTTCATTCTCCTAATCAACTTGTTGCTCCAGAAGTGGGAGAGTCATTGATGGTGACAAGAACACTGTTCAAAGCAACAAAAGAGAAGGAATCTACACAAAGGAGGACATTATTCAAGACCACCTGTAAATGCAAAGGAAATGCACGTAAATTAGTGATAGATTCAAGGAGTACTGATATCATGGTGTTAAATGAAATGGTACATAAACTAAAGTTAGAGAAAATTACTCATCAAACACCATATAAAGTATCTTGGGTGAATGATGATACTCTATTTTGGTGAATGAACAAGCTTTAGTTGAGTTGAATATTGGTGGATATAAGGACAATATTCTTTGTGATGTTTTTCCAATGGATTGTTGTCATTTATTGTTTGGAAGACCATGGCAGTTTGATAAACATGCCATTCATGATGGGGGATATAGTACATATCATATTGAAAAGGATGGAAATACTTTTACACTAACACCATTGTAGGAAGATGATAAAGACCAAGGTAAGACAACAAAAGTGATCATGATGGGCAAGAAAGAGTTTGTGAAAATAGAGAAAGAGAAGAAGATGGACGTTGCAACCAATTCAAGTCTTGAAAGTGTCATGAAAAAAAATGTGAGGAATGATGCAATGTTGGAAGGAAAAGAAGATGAAATAGTGACAAAAACAGTTCAAGAGAAGGTCAAGGATGAATTGATTATGGAAAAGCAAGATTGCTTAGAAAAGCATGATGAGATCATGATAGGGATAGCACTTTGTCCTTTGGTTTCAAAAGAGGTTACTAGAGAGTCATATTCAGTCATAACAGTGGTTAGTAAACCTGATAACATAGTGGTATTTGGGGCAAAGAACTCAGGGACAATGATGAAGGTAAAAGGTGAAGTGAATAAGGGTGTTTGGCAAGGGCAAATGGATGAGTTTGAGTATCCATATAAGGTAAAGAGGAGGAAAATCCAGTACATAGTTGGAAAAGGTAAGTTTGAAGATATGAGGGTCGATTTATTATTAGTTTCTAATAAGAAAAGGTTAGATGACACTCATCAGATCAGTTTGTAAAGATGGAGCAGTATGTAGGTGGTACACAGTTGAAGAGCATAAGGGATGATGCAAGTCTTCAATACTTGGTTAAGTGAAAGGGCTTGCCAGATGAAAGAGTTTTTGGAGGTTAGAGACATGAAGTGATCAAGCATGATCCAATGCAACACAATCCTTAAGGGACTTGAGAACTTTTTTAGGTTGGGTGTATGGCTCAAGGGTACCATGTTTGTCATTTTGGGTAATTATGGTTTTTAGTCAAGTTTTGGTGTGTTGAGTCTTAAAGTCATTCTATAAGGTCAAATACAACATTTATGGTGTAATTTGAGTCACTAGAGCTTCACTTTGCAAAATTTGTCCATGTTCTCAAAAGTTGTCAATTTGGAATGTTGCAAAAATTGAAAAATGTAAAAGTCTGGTAGACCAACAGCCATAAAGCTCAAAATTTGGTTGGCATCAATTTGTTGGTTAGTTTTTGGGCGCGTAAAATTTGAATGGCATATGAAAATTTGAGGTAGAGGACTGATGTACATTTTTGTTGAAGAAAACAAATAGAAACTCTATTTATTTATTTTTCCAATGAAATCTGCTACTCCCAAGGTCTATACGGACCCATACTGAAGTAGATTGATCAAATATTCTTTGAATTGGTTAAAGATATGTGTTAGGATCAATTTGGATTTTTGAGTTATTAGATTTCATAAAGAAATAAAGTTTTTATTGCAATTTTACTGTAGACGGCCTGTAGCTCAGAAATTCAAGTTTTGAGAGAGAAAAATGGGATTATAAGCCATTCCACCTAGTGAAATTGCTTCTAACTTAGTGAAATGGGTCCATTAGATGTAGGTTTTATGTTTGTGTGCTTTGTAGGTGTAGACACCTAAATTTGGACACTTACATTTGTCCAAATTTATCCCTTTTCGTCTAAATATCCTCTCATTTGTAATAATTAAGTAATATTGTTATTATTTAATTAATACCCCTAAATTCCTCTCAATCCCTAAGGTATTTAGTTAAATAATTAAATACCTTACCCTCTCTTCACCTTTTCCTCAAAGAATTAAATAAATAATACATTTATTTAATTCCTCATATGTCACATCCTCCAACTTTTAAAAGTTGGCTCATAATCTTCATTAGCCACCTAACTATCCCCTAATCATTGATTAGCTAGTCTAATCAAGCCCTTTAGTCAACTCTCCCCATCCCCCAAGGAATTTTTAATTCCTTTTTGTCTTCCCAAGGTCCTATCATGGAATTTTTAATTCCATTTACAATCCCCATGTCCTTCTCAATGGAATTTTAAATTCCGTTTTATTCATTGAAGGTTTCTAAGGAATTTTTAATTCCTTTTATCATCCCCATGCACATTAAAAAGGAATTTCTAATTCCTTTGATCAAATCTTTGATCTCAACCCTTGATCTTACTTCCTTCTTTCAATCTCCACCGTCCATTTGATATTCTAGGTTAAATGGCTAACACTTAGCCATTTTTTTCATCTCCTTCTGCCATTCTTCACAATCTCTTCTCATCCAACCCTAATCCTAAGCACCCAACATCTCCATCTTTCAAGCTACCCATCTTGCATCCATATCCAAAAACCTTTCATCCTTGCATCCAAATCAAGCTACAACAAGTTGTTATGCTGTCAAAATTGATCTAGGAGCACACAATCGAACAAGTCAACAAGCCCAACCAACCGATCAACTTGGGCAAGGTAATCTACTAGTTTTCATGTTTGTTTTGTTCAATTTTAACTAGGCCAATCTTGAGGTGTTGTTTTGTGCTTTTCTTTCTTCACATTTCATTTGTTTTGCATCATTTTAGGTTAGGAAACATGCTACACACATTCCTGGCATGTCCATTGGGACCCACAAACAGGTCTATTCTTTCACGTTCTCTGTTGTTTCAAGTTTTGTAGGTTCAAGTTCACAAATAGGTGAATATGTATCCTAAATAGGTGAATCTGTACCCTAAACAGGTGAATCTGCACCCTAAAAAGGCGAATTTGCACCTTAAACAGGCAAAACTGCAACCAAAAGGATGAATCTACAACAATAGAGGCAAATCTACAAAGTGTCAAATTTTCCCATCTAACAAGTTTGGGCGAATTTGCAATCTTTCCCCAAATAGGAAAACCTGCTACTGATTTGGATGAATTTTCCTCTTACAGAGGAAAATTTGAGGTAAAACAGAGACTTAATCCTTTCGTTGTCAACTCTGTTTTGGTTTTGTTTTTAGGTACTGGCCTACTAACCTGTCTGTTTATGAGTGTGCCTCATTTTTCTAATGTTTGTGCAACAATTTCTCATTCGTTCAAGACCTACAGTTGAAAAACTACTAACATATTTGTTGCAGAACGAACGGTCCAAGATCTGTAGTTAGTTAGTTTGTTGTTTTTCGATATTAATCTATGCACACGTAGCTTTAATTAGAGGGTCAAATTAACTTGTTTGTTTGGTTGTGAGTGGGTTGTTGATGTATCCAATCCCCTTGTGCCATTTGGTGAGCCTGGGTGACTAGAAATCGTATTTCACTCTAGTCTAGTTGAGTCTACCTAGGAGGTGTTAGTGCATCTAAGCTCTCCCCTTGCACTACGTACGAGTCTAGGGACCAGCTAAAAATGTCTAGTATATTCTTCCCTTAATAGGACCTACCTGGGATTTCATCACTCGAGGGACAATCCCAACCACATGTACCCGTAGGGTATATAAAGGCAGGAGAGCCAAAGTTGTACCCCAATCCAATCACATCATGTCTAGCAGAGCATCGAAGCTAGGGTGATACCTAGATAAGATGTGAAGAGTTAGTTTGAGTTTCCAATACTTTGTTGGGGCTCCCAACTCACACTTGTGATGGGTTGGTGTTCATGGTTGTGTCTCACGTACCGTGTGTATATCGAGGACTCTTTAGATCACCTTGTTTTGCCTAGATAGAGACCTTTCTAGGATCGTGTTGCCTGGCATGTTTTCTTTGTGCTATACCAATGTATTTCTTTTTAGGCGAGTCATCCTTGGCCTTCTGTCTGATGTTTGTCATGCTTGTCATCCTTTGTCATAGTGAACTGTTTTGCATCCTAGTCTAGTCTAGGTCTCCCCATTTGGGCGAATTTTCCTTCGACAGAGACAAATTTTCCTATGGGTCACTTTCTTAGGCAACCCTGTTTATGCCCGTTTCTTGGAACATGCAAGTTTTTTCATCTGTTAGTCGAGTCTGTCAGTCCCCATTCATCAAATTTCCCCATGTTTTATAGAATAGGAAAATTTTCTCCCTATTTGGGTGAATTTGCTAATGTTCTAGGCGAAATTGCTCATTACAGAGGTGAATTTCCTTGTTGTTTCAGTCCTCGATGATCCATTGAGTCATCAAATTCTTCCATCTCTTGTGTTTGGACAAATTTTCCACCTTCTTGGGTGAATTTTCCATTAGTTTTGGAAAAATTTCTCCCTAAATAGCCAATCCCATCTTCCATTCAGTTAGTTTGTTTATCCGTCGGGAGAGTCCATTTGTCCATTTAGACAATTTGTTCACTTGTTCGGAGAGGTTGTTCATCCATTCAGAGAGTTCATTTGTTTGTTTAGAGAGTCCATTCATCTGCTATGAGATTTTGTTTCTCTGTTTGTCAGGTTCGCTGCTCCATTCATTGGATCCATTTATCTGTTCATCGAGGTCATTTGTCCATTAGGCGATCTTGTTTTTTTATTAGGTGATCCCATTTTTAGTCCATTCCCCATCTGTTTCATCCGTCTATCAAATTTTCTCCTGTTTCCCTAACTTTAGGTGAGTTTTCTAGCTATTTGGGCAAATCTGCAACTATTTGGGTGAATTTGCTTAGTGTTTGGGCGAATTTGCAACTATTTAAGAGAACTTGTAGTTGTTTGGGAGAATTTGCAGTTGTTTAGAAAAACTTGTAGCTATCGAAGTGAATCTGTCACAATTTTGGGTGAACATGCTAGTTATTCCAGCGAATCTGCTAGCCGTTTATGAAAATTTGTCATAGTTTTGGGTGAATTTGCTAGCTATTTAGGTGAATTTTTCACTATTTTGGGTGAATCTGCTAGTTGTTCAAACGAATCTGCTAGCTATTTACGCGAATATGTCATTGTTTTGGTTGAGCCTATCACAAGTTTAGGCGAATCTATCATTGATTTGGGTGAATCTGCTAATTGTTTAGGCAATTTGTCACTATTTTGGGCAAATCTACTAGATGTTTAGGCAAATTCGCTATATGTTTAGCAAACTTGATCCTTGTTTTAGTGATTTAGTCAAGTTTTGGGTGAATTTGCTTAGTGTTTGGGTGAATTTTCCTTGACCATTCACCTATTCCTTGTGTCAGCCATAGTTTAGGAAAATTTCCCTTTACAACTAGGTGAATTTTTCTTGCCATCCCTAAACAAGCGAATTTTCCTTCACAAATAGGCGAATTTTCCCAACAAACCTTAAATTTGTCCTCTCGTCATCATCATTATCATTCATCAACACTTTCCGAAAGTCATTGTTCCTTGATCAAATCACATAGGTGCATCTGAGAACATCATTAAAGTCCACATCCATCATCGATTCATCAATCCCCATCACTTAGACTTCGTTTTAGGGGTTTAGATTTTGATGTAGAAACTTTTAGAGGCCATAAATTTTGACTCGGGTGTCTGTTTGGGCTAAAATTTTATGGGTGGTTGTGTTATTAGGTGGCATGTGGATTCCCAATTGACCTTTAGTCTGTTGGCCCCTATTTTGGCACTTTTTCGGGGCTTGAAACTTTCATCTTGACCCTCAAAATGGCAATTTAGTATTTTTTCTAGTTTTTAAAAAGTCATTTTCATTAATAACTTAGAACTCATGTTTTGGATTTAAGGTGTTAGTTGGAAATTCATACTACCTTAGTATTTGGAATCTTTTGGGAAAAAATTGGACTCTCAAAGATATGCATGTGAAGTTACCTAAAATGGCAAAATTTGATAATTTTTGAAAACTGCCAAATTTGGCTATCAACACCTTACATCATCTAGTAAAACCCCTTAACTTGATTTACAATCAATCCTATCATATCCTCTGATCCAATCCCAATCTTAGCTTTAATCCAATCCCAACCTGAGCTTCAATCCAATCCTAATCTAAGCTTTAATCCAATCCTAATCTGAGGTTCAATCCAATTTGAATCTGAGCTTTAATCTAATCCCAATCTGAGTTTAACCTAAATCTTGATTTGAGCTTCAATCCATTGCCATCCAGGATCTTCTAATATCAAAACAAATCTTAAGATCCCCTTCTTCCATCTTCTTCAAATTCATCCTATTTATCCTTTCATCACCTTTTCTTTCCTTCTAATCATGTGTTCCCATCTTTTCAATTCATATCCATCTAATCTAACATCATGAATCCTTATCCTTCACCAATGCAAAAAAAATATTAGTCAAGGGGAAACCTAATTATGTTGATGATGATAACAAGAGGATTGTTGATCAAGAGGTATATGACATAGATCCCCTTGATGCTATCATTTCTAGTAAGCTTTCCCCAACCACTTTCCAAAATCCAATCACCCCTCTGAGCTATCTTGTTAAGTCTTCATTCATGCCTACTAGAAATCCTTATGCTACCTTTGACAAGGGATTTCCAGTATCTTCCCCATCCGTATACTCATCATATCCTTCATCTACATCTTTCTCTTATCCACCATCCACATCCTCCTATCCTAATCCACCATCCCAATCTTCCCATCCTAATATGCTATCCCAATACCCTTACTACAATCCACCACTTGCATCCTCTTGTCCTAATCCACCATCCATGTCCCCCTAAACCAATCCATCATCCCAATATTCCTATCCTAATCCACCATCTCAATCTTCCCATCCTAATGTGCTACCCCAGTACCCTTATTACAATCCACCACCCATATCCTCTTTTCCTAATCCACCACCCATGTTCTCCTATCCTAATCCACCATCCCAATCTTCATGTTCTAATACACTATCCCAATACTCCTACTACAATCCATCATCCATGTCCTCCTATCCTAATCCATCGTCCCAATATTCCTATCCTAATTCACCATCCCAATATCCTTACTATAGTCCACCACCCACATCCTCTTGTCCTAATCCACCATCCATATCCCCCTATGTCACTCCATCTTCCACTCAATCATGTCCTAATCCTCCACCTACTCTTAGTCCTACCTCCAATCCCATTCCTCCATCTAATCCTAGTCCACCAGTCCATAATCCTAATCCTCCAACAACCCATAATCCTTCGTCTATTCCCATCACCCCAGCTAAGCCCAAAATATGCATGATTCTCACTCTAGAAGTCCTCCAAGGACTCATGACAAAGAATACATTCCCAACTCCACATCTTCAAGTTGTGGAACCATGTTGTCCCACTCCCCCATATATGGTCACTAGTGATGAGACCCTTCTCCATCCCACACCTATCATTACTCTTACCACCCCTTGCACCACTCAAACTGTTGAAACCATCCAACCCACCAAATCCATTGAACCCCCATCTCCTACTCCAAGAGTCCTTGAACCCATCAAAGACACCCAAACCCAATCACCATATCCTACTCCTAGATCCACCCAATCCATTGAAGACACTCAAATCCAATCCACTACTCCTAGTATCACCAAAATCCATTCCCATTAACTTCATGAATCCTCCATCCTTCCATCTCCCCCACTCAAGGAGTCCCTCCAACACTCTGTCATAATGCCATCCACACAAGATGAGTCATTCCAAGAGCTTGATCCAAAGCATACATTATCCCCTCCACCACATCAAGATCCTGCCATCCCATCTAGTCCACCTCAAGATCACAATCCCCCATCCATTCCATCCCATGATCCCCTTGACACTCGAGATCCAATCACTCCATCACATGAACCCTTATCACCCACTACCACAAATCTATATCCTATAATATCACATAATCCCTCTTTGGATCCCTTACCACTCACTCCACCCGATCAAGATGTTGTTACCCCATCATCTCCATCTCTTGATCCTCCATCATCACTTATCCCTACCATCCCAACACCATGTTTATATCACCTTGGTACTCTTACATCATCCATGGTGGTTTTCTTGCAGAAGTAGAAGAAAGCATATACACCACCCACCCTTCCCCACCTAGTAATGGACTCTCATCATTCTTCCAAAATAACAAGCATCCTACCATAGATCAAATGCTCCAAAGCATGAACTATCAAGGAAAAGGTTTAGGCCTTCATGAGCAAGGTATTTTAGAGCCCATCCATGTCAAAGAAAATCTGTGTACACAAGGTCTTGGATACATCTCTCAAGACTCTCAATCCAAAAATGTTAGTACAACCTCTATACGTCCTCAACGAGCCTCTTCCAAAACAATAATAGGCTCTTCTCGTCACTCCACAAAACCATTTACTGCCATCCCCCCTCCACTGTATAGCCTCAAAACAACCATCCATATTCTTCCTTATTATTCTGAATTCATTTTGGGTCCTTAAGTCCCTCCATCCACCATCTCCCATCCTTCATCTACTCCATCTATTTTGGGTCCTTATATCCCTCCATCCACCATCACACATCCTCCATCCACTAAGTCCATTTTGGGCCCTTTTCCCCCACAATCACCTCCTCCATCCCATCCTATTCATCCTTTTATCCACCAATCACCTATCCATGTCACCCATCATAAACATCCCCCTCTCATATTCCCTAATCAGGATCAACAAAGGTACAACATACCTACACATCCTTCATCCACATATCATCCCCAAAATATAACCTTCATCACTCCATTCATGTTTCCTTCATATCATCCATCTACTCGCATCCATCCCATTGCTATTCAAAGCACTTTGGATGCTAAATTAAAAATGCATAAATATAAACATCCACATGAATCTAAATCTCCTCATATCCCCTTAAAAAGACATGTTGAAGAAAAGAAAAATCAAATCCAAAATCCAAATCAAACCCACAGGCCACAAAGGCCCACCAAAGCAAAGATCAAAACCATGTGTATCCCAAAGAAAAAACATGCAATGCCTTCAAATGAAAAATCTGTAATAACATCCAAATTTTCTAATCCAAAAGCTAATCATACACACCCTCCATCTCCTAAATCTATTTTTGGTTTTTATGTCCCAAAATTCACTATCACATCTCCTTCATATCCCCACATTCTTCATCCATTAATCCTCCTATCCTTCCACATCCACCACCATATGTGCCAATGTTGGTCCTAAAAACATTTCCCCATCACACATCCACCCCATCATTCCATCCATACACTTTCCAACCTCCCATACATTTTCCAACATATCTCCCTCATCCAATCCCTTTCATCCATTCCCTTGCATAATCCATCCATCTTCATAACCTTGGTTGTACCAACATTCAATAGTCACTTCACACATGGGCTCTTAATACCTCGTATGGAACTTGATGCTTGAGTCCATCCATCCCCTTATCACATGTATTCTAAATCCACTTATTTGCATCCCTATCCTTACCCATCTCCATATGCATACTATCCAAAAATCCAAAAATACCAAAAAAAGTTAAAAAAAAAAGTAAAAAACAAAAAAAACAAAACAAAAAAGTAAAGGGAAATAATTTGTCTAATGGTGAAACTCGGCAAACAAGTGCCGTGGATAAGTACCATGATGAAAACCTAGAAAATAGGTGTCATGTGTAACTCCCCCATCTAGCTTACTTCTGCACTTGGAGGCAACTACATCCCCTTCATCCATATCCTACATCCCACCTATCTCCCACATCCTACCCATCATATCCCATTTATCCTAATCCCTCCATCCTTTTTTCGATCTTGATAAAGACAGGGGAACCTATCTATGCATGCTTTGGACACCTCTTGGTATACATTCCCTTCATCCATACACTATTGTATTCCTTTTCCACATCCATCTCCCTCCCCCATCCACCCATCCACCCATCCTTTATCTTCCCATCCACCTATCTTTTGTCCCTCCTGCCTCATCACACATGACATATCTAGAGTGGGACATCTATTTCCTTTGTGACATAGTCCTTGGAGACATCATCATCCATCATGTCATCCTTATCTCCATCTATCCAAACAATCCCTTTCATCTCCCCATCATTATCTTCCATCCATCCAAACAATCCCTTTCATCTCCCCATCCTTATATTCCATCCATCCAAACAATCCCTTCCATCTCCCCATCCTTATCTTCCATCCATCCAAAAAAGGAAATCTCTTCCATCCTTCAAATCCTTACCTTCCCATCTATCTATCTAGTAACCCTTTCCACATCCAAATCCTTATCCCTCTATCCATCCATCGTAGCATCTTTCCATCTCCTTATCTTTATATATCCATCCCTTTATCCCTATTTTTCCTTCCATCTCATAATCCCTTGCAATTAGTATTTAGCTATAGGTTCCCCCCTCATGCAACCCAATGCCATCTATCTCACTATCATCAACCCCACCTTTTTCACACATCTTTCCAATATCCTCTCACTTTTCATCACTTATCTATCCATCATATCATCATCTCAATTCATCTTCATGCAATCACCATCATCCTATTTTATCCACCAGGTCTATCTTGTCTCATCATATCGGTTCCATATTTTTATCCACTTATCCTGGTCCTCTCATCATCCTTTATTCATGGTCAGTCGTTGGCCTTCGGTCAAACTACGTTGCCCCTGAGCTTTCATGTAGGAAAGGCCAATCATTTGATCCAACCCCCGAGGCTTTTTTCCATTCGGTCTCTATCTTCCATCATTTGTCTCCATTGTCCTCTTTTCACTTTTATCCATGGTATTTTATCAAACTACAAAGGCTCTGTGCTTTCACATAGGCAAGGCTAATCTTTGATTGGCACCCGAGCCCCCAGGTCTTTAGGGTGTGTCTATCTTGTGTCTTGTGTCATGTCATCAAGTGTGTCCCCATCTAGTTGGTTCTTCAAAAATAAGATCCACTCGTATCATGAGAATCAATCAGTCTTGAGTGTCCTAATTCATGTTGATCATCTAGTTTAGTCTCCATCTTTGGTTTTAATAGGATGCATCCTTCCTCATCAGACCACATCAATCCCTTTTGATCTTGTGGCAAAGGACATTTTAAATTAATTATTTTCTTGTGTTTCTTTTGGCAGTTTGTTTATCATTTGAGCTTCCTATCATACCTTTTTGGGGTCACCATGATCCATAATATTATGGTGTGCTTTGACTGGTAAACATAGGGGCATATCTTGATCTTTTTGTTTGTTTTTGTCTACTTGGTTGTCCCGCGTAGTACCCACCAAGATCACCGTGGTCTTGTGTTACGCTTGGGAATCCTTTGTGCTTTTAGTTATCCCAATGCCTAGCCTAACCAAATTCATCGTGACTCTAGGGTGTTGGGATAGACTCCTTGTTTGTTGTCAATCCCATGCATGTGATATGAAGTCACCTTGGTTCCTCATACCTTTGTGAATAGTATCTCATGCTATATCAAATTAAGTGCTCATTACATGGTAGCATAACACATAAAAATTAACTTGCTTGATTTGGTTACTATCCATTCATCCTTCACCACTTTCCTCATCTCTCTATCCTATCCATTTTCATCCCCTCACTTTCTTCATCATCATCATTTCATCATATCTTCAATATTCTTAGAATAATATAGACTATTTATTCTAAGCATCTTTTCATCAATCCTCATCATCTCATCATCTCTTCAATCTTCTTAGAATAATATAGATTGGTTATTCTAAGCATCTTTTCCTCCATCATTTTCATTCTTTTCATCCATCTCAATCTCAATCCAATCCTCATCCATTCAATCTAGCTCGAATCATCTAATCACATCCTTTGTCATGTTCCTAGCCTTGCTACAAACCTTGATCCAATCATCATCATCATCATCATCATCGAGATGTATCCTTCCCTATCCTTTTGTGTTTTTTTGGGATGTGTCCTTCCTTCATCAACAACACTCTCATCATCATCCTTGGGATGTATCCTTCCCTATCCTTTGCTGTTGTTTCAGGATGTATCCTTCCCTCATCAACAATGCTTTCATCATCACTTTCATCATCATGATTGGGATGTATCCTTCCCTATCCTTTTGTGTTTTTCTAGTATATATCATTCCCTCCTCAACAACACTCCATCCATCATCAATAATTTTTTTCTTGTAGCTTTACTAGGGAAAGATCACCTTTGTCCTTAAATCCATTTGTGCTTGTTATTCTCTCTTCATCTTGTTGTCCTCCATTCTATCCATTAGTTTGCATCATCTTCCCCATCTTCCCTTTCATCATCTCATCTATTTCAAGAGCACACCCATGTTCTCTTGAACCCGCATGTTCTCTCGAGGGGGCATCCTCAATCCCTAATCTTCATCTTCACCCCCATCATCTTTCTTCCTAGTCACTTCTTTGAATGACTGGGGAATCTTTCCCAATCTAACCATCTTATTCTTAGTGCTATCTTTTAATCTTCTTTGAAGTGATTCTACTTCGTAGCATCATCTCAAAGAGGGGATAAATGTAGACACCTAAATTTGGACACTTACATTTGTCCAAATTTATCCTTTTTTGTCTAAATATCCTCTTATTTGTAGTAATTAAGTAATATTGTTATTATTTAAATAATACCCATAAATTCCTCTCAATCCTTAAGGTATTTAGTTAAATAATTAAATACCTTACCCTTTATTCCCCTTTTCTTCAAAGAATTAAATAAATAATACATTTATTTAATTACTCATATGTCACATCCTCCATTACTTTTTCTTAATCCTTATCCACCTCCTAATCCTATCATTAGGGGTGTACACATGATTAGGATGTGTCACATCCTCCAACTTTTGCAAGTTGTCTCCTAATCTTCATTAGTCACCTAACTGTCCTCTAATCATTGATTAGCTAGTCTAATCAACCCCTTTAGTCAACACTCCCCATCCCCCAAAGAATTTTTAATTCCTTTTTGTCTTCCCAAGGTCCTATCATGGAATTTTTAATTCCATTTACAATCCCCATGTCCTTCTCAATGGAATTTTAAATTCCATTTTACTCATTCAAGGTTTCTAAGGACTTTTTAATCCTTTTAGCATCCCCATGCACATTAAAAAGGAATTTTTAATTCCTTTGGTCAACTCTTTGATCTCAACCCTTGATCTTCTTTCAATCTCCAACATCCATTTGATCTTCCTATGTTAAATGGATAACACTTAGCCATTTTGTTCCTCTCCTTCTAGCATTCTTCACAATCTCTTCTCATCCAATGTTAATCCTAAGCACTCATGATCATATCCATCTTTCAAGCTATGCATCTTGCATCCATAGCCAAAAAACATTCATCCTTGCATCCAAATCAAGCTACACAAAGCCGTTATGCTACCAAAATCAATCTAGGAGCACACAATCGAATGAGTCAACAAGGCCAACCAACCAACCGACTTGGGAAAGGTAATCTACTAATTTTCATCTTTGTTTTGTTCAAGTTTAACTAGGACAATATTGAGGTGTTGTTTTGTGCTATTCTTCCTTTGTATTTCATTCGTTTTGCATTATTTTAGGTTAGGAAACACAATACACATAGTATCTGCAGGGAAGGTCAATTGAAAGAGTTTGTATGCTGCCCTAGTAGAGTTTCCATTGATTTTTGGCTTAAAGTTTATGGCTATGTGATGGAGTTTTCTTGAAAAGAAATGACAAATCATGGGAGATGGCTTGGAAAGCATATGTAGACCTTAAACGAAGTGTCTGAGGTGTTGGAAAGGTAAACCAAGGCATGTAGGTTGGAGATGCCATAAACCCTCCTTGTTTCAAGCATGAAATTGCCTAAACAAGGGTTTGAAATATTGGTGAGTTTGTAAGATTTATTTTTGTAAAAAAAATTTGATTTTAGGTGTTTGTAACCTGGTTGAGGACTGTCGATAGAGATTTGAGGTTGAGAGACTATCTGGTTCGGAGTTTCTTTGCAAACCGGGCCTAATTGGCTTAAGGGGTCAATGTAGCAGCAATTATTTGGAGGATTTGTTCCAAAATAGAGGTATGTACTTTTGAGATATGTTGAAGTTGAGGAAAATTCGTATCTGGAATTCCATTTCAGAAATGGATTTGATGAGTTTTTAGAAAGATATGCTTAATTTGCACTAGTTGGAGTACTACAAGGAAAATAGAAAGGATTATGAATAGGACTACAAATTGAAGGTTTTGTGATTAAAGAATTGTTTGAAACTTATCTAATTGTGTTAGGAGAATTTTTTCCTCCCTATTTTGCATCAATTGGTATTAGAGCA
Source organism: Sequoia sempervirens (assembly GCA_007258455.2). Taxonomy (NCBI): domain Eukaryota; kingdom Viridiplantae; phylum Streptophyta; class Pinopsida; order Cupressales; family Cupressaceae; genus Sequoia; species Sequoia sempervirens. The sequence goes on along the minus strand of VDFB02000015.1, from coordinate 529,714,752 downwards.
TAGGTATTAGATCTTTTGAAGGAGAAAGACTAAATATTGAAGAAGGAAAAGTGGGAATTTGAAAAGACAAAATGCCTCCTAAAGGTAGTGTAGTACTTGCAAGAGAGATTAAAATGTTGAAAGAATCAAAAGAAGCAATATTAGTCAAGTTTGAAGCAATGGAGACAAAGCAAAGAAGGGGAAAGGCCAAGGAAGAGGAAAGTGACCGAGAGGAAGAGGAAGAGGGTGAGCAAGAAAACCCTCCAAGTGGAAGAGCCCAAGATGCCAATTCGGATCCTGATGAGAGAAGGATGATAAATATGCTTAAGGATGTAAAAGGAGATGATTTTGATCTGAATGTAGATGGTCCAATCTATAATGGAAAGTTGGATGTTGAAGAGGTACTAGAATGGATAGATGCACTAGATAATATCTTTGAGTTTAAGAAGGTTGCTAATAATCAAAAAGTGAGGTTTGCTAAGACTAAGTTGAAAGGTCCTGAATTGACATGGTGGAATTATATTCAAGAGGAAAGAGTGAAGAAAGGGAAAACAAAGATTAGATCATGGAATGGAATGGTAGCAAAGTTGAAAGCATAATTTTTCCCAAGTGATCATGCAATTCAAACATTTAAGAAATTGCAAAAATTAAAACAAAAAGAAAAGGATGTTATGAAAAATACTGAAGAGTTTCACAAGTTGGGCATTAGGTCTTGTCATATTGAGGATGAAAATGAAAAATTTGCAAGGTATATGTGTGGTTTGAGGTATCAAATTCAAGATGAGTTGAGTTTGGCTACTCCAAGAACAATAGAGGAATTTTTTCAGTTGGTTGCTAGGGAAGAGGAGAAACTAAAAACAAGGCAACAAATACAAGGAAGAAGCAAAGGCAACACTAATACAAGAAGAGGTACAAGGAGGACTTATGAAGACCAAGAAGATACAAGAAAAAACAAAGACCAAGTGGTTGATCAAAAAGGTGGTTTTAGAGGTTTCAAAGGAAGATTTGGACAAGGTAGGGATTGAAGTTCATTTTCAAGTAGAACTTATCATTGCAATCAGTTTGGGCACCCAACATTTAAGTGTCCTGAGAATCAAGGTTCACTTCATGTGGTGGTGACAAAAGAGTTCAATTAGTGCAAGAGGATGATTGTGAGAGTGTTCATTCCCCTAATCAACTTGTTGCTCTAGAAGTGGGAGAGTCATTGGTGGTGAGAAGAAATTTTTTCAAAGCAACAAAGGAGAAGGAATCTACACAAAGGATAAAAAATTATTCAAGACCACCTGCAAATGCAAAGGAAATGTATGTAAAGTAGTGATAGATTTAGTGAGTACTGATAACATGGTGTCAAATGAAATGGTAGATAAATTGAAGTTAGAGAAAATTCCTCATGAAACACCATATAAAGTATATTGGGTGAATGATGATCAGTCTATTTTGTTGAATGAACAATCTTTAGTTGAGTTTAATATTGGTGGATATAAGGATAAGATTCTTTGTCATGTTTTTCCAATGGATTGTTGTCATTTATTGCTTGGAATACCATGGTAGTTTGATAGACATGCCATTCATGATGGGAGAGACAATACATAGCAAATTGGAAAGGATGGAAATACTTTTACAATAACACCATTGTAGGAAGATGACAAAGACCAAGGTATAAAGACAACAAAAGTGATCATGATGGGAAAGAAAGAGTTTGTGAAAATAGAGAAAGAGAAGAAGATGGAGGTTGTAGCCACTTCAAGGATTGAAATTTTCAATACAACAAATATGAGGAATGATATAATTTTGGAAGGAAAAGAAGATGAAATGGTGACAAAAATAGTTCAAGAGAAGGTCAAGGATGGATTGATTGTGGAAAATCAAGAATACTTAGAAAAGCATGATGAAATCGTGATAGGGACAATACTTTGTCCTTTGGTTTCAAGAGAGGTTACTGGACAATCATATTTTGTCATAACAATGGTTAGTAAACCTAATAACATAGTGGTATTTGGGGCAGAGAACTTAGGGACAGTGATGAAGGTAAAAGGTGAAGTGAATAAGGGTGTTTGGAAAGGGAAAATGGATGAGTTTGAGTATGAAACTAAAGTAAAGAGGAGGACAGTCCAAGAAAAATTTGGAAAAGGTAAGTTCACATATATGAGGGCCGGTTTAGCATCAGTTTCCGATAAGAAAAAGGTTAGATGACACTCATTAGATCAGTTTGTAAAGATGGAGTAGTATGTAGGTGGTAAATAGTTCAAGAGCATAAGGGATGATGCAAGTCTTCAATACTTGGTTTATTGCAAGGGATTTCCAGATGAAAGAGATTTTGCAGGTAAGAGATTTTGTAGGTCAGAGACATGAAGTGATCAAGCATGATCCAATGCAATATAGTCCTCAATGGACTTGAGAACTTTTTCAAGTCGGGTGTAGGGTGCAGGGGCACCATAATAGTCATTTTGTGTAAATATGGTTTTTAGTCAAGTTTTGGTGTGTTAAGTCTTAAATTTATTCAATAAGGTCATAATAGACCATTTATGGTGTAATTTGAGTCGCTAGAGCTTCACTTTGCAAAAGTTGACCATGTTTTCAAAAGTTGTCAATTTGCAACGTTGCAAAAATTGAAAAAATGAAAAAGTGTGGAAGACCAATGGTCATAAAGCTGAAAATTTGGTTGGGGTCAATTTTTTGGTTAGTTTTTGGGTGTTTCAAATTTAAAAGGCCTCTCACAATTCGAGGCAGGGGGCTAATGTACATTTTTGTTGAAGAAAACATATAGAAACTTTGTATTTCTGTGTTTTTTTCAATGAAATTTGTTGCTCCCAAGGTTTGTATGGACCCATACTGAAGGATATTGATCAAATATGCTTTGAATTGGTTAAAGATATGTGTAAGGAGCAATTTGGATTTTGTGTGATTGAAATTTAATCAAGAAATAAATTTTGTATTGCAATTTTGTTGTAGGTGGCTTGTAACTCATATATTGAAGTTTTAAGAGTGAAAAATGGGATTATAAGCCATTCCACCCAATGGAATTGCTTCTAACTTGGTGGAATGGATCCCTTAGATGTATATTTTCTATTTTTGTGCTTTGTAGGAGCAAGGAAGGTCGATTGAAGGAGTTTGTATGCTACCCTAGTTGAGTTTTCATTGATTTTTGGCTTAAAGTTGATGGCTAAGTGATGGAGTTTTCTTGAAAAGCAATGAAAAAGCATGCAAGATGGCTTGGAAAGAATAGGAAGACCTGAAATGAATTTTATGAGGTGTTGGAAATGTAAACCAAGGTGTGGAGGTTGGAGATTCAATAAACCCTCCTTGTTTCAAGCTTGAAATGGCCTAAACAAGGGTTTGAGATCTTGGTGAGTTTGTAAGCTTTCTTTTTGTCAAAAGTTGTTGATTTTGGGTGTTTGTAACCTATTTGAGGGATTTCAATAGAGATTTTGGGTTGAAAGAGTGTCTGGTTGGGAGTTACTTTGCAAAACAGGCCTAATTGGCTTAATGGGACAGTGTAGCAGTAATTATTTGGAGGATATGTTCCAAAATAAAGGTATGTACTTATGAGATATGTTGAATTTGAGGCAAATGGGTATTTTTATTGCCATTTTAAAAGTGGGTTTGATGATTGTTTAGAAATATATTCTTAATTTGCACTAGTTGGAGTATTGCAGGGAAAAGAGAGGATTATGAGTAGGACAACAAATTGAAGGTTTTGTGATTAAAGAATCATTTGAAACTGATCTAGTTGTGTTAGGAGAAGGTTTTCCTCCTTGTTCTGCACCAAGGTACACATTAGATATAATGGTTTATAAATACATTTTTTTTTTTAATTTGTTACTTAGATAACAACATAATGTAAATCGATATATTTATACACACACACACACACACACATATATATATATGTATGTATGTATGTATGTATGTATGTATGTATGTATACATGTATGTTTATGATGTGTTCTTACAAAATTATATTGTTTCCATTATTCTTAATTGATCATGTTGGTTGAACAAATGAAATAGACAAAAATCTAGATAGGGCAGAATTGATACAATTGTAATTAAATAAATAAGGGAATAAGTTTATATGAAATAATAGATTATACTTGGTCTAAGATGAAGGCGTAGAAAAAATGTAATGGTTGCATTGTAAATTTACCTTGCATTCTTTGAATATGTCATTAAATTGAATTATTGTATGAAGTAAAGTTAGTGAATAATGGAAATGAGATGATTGTGAGTTATTGTTCAATGTTTAAGCCATTGTGTGAGGTGGATATTGGAAGTCTTCTAGAGGCTAGGGGGAGTTTTCTACTTAATGGATTCTAGGATCATTCTTTTGAGATGGTGGTTTATGTATTGAATGAGTTTACAAGGTTCATTAGCCTTGCACAGTATATTCTCCACTTTGATTGGGACTTGTGTGCAGGATGGTTTATGCCTCACCTTTTTTGTGTATGTTTATGAGGTTTTTTTATTTGTGCAAGTTGGCTTGCCATGTTGATTTTATGGGGTTTCCTAGTTGCTAGTAGGGGAGTGTCTCTCAATGGGGGTCGACGCACAAAGTGGTGCCAGGGTATCCCATGTGGGGGTTTCATAATTCAATGATAACTTAAAACGAATTAGGGGGTTCGGTAGTATTCACACTAATTAAGATAAGTGAATGCCTCACTCATCGCTCAAGTGCTCATTTAGGGTTGAGATGAGATGAGAAGGCCTGGAATGGCAAGATCAATTGCCTTGTCCTCATCAGAGGTATGTTGATTCCACATAGGTTTGTATGGGGTCCAGAGATCGCTAGAGGTTGCCAGGGTAACCCAGGATGGGGGTTAGGGCCTAGGAATAGCTGCCAAGGTAACCCATAGCAAGCTATGTGATGAAACTTCTCCCTACTACAACCTAGTACTCCCTTGTCTTGTATCTCCTTTGATGTTTGTGTGCCTCTGGAAGTGGTCTCACTATTATGTAATGATATATTGTACTTTGCATGTCAAAGTCCTATATAGTCTTGTTATGCCAGTTGGTTGTCACCTTGTTATCATTATGGTGGTGGGATCTTATTGCTATCTCTTAGCATGAGGGGTGGACCTTAGGGCTCCACATGGTCAGGTGGAATGTACATTGTACTCCATTGGGTTTCCCTTGTTGTGGTTTGTGTTCGTGGTGACTGCTCTTGATGATGTGGACTACTGCACTTGTTCCAATTCGAGTGGAATATTTTCATGTACCAGTACTAAATTGTAATCAGTTGTATTATGTATTGTAACTCTGATATATAATCTCCCCAATTGATCTCAGGGAAGCATTGATATAATGATGTAATGCGGTAATTCATTGTTGAACTCTCTCATATAATGGTTAATGTTAATGATGTTCCTTGTTTATGATAGTTAATAAAATTTATTTTAAATGGTATCTGTTGATGTCATGTTATGGCTAATTCATATTGGTTGATAATTCAAATGTGATGAATAAAATGAAATTTATATTGTTGATAGAATTTGTTTAATGTAATGATTTACAGTTCTTGATAGTTTAGTTAATGGGAATCTAGTAGCGTAGTTATGGACCTTAGAGTACTTAGGTTAGAATTCAAGGTATTGTTTCATTTGTAGTCCTGTGAATATTGCACTTTTAAAAAAAAAATCTCATTTTTAGGTGTTTTAGCATGTTGTCCTTTGGGGTTTTGTGGCGGGGCATTACATTTCGACCCTAGTTAGGGTTCAAGTAATTGTTTGACATTTGGTTAATTTAAATTAAAGTTGTTTGATAAATGTTGTTTTGGTTAATTGATGCATTAAAATAAGTTATTAAATAAAAACATGTTATGATAAATAAATATAAATATATTTATTAATAATCATAGTTCATAATAATTTAAATGAGTAATGCAATATTAAAACAAAATAAAATAGAATTTTAGTGGAAAGATAAAATTTATAAATAGTAAAAATAAATTGGAAAAATAGAAAGGTTTTTATGCAGTGCATGCAAAATGTTGAACATATTTTCAAAAAAGAAACTTAATATTTTTTGGGGGATTTTGAGAGATTTTTTTGGTTTCGAAAAAGAGCAGCCTTCTTGTAAATATTTTCCCCTTTTTAGGGATTTTTCATCTAGTTCTTGGCTGAAAGAGTAATGGGTCTACAAAACGTTCACAAATTGTTGTTAATGGGGAAAAAGGGGGATTCTCGAAGAAAATTAATTCAGGGTTTTGGGAAGAAATTTTTTGTAATAGAATTTCATTCAATCATTGATTTTAGAAGGGGGGAATGTAGAAGGATAGGTGAAGGAAGACATCGTATCAAACCAATTTGAGGAAACAAATTTACAGATGAGTCTTCGTTCTTCTTATGATAGTTCTATTGTTTGATTGTTTAATGATTTAATCGATTTGTTTATAATCCTAGTGCAAATATATTTATGCATATCATGTATTTGTAGCATTCCTGAGAAATATTTTATTTACACCTGTCAATTGCTTCCTTGAATATTTTAATTAATCCAATTTTTGCATATCTTGCCACCATTATATTCCTTGAGATGCATCCTTCTTCTCCTTCCATTTACATTTCTTGTTAGTTCTTAAGCTTCCTCAACAAATCTATTTTGTGTGTATTTTACAGTTGTGGCATACATTTCAGCCAGGGAAATAGCAATCATAAAATCTACTATACTCTTTATGCACAACCTTATCCTCTAAACCTGCATGACTACATGTACCTAGAATCAAGCAAAGCTTATAATGTTTGGATGTGTTCCTAAGTGCTTCATGAATTCAAGGATTATGAGCACTCCTTGCAAATATATCTTGTGCATTTTATGCAATCTAGTTTATCAATATGGCGTCAAATTATTTTTTTCCCCAATTGATAAACCTTCTTTGTAGGTTTCCTAAACCTTTCAATATGTGTTGGGTGCACTAGATATTATATCTCCTTGAGATGACACACCCTTGAAACCGTCAGCTTAGCATATATCGTTGGTGGTTCCCCAATTGTTTTCATTCACATTAAAAGTTTCTTAATCCTCTTCAATAATTGATGAGTCGTGCATGCCCTGTTGGCTTGTGCTACCATCGCTACTAGAGTTGTATGCCTTGGTTATTCCCTATTTCATGAATTCAATACTAAATGTATTGATATAATATTGATGGTGATATTTGATTTCTTTGTATGGTGATTTCATACTTCAACAACAATTTATATTTGCATGGAATTTGATATTTGTATTGTGATTTATTTTGATGAATAGAACATATACTTATATTCGATAGCTTATGTTATTTACTGCATTTTCATTACTTGTTGCACAATGCAAATTCATGTTGGAAGAATTACCTTTGGGGCATATGTTTGATATTTGATGTATATGCATTGTGTTTTCCATTCGATGCTTATGTTCGATATTGATGAGAATACATTATGTTTGGTATTCAATGCTTGATGGTGGGTATTCGATGAAAATCCATTATGTTTGGTAGTCAATGTTTATGTAGTGCCCCTCCACCCTCACCGGGGTTGTGCAAGTAGTCTGCCTAAGGAACCTGAAGATGGAGGATGCAAGCTATGGGCATATTTGTGCTATGGAAGCACTTTGGTTATCTTTAGGATTTTCACATGATTCTCACATATTGTTATCATGATGATATAATGTTATGATTTTGATTATGATTATCTCTTTGGTCACAAAGATATACTGACTCATGTTTAAGTATTGTGGTTGAAGATGGGACATGAGCTCCTATTAGTGCTTTAGTGAGTATGATGTATATTGTCATGTTATTATCACTATGCAAAGATTTATTTGGATAGTTAGGTGATGTAGTAGTATGTTGTGAGGATGGGTGGAAAGGGTGGCATAATATCATTGGACATATGGGGACATATGGGAATGAGTTACAATTGCTAAATTCCCTTTCCTAGTGCTTCAACTATTATGAATATGTTCTCTAACTTGTATGTTGATTGAATAGGTACTAGGCTATGTATCCACCTAAATTACCAGGTCTGAGTGTGCCTTGAAACCCAATGGATCAGTTGACCAAATATAGCATTTGGTCCACTACCCTAGCCATCATCGTAGAAGAGGATGAGTATTCGGTTTGATACCTTGATAGTTTTGTTAGTTGGTTAGTCAATGTTGCTTGTGGTTTTGCATGTTGACCCTGGATAGTGGTCAGGTAATTGTTTAATTTGGAATTTGGTTTAATTTTTTGGATAATATGCCTTTGGTTATTAAAATAAATTGGGTTATATTTTGATAATTAAATATACAAATAAATAATCATAGTTTATGTAAATGAATAAAGTATTACAAGTTGGATTATATAATTGATTATAATATGATAAATAAATAAATAAGGGTATATGGTTGGAGTATATAATTAATGAAATTATAATGTGAGTTAATTTGACTATTTATTTTATCTTAATTATTGCATTAGTGGGATGAGGATAGATGCTTTAAAGTAAATATTTTTATATTTTATTTTATTTTATCAGAGGATTTTATTTCCTTGTTTTATTTTGAAAAAGAAGAGTCTTTTTGGGGGAAAAAAGAAAGATACTTTTTTTTCTCTCCTTTTGAATTTAATTAGTTTTATTTATGGGAAAATTGGGGGAACCATGAAGGGGGTAGAATGTGGCAGGGCTTATGTTCCCATTTTTAAGGCATGTTGTCACCCGAATTCATCCATTCTTTTTGTTCCATACGAAATGTAAAGGAGAAAGGAGGTGAAATTGTTGGGAACAACAAACTATCGTGAAAACTTTGTATCTAGTAAGTCTCTTGTTTGAACCGATCCTTCAATATCTACTTTTGAAATCTTAAAAGAAAATGATAAACATACAAATCTCTCTCTTTCTAAATTCATGCCTAATATTGATTGTCTCAATATATGAAGGTGTGTTTATGCTATTTTTAAAGCTCTTTTCTTCTTAAATTTTGTTTTGATTCAAGAAATGATTATTCATTTCACCTTAGGCATTGTTTTAGTCTTATGGTCTAGATCTCATTCTAATAGGTTTATCCATTCACATATTGCCACATTTATATTCTTCACATGGTTGGAAGGAAATTTTTCAATGACTGTATGGATGTCCATTTCCTACTCAAAGCTTTCTTATTTTTCCTCAAATAGGGAGGATACTAGTTAAGGATAGGGAGTCAGGCTTTACACTGCCAATTTTGTTGTTGTTTTATCAATTCCTTTTATGCATATCTTGTCATCATAGCCTTCCCTGAGACCATGATTTGTTTTCAGGAAGCTTTTCAAATATATCATGTGCCTTTTCTATGTTTCACTCTTTCCATGTCAATCTATCAGGGCACTTGCAACTATAACGAGCGACAAAAATATCCCTTTGTTATGCTTAAATGGATGCCCTTATTTCTAGATTTTCTTTTTTGGCACACTTTATTATAATGAAAGCCTACTATTTCATTTAGCATCACCAATAATATCCACAAGAACTTTTCCCCGATTTAAAATGATGGAAATGGATCACATATCTTTGGAAAATTCTCTTGTAACAATCCTAGAGATAAAATCAGACCATGCTCGTAGGTTCTTAGTAACTCTAATAGATGTTCCAAGGAGTGGGTTCAACAAAGAAAATGAAATTTCCTACATCTTTCTATGGTGGCAGATAACTAATTATTTTTCCTCCTCTTCCATAGCAATAAGTAAATGCCTTGAATCTGGAAAAAAAAATCTTATCGCTTTCAACTACCAAGCCAATTTCTCCAACTTTGCTTAGATATCCTTTGTTTGTGACTGTGATTTGTCCCTATACCAAAAACATGTACCATTTTATGGCCTTCAATCCAACTACCTCCAAGTATTTGTTTAATTCTTCTATCTTTCATCAATCTCCTTACCTTTTAAAACTAACCCTGTGTAAGGTGTCAATTCTTTTCAAGGAGGTTGGAGTGCATGTACACTTCCCCATACAATATGTTTGTCACTAAAATTGGGTGACCTTGGGTAATTCATAAATACATCCATACTCACACATATACATATACACCTATAGTTACTATTCATAGGTAGCGAGTAAGGAAATATAAATGTTCATCTTAAGTGGTAGTGAACATGGCTTTAATAAGGAGCTATGTATATATTAAAAAGGGGAGTTTTGAATATTAACCATGGAACTTACCTCCTAATAGAATTTAAGTTGGAGTCCTATTATGTTTTGGAATGGTCATGTTATAAATTTGTTAAATGGTTTAGAAGGTATCTACTCGAAGAATTGAACTATTATATAATAATGAGATCATGGGTATTGCAGCCAAGGAGATTAATAAATCTGAGTCACACTATAAGAAATATAATGTCGTAATTAGGAAAGATCATGAGATTAATATCTATCAAAATTGTTATGTTTAAACCTTGCAATATCATGTGATCCGTATAAGGGGGAACATTATTAGAAGTATGTTACCTTAGGATCTTAATGGTTGGAGAGACAATATAGCTATTATTAAAATGCAAATATTAAAAAGGATTGTGTAACTAATTAAGTGAATTGATTTACTTCATAGATAGATAAGTTATCTAACTATGTGATTAGAGTAAATATTAAATGATGTGGATTACTCTCTATATAGGTGTGAATTTGCACCCCTCGCACAAATTCCCTTTTTACACTTCCTCACCTTAGAAAATTGAATCCAAAGGAAAAATTCCACATCAGTAAGCTGCCTTCGTTCCACTTGGCAGTTGCCCTTTGTGTCAGTAGAAGAAAATATGTCAAAGATGTGTGTGTGGTTCACAAACATCCACATGGCGTGCTTACATCCCTAACAAATTCCTGCGTCTGAAGTTGGCAGAGGTGTTACACTTCCTATTGGGAACAATTTGTAATGTCCCTCAAAAATTCCTTATTCTCTTCACCTCACCTTCAAAAATATTCATTCTTCATGCAACTCATCCCTTTTTGGAAATCTCCAATTATTCATTTCATCTCTTTGGTGTCACTTCTTGCAGTCTCTTCACTTCCATCACTTCAAGCAACACTTTGGCACTTCATAGCAACAACAACAACACTTCATCAACTCCATAAAGAAAGTGTTGAACAAGCCATTGCAGCATGGGCTTGAGGTTTTGCTACAGCTCCCTTCATCATAGATGAGGCTGTGGTGATTGTTCAAGCCTTCTTTCTCCATCATTGGCTAGTGAAATCTTGGTAGAGGTGGTAACGTTTCGTTCCTCTCCTTTATGATTTGGTTGAGTAGACTTATACTATATTGTAGTGTTATTCATGTACTTTCTTTCTTTACTTCTTTATCCTACATTTCTCTATCATTTCTATCTTGGTTTTCCATGGAGGTGAAAACACTGAAATGGGGGTCTAACAAAGGCAAACCCCTATACATCCCCCAAAAATTTTCCTCGTTTCTTGTGTGTAGGTGGATGTGCACTTGGAGCTAGCTGGAAACTGAGCATCTTTGTAAGATTATCTTTGTCACCTTAGCCTTCATATATTTACTTTATCATATTCATTGGTATATTTCCTACTTCATAGTTTTGTTTTGTTCCCTTAGAAGTGACTAGCTAGGCCATCAACTTTTTTTCTCGTGGTTTATACTGTGTTTTTGGTCCTTTGGTTGTATGGATGCTAGCACACCTGAGAGACACCAATGTGCCACACTATCATCCTAGAACCACACTTTCATCCTTAGGAAGAGAGCTACCTAAGGTATAGTGTTGAAACTGAAGACCGACTCGCCTAGCCCCAGTTTAGATTTTGGGTCTGAAGAGTGATTATAGGGCCTTATAGTCCTCATCATTCTCATCCCCCATTTCAAACATTCCTTTAGAGTGAGGTAAGTTAGGGAAGCCTTCCGCTCTTGGCTCTCCATGACTTGGGGCCTTGATATGGCCAGTCCCCCTCTCTTACATTTTTTGTGAACCCAGCGTGAACCATTTTGGTTCTATTTTGCAATACTATAAGCTCCTTTCCTTGTATTCTAGAAGTGTTGTAGGTGTGAGTGTTGTGAGGCCTTCACCTTACAACCCAACCTACAACCCCTAGTAGGCATAGTTGGAAGGTTCTAAAAGTGTTGTGTAATGAAACCTTAATTGGGTCACTATCCTATCTTATAACCTTTTGAGGGCTTTGTGAGAGTACCGTTTAGTGTGTGTAATGGCTTCTTTTCTGCATCAACCTATCCCCTTTGTGTAGCCTGTGAGCAGTGGTACTGGTATAACCTTCACTTCACATGATCTACCGATGGGTTTTAATAGAGAACAATCTCCTCTTTATATCCCTATGAAAATCAATGGAAACACTATAGCAGGTGTTCTTGTTGATCTGACATCTCAATTGAATATCATAATTGAGGAGATCATGCTAATCAAATTTCTACATAAAGATGGGTATAGTGCACCTGTAAGCACCATCTACATGCATGATGAGCTTTTCGTACCTCCTCTAGGTAGTATTCTCTATTTAGTTCTCATTGGACCTAAATTTGTGAATCTTTTGTTCAAGATTATCCTGGGTTTGAGCTCTTCAGAGCAAAACTGGGTATCCCCTGACTAGTGGCTATGAATGTAGTTCCCTTGGTTGTGCACAAATGTTTGAAATTCATTCATGAGGTTTTTATACATGTGATCCATGACATTGGTTATAGACAACCAGTTGAGCATGGTAGTCATTCCTTATATTGCTTTTGGCCTGCACTCGTTGGTTCTCTCCCACCTAGGAAGGACCTCTTGTACTGAATGTATCAAAATTATAAGAAAGGGTGTTTAAGGCCAAAAGTGAGATACCATCCATCACCTTATGATGTGTTGTATAGGGAATGTTTAAAGGCTGACAGTCATGCCACCAAGGCACGTAGAAGAGAAGTGGTCCTAAGATCCTCCTTCTTCCTCTTCCACTGTTTAGGTTAACGCTTCCTCTCACCTTGTTGTGGCACCATCAGATTCCACTCCATGTTTGTGGGAAAATCCTTTAGTTCCCACTTGGAAAAAGCATAAGCATCTCGTGTTTGAGCTTCATGTCCTTCCCATGGAGCCTAGGCCCATTCGATATGAAAGGATAAAAGGTTCATGTGGGGAGTCCTCTTTGTCTCAGCCTTTGCAGCCTCCTATCGCTTCTGCTCCTAATGCAGTAAACAAGAAGATGCCACTATTGAGACACTAGAGTTGAGTCCCCCTGTTGTCTCCCAACCTACCCCTCCTGCTCCCATTTAGGAGTCTATTCCTCTTCCAAAAATGGTTGTAGTGGATACTCCCATGGCTGAGCAGGAGCCTTTTGTTCTGTTGCACCCTCCAGCCTCTAGCTCGAAGAGTTGTAGGAACCACCTTGCGCATGAGCACAAGTGTCAGTGAAAGGCTCTCACGACTGAGTAGGCCACTTTTTAGAACAAGGATGAGTAGATGATCACCCCTGTGTCAAGGCCTCTTATTGTGTCTTCCCCTCTCCTCTCCTCCACTCCTTTTCAACCTAGTTCAGTCTCACCTCTAGCTCCTGTCATGAGCGTTCCTGTCCCCAAAAGGGTGTAAGTATTCACCGCCCCTTCAGCAGAACTACCCTTGATGATGTCCCTTTTCAGATATCCCTCCTTTTCCAAAGCCTATTAATATGTTGAATACTCCGATGGTATCCGTTTGCAGCTTTCTCCTCCTCTTTCTTTGTGCCTATCACCTCATCTATGGGGAATTCACATCCCCCAATGAGGGAAAAGGTAGAGGATGGCCCCTCCAACAATGGAGGGAGTAAGAGGAGCCTACCTTCTCTGAAAGGTAGTCCTGAATTAGCTTGTTATTTCCTAGTGACAGAGCAAGCCCTGACCTCCCCTGAGTTTTTCACTGCTCCCGAGTCATTCAGTGAGCCTAGTAGTGAATCTCAGGCATAGTCCTCTCAGTTCATTGAGGTGAAACATGGAACTCCTATAAAGTGCATGTTTAACTCTCTAGATGAAGTTTCGGCCTTGTCAACGATCTTCACAAAGTCGCTAACCTTAGCTCCACAAGAGATTAGTGAAGGGGACCTTGCGGGGCCCTCTTCCTTAGCCCTTGTTGCAGGAGAGTCGAAAGCACCTCCCCTTAACATTCCACCACTGCAGGCTCGTCCTCCTTCCCCCTATGATGATCTAGAGTGGGAAGATGATGACCTCTTGTTCGATCAGTGTTAGGGGGAGGCCCTTTCTCTATCTTTAGGTTAGATGATTGTGTGTGTTGTGATGTGTTCCCCCATGATTGTGCTATGTGCTCCTGGATGACTCCTATCACCCTTGTTGGTGCTTGGATACAAGAGTAATTTTTTTGTCATAAACCTTCTTCTACCTATTTCATCATTCTTTCGTGTTTGTGTTTGACTTTTAGCAAATTGGGGATGATGCAAAGTGTTGGGGGCATTTAAGCTTCCCTTCCATGTTGACCCAATTTTTTTAACTTTTACTTTTTCTTCTCGTGCATTCTTCACATGGTTTGATATAGTAGGGGGTTGATGATAGTTCATTAATATACTATTACTATACTTATATATATATATGAGTAGTTTTAACCCTAAAATATTAGATCACCCCTATGCCCTTTTTTTGTGTTTATTTCTTTTTTTCTCTTTTTCCTTCATTTTTTTCTTCTTTGCTTGAGTTGTCCCTCTCATATGTGACAACACAATTTCTATGACATTTTGATTTTCAGAAAATGCATTCATTTCCAATGAATCTTTTCTTGAAAATCTTCATGAACATTTCTTTTCTCAAAAATGTATTCACGAGTGGAACCCTAATGGAACATGTTTCCTTCATCATGGGTTCGTAAAAAAAGAACTTGAGAACCTTCCTCTAAGGTGGGAGCAGCTCTGATCTTCCCCTCACGAGGGGGAATTTTCTTCCTTTTGAATTCCTTGATGAAGTGAACATCTTTCGAAAAAAATTCCTTTTGTACTTTCAAACAATGCATCCCTTGAATGGACCCCTCTTTTCACGCTAGTTTCTTGAAGGACCCCTTTGAAAGCCTTAAAATTTGATTGATTTCTTGTAAATATGCTTTCGGACATGTTCTATCTATGGGTAAACATGTTGCTTTACAAGTGCACCTGCAAAGCTACTTTCTGACTCAACAGAGTCTCCTTCTCTAGGTTTCCTTCATGCAAGAGATCTTGGAGGATACCTTCCTCGCAGTTCAATGAGCCTATGAGGCCCATACACCTCTCAGCTTCCTCCATGTGAGAGATCTTGGGTGATGCTCCCTCACAGTTTTGCGGGTCTGTAAGGTGATTTCTTGGTTTCCTTCATGTGAGAGATCTTGAAGGAGACCTTCCTTGCAGTTCTATGGGTCTATAAGACACTTTTCTCAGTTTACTTCATGTATGAGATCTTGGAGGACACCTTCCTTACAGGTCTATGGTCCTATGAGGTACTTACTTCTTGGGGATTCCTTCATGTGAGAGATCTTGGGGGTTGCCTCCTTGTAGGTTTGTGGGCATGTAATATGCTTTAATTCTACAACTTCATAGTTGTGTGGGGCTATGAAGTCCTTTACTTTTCCTGCACTCTCGAGTTCACCATATCGCAATCTACTTCCTCGATGGTTCAGGTATACATTTCTAACCCTATTTTCTTTCCACTCTACTTTACTGAAGCATTCATCAGTATTCGTGCTCATTAAAGTGTGGGAAAAATGCATAGGCGTGAATTTGCACCCCTTATGCAAATTCCCCTTTTACATTTCCTCACCTTAGAAAATTGAATCTGAAAGAAAAATTCCACATCAGTAAGCAACCTTCCTTCCACTTGGAATTCTTCCTTTGTGTTGGTAGAAGAATATTTTTCGAAGACATGCGTGCAACGCACAGACGTCTACGTAGTAGACTTACGTCCCTAATGGATTCTTGCATCTGAAGTTGGAAAAGGTGTTACACTTCATATTGGGAATGATTTATAACATCCCTCTTCAACCAACTAACACAAAAATGCCTTATCCTCCTCACCTTACCTTCAAAAATATTCATTTTCATGCAACTCATCCCTTTTTGGCAATCTCCAAGCATTCACTTCATCTCTTTGGTGTCACTTCTTGCAATCTCTTCATTTTCATCACTTCAAGCATCACTTTGGCACTTCATAGCAGCAAACACACTCCATCAACTCCATAAAGCAAGTGTGGAACAAGCCATTGCAATGTGGGCTTTAGGTTTTTCTACACCTCCCTTCATCATAGTTGAGGTTGTGGTGACTATTCAAGCCTTTTTTCTCCATCATTGGCTAGTGAGCTCTTAGTGGAGGTGGTAATGTTTCGCTTCTCTTTTTTACAATTTGGTTGAGTAGCTTTATACTATTTTGTAGTGTTATTCATGTACTTTCTTTCTTTACTTCTTTATCATGCATTTCTCTATCATTGCTATCTTGGCTATCTGTGGAGGTGAAAACACTAAAACTGGGGTTTGACTAAGGTAGACCCCTATACAACCCCCAACAGTTTTCCCTCTTTCTTGTGTGTAGGTAGATGTGCATTTGGAGCTAGCTAGTGAACGAGAATCTTTGTGAGATTATCTTTGTCACCTTAGCTTTCATATATTTTCCTTATCATATTCATTTGTATCTTTCCTACTTCATAGTTATGTTTTGTTCCCTTAGAAGTGACTAGCTAGGCCGTCAACTTGTTTTCTAGCAGTTTATACTATATTTTTGGTCCTTTGGTTGTATGGACACTAGCACACCTGAGAGACACCAACATGTTGTGTTGTCATCCTGGAACCGCATTTCCATCCTCAAGCAAAGAGCTACCTGAGGTACAGTGTTGAACCAGTAAACCAGCTCACCTAGCCCATGTTTATATTACGGTTCTAAATAGTGGTAGCAGGACCTTATAGTCCTCATCATTCTCGCCCCTCATTTGAAACATTCCTTTAGAGTGAGGTAAGTTAGGGAAGCCTTCCACTCTTGGTTCTTCATAACTTGGGGCCTTGACGTGGCCGGTCCCCCTCTCTTAGACTCTTTGTTGCTTAAATAGTAGGGGAATATTGATTGTTTTGTAATTACCTAATAATTGATTAGTAAAGTTGCTTTGTAATTTAATTAGTTAGAATATTGTTATTATAGTATTTTCAAATATAATTGATTGGGGTAAATCATCTTTTAATTGAATTATGGGGTTAAGTGAAAATGAGGGAGTTGAGATAATTTTTTATTATTGGAATATTTGTATAGTCATATTATCATGATTAATTGTTTATATTTAATATTGTATCTTGATTGATGGATTGAGATTTTTTTAATTGATAAGTGGAAGTTGTTTGTGTAAGTTGTTTAAGGGTCTTTCTAGAGGCCAAGGAAGGGGTATATTGTTTGAATGGTCCTTATGATTTTCTAACCATGGAAGTGGTTGACTTTCTGGTTGGTCATGTGTATTGTGTGGTTGTGATCCCTAAGGGTGTTGTCTCCTATTGAGCTTCGATTATTGAGGTGTGGTAATGATATTATACTGAAGGGTTTTCTAGTTGCAAGTAAGAGGAGTAGCTCTCAATGGGGGCCAGAACCCAAAGTAGTGTCTATGAAAACCCATTCTAGAACCATGTGATGACACTCCTTCCTATTGCAGTCTAGCATTCCCTAGTTGTAATTCTTCGTTTTGTTTTGTGAATGCCTCTAGAAATGGTGTTGGTGTTGTTTAGAAGTGGTGTGTTAGAGTCCTATATAACCCTTGTTGTTTCAACCTGTTGCTCTCTTGATTGCTTGTTGGATCGAGGACCTTGTGTTATCTCCTAGCACAAGGGGTGGACCTCAAGGTTCCACATGGTTGGGTTGTTGGTGCTATTTCTCCATTGGGTATTCTTGTTGCATGTTCATGTGCATGGAGATTGTATGTTGTGTTGTGGACTCCAATTCTTGTTACTGTTTGAGAAGTCTTCCTAGCATGTAATTACATATTCGATTGTGCTTTTGTTGTATCAATTATTATAATCTAATGTAATCATTCCTCATGTACTAGGGGAAACAAGGTTGAAAATATTGTAATGATTATTAATGATTTTATCTTGTAAAAAGTATTGTTAAGAAATGCATCTTCATATGATAGTTAGATTGTAAATGATCTTTAATGTTGATTATCATTTGTCATGTGATGGAAGTAAAGCAATGTAGAATCATCTAATATGATTCCTTAAAATGAACCTTGCATGTTAGATTGTTCTTGTATCTTTTATTGTTGATGATATGTTTCAAGTAATCTTGATTGTTAGATTGTGAGTAGCGTAGTCGAGGAACCTTAGAGGACCTAGGTTTAGATTATTACGTTATGTTATGTTATGAATTCTAATGATATTTTTGTTTAAAAAAGAATTATTCCATTAATTTTGCATAGTTTATGTTGTCCTTTAGGGTTCCTTGGCAGGGCATTACACCCGGTATCAGAGCCCAATTTATAACATTGGGCACTCTAGTTTCATATGATCCCATTATGTTGTCCTATTGATTTCTTTTATGTGGAAGAAAAGTTATATTGCATATGCATATGTTATGAGGATAGAATGTTATACCAAATGAATAGAATTGGATGCAAATTTGTTAAGTGGATTTGTTAGGTAATCATGATGATCATGACATTGAAATTTAGCATCATGATATATGGAATTGTGTATGTAATTGTACCCCATGTAAATGTGAGAAATCAATAACTATGCATTGGTTGAGTGTTGTGAATACCTCATACTTGCTTTGTGTGCCCATGGGATGGTGATACTATGTACCCATCTATAGGGAATATGTTGCATTTGTTGGTGTGGGATTAACCATACCATTATGTGTGCTTGTGTTGTTGTTACCTGATAGAGGGCCAACCCACATGTGCTTGAAATTTATACATATATGAGTAGCAAAAAGATAGTTTCACATATTCTTTTCTTTTGGTTCTCTAGTCCCTCAATTCATGAAGGGGTAGGAGTAGCCACAAGGTTCCTTGGGAAGAGTGTGGAGCGTATGCATATTGCAGCGTACAACAACCTTAGCTCAACCAATCCCGAGGAAATGTACTCACTACTTCCCCTTATGATCGATCAGGGTGCTTGATCCATATGTGCTAGCCTAATCCTCACAATTTTGAATACAACAGTACTAGTATTTCTTGGATGACCATCTACCTTGTCTTTAGAAAAGGTATGATATGCCACATGAGTTGTTAGTTGGGGGATGGGGTCTAGGGTGAGAGGGACCTGCATGGACAACCCAACTAGAACTATGTGATGACATGCGTCACCACTTGGGGACCTACATGGACAACCCAAGTGAGACCATGTTTCCCATGTATATGTATATTTTGAGGTCCAACATGTGGAGGGAGGTTTGTTACCCATGCTGAGACGGATTCCATACCTGCACATGTTTTGACATGATATAATAGATACGATGCAACACCCCATTGATGTTTTAACACAGTGTTGGTGATGATGTTGTGTTGGTGATGATATTGAGCTAGGCTCGAGGACATGATGTCATGTGCATAGACACGTGAAGGTTCACTATGAGATTTTGTTATGATAGCCTACTTGTGTGACGAGTGTAATGGGGCCTTGTACACTTGTAGAGGGATGCTCATGTTTGCTTGCAATAGTGTTTGGGTCAGTTAGCATATGGGTATGTCCTAGCAATCTACACCTTTGGCTATGGTGAGTACCTATGTGTTCCTACTCCATGAGGTATCATTATGCAGAGTGTTTTCTATGCATTCCTACTTCCGCAGAGCCATAGACACACTGCCATGCAGCATACAACCAGTTTGTGCCTTCTCCGACTAGCATATGACTATGCTATGTGATGACGCGATGCAAGGTGTAGCTGAGGAGTACACTCTGAGCCATGTGGATGGTGTGCTCACTCCACACCACATGAGGGCTACTTCTATAGCCTGACGTTGTTCCCTAATTCCTTGTGTGGTGGCTAGTATTTAGTCATGCAATGTTGCACAGTTCAATTTCAAAGATTATGGACTTTCTTTATGACCTTATTGATGATTTTCTATTGATTGTGAAGGCTGACACTTTTTTTATATTTGATTGTGATGGTTTAGTCACACCTTGTGATCTTATTTGCACATAGCCCTCATGGTTACATTTGATTCAGTGTTGAAATTGTGTGCATTTCTTGCTTTATTGTTGAAATTTAATCTTTATTTGATATTTATTTATGACTTTGGTGGCTAAACTAATTTATCCTTATTTTTTTCGATGTCGGCCATGTGTCATATTGTGATTCCTCTCCAAGGACATATGAGGCGGACTTGGTGAGTGTTTATGAGGAAGAAGACACATGGTACCTTGAAGATGGTGGTATGTGAGGTTGTTATATAGCTAGGACCCACTACCCACCTATGTGTGACGACTATCTCTTGGAGGCTAACCACCTTATACAATAAGAGATAGGTCATTGTGGTCTTGTTTGGATGGTCTCACCATGTGTTTGTGGACTAACACCATCAAGCCACTAAGTGTGAGGTATGGATTATGTGAGATGGATATTGGCTCTTGGCTTATGGATTATGTATCATGGATTAGTATGTTGCTTTCCGGTGTTCAAATGGACCCTTTTGTAGCCTTGTGATATCATTCTCAGTGATGTGAATTTGTGTGCATGTGAGGAATGTATGTTAAATCATGAATATAGTACTTATGAAATGATAAATTATGTTTTCATGCTCTAAAAAGGTGTAAAATCATGATTTTTTTGTTAAATGTGTTATGAGATTTAGTGTTGTAAATGAATAAAGTGGAATGTCTTGTTTATAAATTATGCATACTTAATGGAAAATGTGTGTTTTGTGTGTATAATTATGTTGTGTTTTATGGAAATGTAGCATTTTTATGTATTAATTGCTTAGTTCAGTGTATTGGAAGAGGAATTATAATTTAAGGGTAAAGAAAATGTAATATAGTTCATTTAAAATTGAATACTTTTAAATGCTTCTATTCTGAGAAAAATTTTCTAGTTAGGTTTAAAAGGGTGCAATGTCTTCTCATCCTAAAAGAAATTGATGGGTGTTAATGCTAATATGTACGGATTTTGAGTGGTTTATGTACTATGGAATCATTTTGAAATGAAATTTTTGATTGTGTTAGTATTGTGACTTCAAAAATTAGAAGGGTAGATTATGTGTAAAATGGAGTGTATAAGTATATATTTTTGTGAGATAAATTATTTCCATAGGAAAAACTAGTGTATATTGTTTGATGTAGCAAATCAGCTTTGATGTTGGTTAATAGAAATTTGTAGTACTAATGTATTATGTTTCCACCCTAGTTTGTGACTTTCAAGAGTAATTCAAGTTTTAGGGGGGGAGGATCTAGTGTCCCTCCACTCTCATCGGGGTTGTGCAGGTAGACTGCCTAAGGAACCTAAAGATGAAGGATGCAAGTTATGGGTGTATTTGTGCTATGGAAGTGCTTTGGTTATCTTTAGGATTTTCACACGATTCTGACATATCGTTATCATGATGATATGATATTATGATTTTGATTATGATTATCTTTTTGGTCACGAAGATGTACTGACTTGCGTTTAAGTATGGTGGTCGTAGATGGGACATGAGCTCATGTTAGTGCTTTAGTGATTATGATGTATATTTTCATGTTATTATTGCTATGTAGAGATTTATTTGGATAGTTAGGTGATGTAGTAGTATGTTGTGAGGATAGGTGGAAAGGGTGACATCATACCATTGGATGTATGGGGACATACGAGAATGAGTTACAATTGCTAGAGTCCCTTTACTAGTGCTTCAACTATTATGAATATGTTCTCTAACTCGTATGTTGAGTGAACAAGTACTAGGCTACGTCTCCACCTGAATTACCAAGTCTAAGCATGCCTTGAAACCCAATGGATCAATTGACTAGAGATAGCATTTGGTCCCCTACCCTACCCATCATTCTCGAAGAGGATGAGCATCCAATTTGATACCCTGCCAATTTTGTTAGTCGGTAAGTCAATGTTGCTTGTGGTTTTGCATGTTGACCCTAGATAGTGGTCAGATAATTATTTTGGCATTTGGCTTAATTTTTTAGATAATATTCCTTTGGTTATTAAAATAAATTGGGGTATATTTTGATAATTAAATATACAAATAAATAATCATAGTTTATAATAACAAAAATTTATAATGTAATATTAAAATGAATAAATAATAATAATAAGGTAAATGAATAAAGTATTACAAGTTGGATTATATAATTGATTATAATATGATAAATAAATAAAAAAGGGTATATGGTCAGAGTATATAATTAATGAAATTATGATGTGAGTTAATTTGACCATTTATTTTATTTTAATTATTGCATTAGTGGGATGAGGATAGGTGCTATAATTTAATATTTTAATATATTATTTTATTTTATGAGAGGATTTTATTTCCTCATTTTATTTTGGAAAAGAAGAGTCTTTTGGGGGGAAAAAAGAAAGAAAGTTATTTTCTTTTTCTTTTTTTGTTTTTCTCTCTTTTTGAATTTAATTAGTTTTATTTATGGGAAAATTGGGGGAACCATGAAGGGGGTAGAATGTGGCAGGGATTATGTTCCCATTTTTAAGGGGTGTTGTCACCTGAAATCAGCCATTCTTTTCGTTCCATGCAAAATGTAAAGGAGAAAGGAGGTTAAATTGTTGGGAACAACAAACTATCCTGAAAACTCTACATCTGGTAAGTCTTTTGTTTGAACCAATCCTTCAATATCTACTTTTGAAATCTTAAAAGAAAATGATAAACATATAAATCTCTCTCTTTCTAAATTCATGCCTGATATTGATTGTCTCAATATATGAAGGTGTGCTTATGCTATTTTCAAATCTCTTTTCTTCTTAAATTTTGTTAATCAATGGAGGGGTTGTTTATCGATTCAAGATAGCATTCTTCATTTCACCTTACGCACTGTTTCAGTCTTACAGTCTAGATCTCATTCTAATAGGTTTATGCATTCACATATTGCCACATTTTTATTCTTCACATGGTTGGAAGGCTATTTTTTAATGACTATATGGATGTCCATTTCATACTCAAAGTTTTCTTCTTTTTCCTCAAACAGGGAGGATACTAGTTAAGGTTAGGGAGTCAGACTTTACACTACCAATTGCGTTGTTGTTTCATCAATTCCTTTTGTGCATATCCTGTCATCGTAGCCTTCCCTGAGACTGTGATTTTTTTTTAGGCAATCTGTCAAATAGATCATGTTCCTTTTTTATGTTTCCACTTTGCATGTTGATCTACTAGGGCACTTGCAACTGCAACGAGTGACAAAAATATCCCTTTGTTATGCTTAAATGGGTGCCCCTTCTTTATTCTAATTTTTTTGTTTCGATGCACTTTATTATAGTGCAAGCCTATTGTTTCATTTAGCATCACCAATAATCTCCACAAGAACATTTCCTCCATTTTAAAATGATGGAAATAGATCACATCTCTCTGGAAAATTCTCTTGTAACAATCCTGGGGATAAAATCAGACCATGCTCATAGGTTCTTAGCAACTCTAATAGATGTTCCAAGGAGTGAGTTCAACAAAGCAAATGCAATTTCCAACATCTCACCATGGTGGTAGATAACTAATTATTTTTCCTCCTCTTCCACATCAATAAGTAAATGTCTTGAATCTGGAAAAAAAATCATGTTGCTTTCAACTACCAAGCTGATTTATCCAACTTTGCTTAGATCTCCTTTGTTTGTGACTGTGATCTGTCCCTATACCAAAAGCATGTACCATTTTATGGCCTTCAATACAACTACCTCTAGGTATCTTTTTAATTCCTCTATCTTTCATTAATCTCCTTACCATTTAAAACTAACCCCATGTAAGGTGTCGATTCTTTTCAAGGAGCTTGGATTGCATGTACACTTCCCCATATAATATGTTTGTCACTAAAATTGGGTGACCTTGGGTAATTCCTAAATACATCCATGCTCAGACATATACATATACACCTATAGTTATTATTCATAAGCAACGAGTAAGGAAACATAAATGTTCATCTTAAGTGGCAGTGAACATGGCTTTAATGAGGAGCTATGTATATATTAAAAAGGGAAGTTTTGAATATTAACCAAGGAATTTACCTCCTAATAGCATTTAAGTTGGACTCCTATTATGTTTTGGAATGGTCATGTTATAAATGTGTTAAATGTTTTAGAAGGTATCTACTTGAAGAACTGAACTATTATATTATAATGAGATCACGGGTATTGTAGTTGAGGAGATTAATAAATCTAAGAGTCTCACTATAAGAAATCAAATGTGGTAATTAGGAAAGATCATGAGATTAATATCTATCAAAAATGTTATGTTTAAGCCTTGTAATGTCATGGATCCATATAAGGAGGAACATAATTAGAAGTATGTTACCTAAGGATCTTAATGGTTGGAGAGACAATATAGCTATTATTAAAATTATGGGGTTAAGGGAAAACGAGGTAGTTGAGATAATGTTGTATTATTGGAATATATGTATAATCATATTACCATGATTAATTGTTTATATTTAATATTGTGTCTTGATTGATGGATTGGGATTTTTTTTAATTGCTAAGTGGAAGTCGTTTGTGTAAGTTGTTTAAGGTTGTTTCCAAAGGCTTAGGAAGGGGTATATTGTTTGAATGGTCCTTTTGATTGTCTAACCATGGAAGTGGTTGACTTTTTGGTTTTTCATATGTATTGTGTGGTCATGATCCCTAATGGTGTTGTCTCCTATTAAGCTTGGATTCTTGAGTTGTGGTAATGCTATTATACTGAAGGGTTTTCTAGTTGCAAGTAAGGGTAGTAGCTCTTAATGGGGGTCGGAACCCAAAGCAGTGTCCAAGACAACCCATGCTATAACCATATGATGACACTCCTTCATATTGTATTCTAGCATTCCCTAGTTGTAATTCTTCATTTTTTTTTGTGAATGCCTTTGGATGTGGTTTTGGTGTTGTTTAGCAATGGTGTGTTGGAGTCTTGTATAACCCTTTTTGTGTCAACCTGTTGCTCTCCTAATTTCCTATTGGATGTGGGACCTTGTGTTATCTCCTAGCATGAGGGGTCGACCTCAGGGTTCCACATGGTCGGGTGGTTGGTGCTATTTCTCTGTTGGGTATTCTTGTTGCATGTCCATGTGTGTGAAGATTGTACGTTGTGTCATGGACTCCAGTTCTTGTTCTCGTTTGAGAAGTCTTCCTAGAATGTAATTTCATATTGGATTGTGCTTTTGTTGTATCAATTATTGTAATCTAATGTAATCATTCCTCATGTACTAGGGGAAACAAGATTGCAAATATTGTAATGATGTAATGATTATAAACAAATTCTTCTTGTGAAAAGTATTGTTAAGAAATGCATCTTCATATGATAGTTAGATAGTAAATGATCTTTAATGTTGATTATCATTTGTCACGTGATGGAAGTAAAGTAATGTAGAATAATTTAATATGATGCCTTAAAATGAACCTTGTGTGTTAGATCATTCTTGTATCTTTTATTGTTGATGAGATGTTTCAAGTAATCTTGATTGTTAGATTGTGAGTAGCACAATTGATGAACCTTAGAGGACCTAGGTTTAGATTATTATGTTATGTTATGCATTCTAATGATATTTGTTGTTAAAAAATTTTTTTTCCATTAATTTGGTATAGTTTTGTGTTGTTGTATGGGGTTCCTTGGTAGGGCATTACAGTTTATGTATTATATTTGGCATTCGATTATAAGTATATATATGTATATATATGTATGTAATATATATTTAAATATATATACATATACATATGTATATGTATGTATATATATTTAAATATATATACATATACATATGTATATATGTATGTAATATATATTTATATACATACATACATACATATATATATGTGTGTGTGTGTGTGTGTTGCCATATTTAATTTGAAAGATTCTATTATCAACTACATTTTGTTAATAATCTACGCATAAATATATAAGTATGTATATATATATAGACATATATATACGTACACATATATATCTAGTATGGTTAGAGTAAAAGATTATTTCTGCCTTTATAATTAATTGATTATGATAGATAAATAAATTGGGAAATTAAATAGGGAAAAATTGATTTGCTTATAGTCAACTAAATTAAAGAATTTGTTTAAATAAAGGAATTAGAGAATCTTTTTATTATTTAATTAATGTTGATTGCTTCCTTAATTATTGTAAAATCATTGTGTAATTGGTTATTTAGAATAATTGATTTGTGGTAAATGACCCAATTGAGTGAGTTTAGTGGTTAAGTTATAAGCAAAATGACGTGGAAATAATATATTTCATGGTTGTATTGTTGATTGGTTGCATATTTTGAGTAATGTGTTTGATTTTTGGGGATTGAGGTGATTTTAGTTATTGTTCAAGAGAGGATTCATTTGTGCAATTTTTTAAGGTTGACTTCCAAAGGCTTAGGAGGGAGTATGCTTGTATGTATGGGTTTTATGTTGTTCATTTTGGAAGTGTTTTTGTAATGTTTGAGCTATGTGCAAGAGGGTCAATGCCTTGCACTGTGTACACATTCTTGTGATTGTAATATGTGTGCAAGAGGGTCAATTCCTTGCATTGTGTATGGATTGATGTGATTAGGTTAAGTGTGCAAGACATTCAATTCCTTGCACTATGTTTGGATTTATGAGATTATGTTAAATATGCAAGATGGTAATGCCTTACTTGATCTGTAGGGTTTACTAGTTGCAAGTAGTGGGAGTGGCTCTCAATGGGGGCCAAAACCCAAAGTGGTGACTAGGACAACCCATTGGATATTTTCTTAATCCAGTGATAACCTTAATAATGAATTAGGGGGATGGGTAGAATTCACATTAAACAAGACAATGGATGCCTTACCCGTGTCTATAGTGCTCGTTTAGGTGAAGGATGGTTTGAGTAGGCCCGGTTGGAAAGATCAACTTCCTTTTCCTCACAAAAGGAATGTTGGT
This sequence comes from Sequoia sempervirens, assembly GCA_007258455.2. NCBI lineage: Eukaryota > Viridiplantae > Streptophyta > Pinopsida > Cupressales > Cupressaceae > Sequoia > Sequoia sempervirens. The sequence continues at coordinate 529,687,863 of VDFB02000015.1, read as the reverse complement.
TCTGCATGTGTCACCCTATGGGGTCAGGACCTAGTGAGAGGTTTACTAGAACAACCATAGATGGGGGCCAGGGTCTAGTGAGAGACTGCTAGGACAACCCATGTAGAGACCATGCGATGACACTCTTCCCTATTGTAGTCTAGCATTCCCTAGTTTTAATTTCTCCTCCTGTTGTGTGTGTGCCTCTAGAAGTGAAGTCAATGTTGGAAGTGAATTTAGTGTTGTAAGTGATGTTGTGTTGCAAGTAGTGTTGTGTTGGAGTCCATGTATAACCCCTGATTATGTTAGCCTATTATTTTCCTAATTTTTTCATTGTAGTGGGACCTTGTGTTATCTTCTAGCATGGGGGGTGGACCTCAGGGTTCCACATGGTCAGGAGGTTGGTGTTTTTTCCTCCATTGGGTATTCTTTTTGCATGTTCATGTGCGTGGAGGTTGTTCCTTATGTAGCAGATTCCAGTTCATGTTCCAGATTAAGGAGACAAACTTTTATGCTTATGTATATGGAGTGTATATCAGTTGTATCTCTTATTGTAATCAGATGTATTCTTCCCACATGTACCAGGGAAGCGTTGTTGTAAATATTGTAATGAATGTTGTAATGTAATGCATCTTGTATATGTAGTTAGTGAGAAATGAACTTAATGTTGAATATCTATTGATATGTTATGTCAAATCATTTAATGTGATGCTTTTAAAATGAACCTTGCTCATTAGATAAATCATGATATCTTGGATGTCTTGATGAAATGATATTAGTTATCTGGATTATTAGTTATGTGAGTAGCGTGGTCATGGAACCTTAGAGGACCTAGGATTATATTATATGTTATGTTATGTTATGTTATACATTCCATGATTATTTCTTAAAAAAAAAAATGTTTCATTATTATGTCATGGTTGTGTTGTCCTCTGCGGTTCCTTGGCAGGGTGTTACATGGTTCTATAACCTAGAAACTTCCCAATAAGAGAGTTTCTCAATACTTAAGGATAATATTTGAAATAAATTAAAATCCCAAAGATTAATTCCCTTATCATCCACAATTAGTTCCAAAGAGTAAGATGGATTAGGGTTTCCACAATCCTTACCTTTGGATGCCTCTATCTAGGGTATCTAACCTTCTCATGCACATGAATGATGTACAGTTATTGTTCCATTAGTATAAACATGAGTAGAAGGTACCCTTGAAACCCAACTTTTGATAACCTTACTATCATCACACTTAAAACTCTAGTATTAGGGAGACAAGTTAATAGCTCCTTAAACACAACCCAATGGCTAGAGATAGTGTTGACACAATGAAAACATGTAGTTTCTTTACCAATGACATGTATAAGAACATTAGTGGAGTAAACCATGCCATAAAATAAACCCTATAAAAAACTCATGAAAAGCCCTATTTCCATCCACCATATCCATAGACGAACCAATAGCAATAAAAGCACTTGGAGAAGCCTCACCAAAGATACCTCTAGCTAGGGAAAGAGGGAAAACCTTCTCCAAGAGTTGGCCAGCAGTTCTCAACACCCTTCTCTTCTCGCTTATGTTACTAAATTATTCCTTTCTTAGTTATATTTTGTAGATTAAACTCTTAATAATTCCCACCTTAATCCGAGAGAATTTATAAAATTATAAGTAGAGTCAAATATTTCTTCCCCATAGTTACAAGCCATTGGAATCTCATTAAGTCAAATTAATTTCCACATATATGGAGCTTGTGTCTCTCTTTTGTAACAAGAAAAATATCTTACACTTCTCTTTTCTATCTTCTTTTTAGGATAGTTAATTTTAGTAATGTGCATTTCAAAATATGTGATAAATGCTACTTATTTCATTCTCTTCTATATGTTACAATTTTAAATTGAGTACTCATTAAAACATTAATTAAAGAATTATCAACTAATTTATATGGATTAATATCCCTCTGAGTATCTAAAAAATGTTTAATTTACATATTGACTACATGTTTTTACTTTGGCATACATCCACCTATTAGTTAACATGCACATCAAAATGGAGGAAATTTAATGGTAAAAATTGCATACCAATTCCATTTATAACCCCTCTACTTGAAAATTACAAGCAATAATAAAACCCCCAAAAGTGCATTCTATTTTTTTCTTTAAAGCAAAAACCAATCATCTTCCCTTTCTATAGAGGATGTATCACAAAAGAAAATATACATCACATCCTATGTGTACAAGTGACTCTTTCAAATTCTATGTGAAAATTAATTCATAAAAAAGAATACTTCACTCAATTCATTTAATCATTATGTAGTTCAACACATGTCACAATAGATCATGATTTGTGTCTTGACACATGCCACTATCTATCTAAAAATGTAATCATCACTAATCATGTGCAAGATACAACAAATCTCTAATGAAATTAATAGGTAATCAATCTATCTTAGTTGTTAAGATGAACCCAAATTTTTACTAATTCTATTAACAAAATCCATTCAAATCTCTCTTATAGCTCACCTACATATATATATATATATATATATATATATATATATATATATATATATATATATATATATATATATATATATATATATATATATATACACGTAATCGATATTACATTTAAACATTCCCTTTGAGTTAGTTTGATTATTAAGTTTGACTATTGGTTATTTAATTTAAAAGAGATAAATCTTTAATTGAGTATTTGTGGTTCAATTGACCTATGAAATCATCTATAAATAAATTCTAAAAGATTTAAAATTTTATTTATATATAATAATAAGCATGATATGAATATTTTGTTCCAACAAAAAAATAGATCACAAATTTTCCATTTATCTATATATTTACTTAATTGGTTTAAAATATAGAACTACACAATTTCATGACAAGTGTTTATTTTTTAAGATTACTCACTCAAAGAATTAAATTTTCTATTTGTACTTGTAAAAATAAATAAATTAGACACTAACATTCAAGATGGGCACTAATGTTGTATTTTGATAGGACACTAGTGCAAGCCATGTGTGCTAAGGCCTATATAAAATTCTCTAGCACCAAAAAATGGTGTTGGGGTCTAATGTACAAGAGTAGAACCTATGTTGAATTCTATTGACCTAAAAAAAAAGGAAAATAAAATATTATCTTCATGTTTGTGTCCTAGAATACTCAAATTAAAGCAAATAATCTAAGTTAATATTTTTTTGGCAAAGAGTATTCAAGTTTCATCTACTAAGATTTGTCTAGTAGGGAGTTTGCAACCTTTCGACCAACCCATAATTCAATTATGACAATATAGATAATGGAAGATTATTCCCCAAGGTTTCATACAAGTCCAATTTCTTCACTAATGTTTGAGCCTAATTTACAAGTGTTTTCTAATAATTTTAAGGTACATTCAAAACCCTTCTATTGTTATACAACACACTTTCTACACCTCCAATTGACCTAGAAATTAAAAAAAAAAAAAATTATATACAAAAGTATTATTTCTAATTCATATTTTTAAATACAAAGTACATGAAAGTACATTGAAACAATATAGCATTCAAAATTTTCCCACTACCAGTTTGGTGAAATTCATTAATCCTAGCTTCTATTTCATTATTTAGGTTTCAAAGTTTACATGTATCTATCTATTTTCAATATAGAGTTTAATATATGAGCATAGTTACATGATTTAATTTATCACAATAACCTAACTATGATTTTCAAACCCTAATATCTATGCCTTCCACTAATATTCCAAGATTCCCTTAGTTTCAAGACTCTCCATGCTTTCAATTTCAATCAATTAAGAGAACCAACAATAAATAATTTTAAATTTTCCATTATCATATATTCCTAAATTTAATTTATATCTATCGGTATAAGATCCTATTTATTATTTTTTACCTTACAATTTCTTATTTTTATCTAACAAAATAACTCCTATTTTTATATGAAATCACAAAACCCCTAGTGTTCTAGTCTTTTCTATTCTATTTTTCTTATTGGTGTTTCATGTATTCATAGAATTCATGTATATGTTTGGATCATTTTACATTTTTTCCCTTGTAAAACATTATGTATTTTCTATATTCTTTTCATGGTCAAGGATTTGAATCACCATTTGTTTAAGTTTTAAGCTAAGTTTTAAGCTAGGTACATGTTTATTTTAGCTTATCTTGAATGCAACCATGCCATATTTTTTGAATCTTCTAAGATATGTTATTGATTTTCACCGTGCTTATACAACCATTATAATTCCCATGTATATCATTGAATAAATTCTTTAAGTACTTGAGCCTTAGCATTAAGTGTACAAGCCTATTATTTCATGCCATAACTCATGGGTGTATTCACTCTCATGAGTTCTCCTATGTATATCCTCTCATAATGTAAACCATTGATCTCAATGTTCATCATGTGACCCATGCAGTCCTATTCTAACAAGATAAAATCTCTCACCTTTAAAGTATATGATTCATTATATCCTCAATGTTGGTGTTATATATCATGGCCATTATTATGACCACACACTCCTCATATATATGAATATGATCATAAATTTACTAGGCCCATTACATGCTAATTTAACATAGAATAACTAATCCCATGGCCTATTGTCATATTACTAGTACTATCTTGGGCTTGCATCAATTTTAATATAAAACCTCACCTAATTATTTGTGTAATACAAAATACTTATAAGGAAACATTTTTTAGGTATACAAGCCAATCATTATTCTTTTTTATTTCATTATTGGGACTCTAAATGGAGTCATTCTCTCATGATTTGATGTTTATTTTCCATCCTCCCTGGGTGTGAATATGTTACTAATAATGTAGACCTACCTCTTGTTAACTTGTTCTTGATTTGGATAATGGTATAAATCTTCCTAATGATAAAATATTTCATTCTTCTAAGCATGCTCTATCCATTTTATTACCTTAAATTACCTATGTAACCTAGAGGCTTGAACAAGATTTAACACTACTGTAGATTACACTAGCTAGTTGATCTCTTAAATCATTATTCAATTTGATGGTTTCCATATTGCCCACTCATGTGATGAGTTAAACAATGCAACATACCTTTCATTTCTCCCATTTAATCTTGTAGATACTCACACTAACCTAAAATTTCCATGTGTAATTCATAATCTTTCCACCTCATCTCCTTGATGTACTTTGTAGCCTAATGTGTGTTTAAAGCATGGATTTTCATGAATTTAATCTTTTGAACTCCTAGATGCATGTGTAGTAGGAATCAAAGATTAAATGACAAAGGATAAATAATGAAACAAAGAAAAGGAGTAAATATTATGAATGTAAAAATCATATTGCATCATCTAATAGTATTACTTCTTTTTTTAATATTTATTTGAACGATTACTTAGACTACTTGGGACACATGAATATTTAAAAGTTCCTATCGCTCAAAGAAGATATATCAACTATAATATTTAAAAGGGGATGGAAATTACATAGGGTCCAAGGGAGGAGGAGTTCCTTCTGATGGATCAACAAAGTTTTTGAGAACAAGAGAAGGGTTGATCACCCTTAGAGAAGGGGAGAGGGTCACATTAAACTTGTGCAATCTATAACTCAAGCCTTGGTGGAAGGGAAACTATTTCCCCTTATCATGGACTATCTGGACCAATTTCTTAAGGAAAGATAAAATTCATAATGAAAAGTTCATTTTTGCATTATAACAAAATCTACCTTCCAATATAACATACTTCATAAAAACCTTTGTTATGGTTCTCCAAACCCCAAGAAGATCCTCCCTATTAAACCTTTTTTGGACACAACTCGCCTTCTTCCCCTATTTTAGGAATCTTTCCATGTATTTCTAGTAATGGCCCTTCAACTTTCTTAGAATGCATGCCTCTTCAAGGGGGAGACTTGTAGCCTTCAAGATTAACTCCATGTAGATTGTAAAAGAAAGGCAGTTGACAACAACATTACTATCCTTCTAGGAATTTGCAAACTCCATTGATAAGTTGGGCTCATGACCCTGCATCGCCTCAATATATGAAGCCAGTCTACCTTTGTGTAGAATGGTCCATAGGTCTTTGTCTTGCTTCCAATTTTCTAAAGAGTCAAGCTCCTCTTGAACTAAGTCACCTCTCATCCTAGCAGGCTCAATAGAAGCTAGATGGCCAAGGAGAAAATTTTGGAAATGCTAATTTTTTTTAGCAAATGAAGGTGGATTTGACTTGTGAATAGATGGTGAGTTCATGTAATACAAGTCATTCTAGTTGTAATTACAAACCTAGTGAGGGTTCTAGATAATATCTAGTTTAGAGTACCTTTCCATCATTAATGATAAGCCCTTTCACATTTTTCGAATTAACAAAATGATCCTCCCAAATCTTTAAACTTCCCACAAAAGCTTTTGAGATTGGAAATAGTGTTCGCCACCTTGTTCCCTTCATGGAATATGTGAGAAACTTATAATTCTAATGATCATTGATCATAGTGATCCTTAGTGATGATATCCCACATGGTCTAGTAGGGGTTGGCTTTATCTTTCAACATCATAATAGTGTTATGAGAATCACCATCAATGGCTAGGTTGGAAAATCCTTTGCTCTTAGCAATTTGAATACCATGAAAGGCATCAATCACCTTTGCATAGCTAGAAGCCTATCTACCTAGGTTGATAGCATTTATGAGAATTACCCTACCTCTACGATCATGAATGGTGCCACCCCCACCCACTTGAACCGGTCCTTTTACTAATGTTGCATGAATTTTTTGAGTGATATATTGTGTCAAATTTTGAATTACAAAAAGATGAAAAAATATGTTGTAGAGAAAGAAAAAGAGATGATTTACATAGACCATTAGTATTCTGAGTGATATATATTGTCAAATTTTTAATTATAAAAAGATGAAAAAATAGGTTGTAGAGAAAGAAAAAGAGAAAATTCGTTGTAGACCATTAGTATTTTAGAGTGAAAATAATCACATATTTATTAGTTAATTAGGTAGGATTAATTAGATTTTATTTTTTATTAGCTTCTTATCCCCGTGGCTTGAATCACAAGATA
>VDFB02000015.1:529575915-529680748 GCA_007258455.2 Sequoia sempervirens | reverse complement strand
TATGTTACTATATTCCTTTCTTAGTTATATTTTGTAGCTCGTAAACTCTTAATAATTTCCACCTTAATCTAGGAGAAATTATAAAATTATAAGAAGAGTCAAATATTTCTTCCACATAGTTAAAATCCTTTGGAATCTCATTAAATCAAATTAATTTCCACATATATGGAGCTTGTGTCTCTCTTTTGTAACAAGAAAAATATCTTACACTTCTCTTTTCTATCTTCTTTTTAGGATAGTTAATTTTAGTAATGTATATTTCAAAATATGTGATAAATGCTACTTATTTCATTCTCTTCTATATGTTACAACTTTAAATTGAGTATTCATTAAAATAGTAATTAAAGAATTATCAACATAATTTATATGGATTAATATCCCTCTGAGTATTTAAAAAATAATAATTTACATATTGACTACATGTTTTTACTTTGGCATGCATCCACCTATTAGTTAACATGCACATCAAAATGGAGGAAATTTAATGGTAAAAATTGCATGCCAATTCCATTTATAACCCCTCTACTTGGAAATTATAAACAATAATAAAACCCCCAAAAGTGCATTCTATTTTTTTCTTTAAAGCAAAAACCAATCATCTTCCCTTTCTATAGAGGACGTATCACAAAAAAAAATATACATCACATCCTATGTGTACAAGTGACTTTCAAATTCTATGTGAAAATTAATACATAAAAAATAATACTTCACTCAATTCATTTAATTATTATCTAGTTCAACATATGTCACATTAGATCATGATTTGTGTCTTAACACATGCCACTATCTATATGAAAATGTAATCATCACTAATCATGTGCAAGATACAACAAATCTCTAATGAAATTAATAGGTAATCAATCTATCTTAGTTGTTAATATAATAAACCCAAACTTTAACTATTTCTATTAACAAAATCCATTCATATCTCTCTTATAGCTCACCTACATATATATACATGTAATCGATATCATGTAAACATTTTTTTTTTAAGCCAAAAGTGGTAGCCCACCTACCTTGAGTTAGTTTGATTACTAAGTTTGACCATTGGTTATTTAACTTAAAAGAGATAAATCTTTAATTGAGTATTTGTGGTTCAATTGACCTATGAAATCACCTATAAATAAATTCTAAAAGATATAAAAAAAAAATTATAGATAATAATAAGCATGATATGAATATTTTGTTCCAACAAAAAGATAGATCACAAATTTTCCCTTCATTTATATATTTACTTAATTGGTTTAAAATATAGAACTACACACAATTTCATGACAAGTGTTTATTTTTTAAGATTACTCACTCAAAGAATTAAATTTTCTATTTGTACTTGTAAAAATAAATAAATTAGGTACTAACATTAAAGATGGGCACTAATATTATATTTTGATAGGACACTAGCACAAGCCATGTGTGCTAGGCCTATATAAAATTCTCTAGCACCAAAAAATGGTGTTGGGGTCTAATATACAAGAGTAGAACCTATGTTGAATTCTATTGACCTAAAAGAAAAAGGAAAATAAAATATTATCTTAATGTTTGTGTCCTAGAATACTCAAATTAAAGCAAATAATCTAAATTAATATTTTTTTGGCAAAGAGTATTCAAGTTTCATCTACTAAGATTTGTTCAGTACGGAGTTTGCATCCTTCCAACCAACCCATAATTCAATTATGACAATGCAGATAATGAGAAATCATCCCCCAAGGTTTCATACAAGTCCAATTTCTTCACTAATGTTTGAGCCTAATTTACAAGTTTTTTCTAATAATTTTAAGATACATTCAAAACCCTTCCATTTTTATACAACACACTTTCTACACCTCCAATTGACCTATAAATTTAAAAAAAAAGTTGTTATATACGAAAATATGATTTCTAATTCATATTTTTAAATACAAAGTACATGAAAGTACATTGAAACAATATAACATTCAAAATTTTCCCACTACCAGTTTGGTGAAATTCATTAATCCTAGCTTCTATTTCATTATTTAGGTTTCAAAGTTTACATGTTTCTATCTATTTTCATTATAGAGTTTCATATATGAACATGGTTACATGATTTAATTTATCACAATAACCTAACTATGATTTTCAAACCCTAATATCTATGCCTTCCACTAATATTCCAAGATTCCCTTAGTTTCAAGACTCTCCATGCTTTCAATTTCAATCAATTAAGAGAACCAACAATAAATAATTTTAAATTTTCCATTATCACATGCTCCTAAATTTAATTTATATCTATGGGTATAAGATCCTATTTATTATTTTTTACCTTACAATTTCTTATTTTTATCTAACAAAATAACTCCTAATTTTAAATGAAATCACAAAAACCCTAGTGTTCTAATCTTTTCTATTCTATTTTTCTTATTGGTGTTTGATGTATTCATAGTATTCACGTATATGTTTGGATCATTTTACATTTTTAATGTTGTAAAACATTATGTATTTTGTATATTCTTGTCATGGTCAAGGATTTGAATCACCTTTTTATTTTATTTTTAAGCTAGGTACATGTTTATGTTAGCTTATCTAGAATGCAACCATTCCATATTTTTTTAATCTTCTAAGATATGTTATTGATTTTCACCATGCTTATACAACCATTATAATTCCCATGTATATCATTGAATAAATGCTTTAAGTAAATGAGCCTTAGCATTAAGTGTACAAGCCTATTATTTCATGCCATAACTCATGGGTGTATTCACTATCATGAGTTCTTCTATGTATATCCTCTCATAATGTAAACCATTGATCTCAATGTTCATCATGTAACCCATGCAATCCTATTCTAACAAGATAAAATCTCTAACCTTTAAATTATATGATTCATTATATCGTCAATGTTGGTGTTATATATCATGGCCATTATTATGATCACACACTCCTCATATATTTGAATATGATCATAAATTTACTGGGCCCATTACATGCTAATTTAACATAGAATAACTAATCCCATGGCCTATTGTCATATTACTAGTACTATCTTGGGCTTGCATCAATTTTAATATAAAACCTCACCTAATTATTTGTGTAATACAAAATACTTATAAGGTAACATTTTTTTAGGTATACAAGCCAATCATTATTCTTTTTTATTTCATTATTGGGACCCTAAATGGAATCATTGTCTCATGATTGATGTTTATTTTCCATCCTCCCTGAGTGTGAATATGTTACTAAAAATGTAGACCTACCTCTTGGTAACTTGCTCTTGATTTGGATAATGGTATAAATCTTCCTAATGATAAAATATTTCATTATTCTAAGCATTCTCTATCCATTTTATTACCTTAAATTATCTATGTAATCTAGAGGCTTGCACAAGATTTAACATTATTTTATATTACACTAGCTATTTGATCACTCAAATCATTATTCAATTTGATGGTTTTCATATTGCCCACTCATGTGATGAGTTAAACAATGCAACATACCTTTCCTTTCTCCCATGTAATCTTGTAGATACTCACACTAACCTAAAATTTCCATGTGTAATTCATAAGTTTTTCACCTCATCTCCTTGATGTACTTTGTATCCCAATGTGTGTTTAAAGAATGGGTTTTCATGAATTTAATATTTTGAACTCCTAGATGCATATAGTAGGAATCTAAGATTAAATGACAAGGGATAAATAATGAAACAAAGAAAAGGAGAAAATATTATGAATGTAAAAATCATATTGCATCATCTAATAGTATTATTTTTTTTAATATTCATTTGAATGATTACTTAGACTACTTGTGACACATGAATATTTAAAAGTGCCTATTGCTCAAAGTAGATATATCAACTATAATATTTAAAAGGGGATGGAAATTACATAGGGTCCAAGGGAGGAGGAGTTCCTCCCAATGGCTCAACAAAGTTTTTGAGAAAAAGAAAAGGTTTGATCACCCTTAGAGAAGGGGAGAGGTTCACATTAAACTTGTATAATCTATAACTCAAGCCTTGTTGGAGGGGAAACTATTTCCCCTTATCATGAACTATCTAGACCAATTTCTTAAGGGAAGAGAAAATCTAGAATGCAAAGTTCATTTTTGCATTATAGCAAAATCTACCTTCCAATATAACATACTTCATAAAAACCTTTGTCATGGTTCTCTAAAACCCAACAAGATCCTCCCTATTAAACCTTTTTTGGAGACAACTCACCTTCTTCCCGTCTTTTAGGAATCTTACCATGTCTTTCTAGTAATGGCCCTTCGACTTTCTCATAATGCATGCCTCTTCAGGGGGGAGACTTGTAGCCTTCGAGATTAACTCCATGGAGACAGTAAAAGAAAGGCACCCCACAAAAACATTACCATCCTTCTAGGAATTTGCAAACTCCATTGATAAGTTGGGGCCATGACCCTACATCACCTCAATATATGAAGTCAGTCTACTTTTGTGTAGAATGGTACATAGGCCTTTGTCTTGCTTCCAATTTTCTCAAGAGTCAGGATCCTCTTGAACTAAGTCACCTCTCATCCTAGCAGGCTCAATAGAAGCTAGATGGCCAAGGAGAAAATTTTGGAAATGCCAAATTTTTTTAGCAAATGAAAGTGGATTTGACTTGTGAATAAATGGTGAGTTCATGTAATACAAGTCATTCCAGTTGTAATTACAAACCCAATGAGGGTTCTAGATAATATCTATTTTAGAGTACCTTTCCATCATTAATGATAAGCCCTTTCACATTTTTCAGAATTAACAAATGATCCTCCCAAATCTTTAAACTTCCCACAAAAGCTTTGAGATTGGAAATAGTGTTCGCCACCTTGTTCCCTTCATGGAATATGTGAGAAAACTTATAATTCCCAATGATCATTGGATCATAGTGATCCTTAGTGATGATATCCCACATGGTCTAGTAGGGGTTGGCTTTATCTTTCAACATCATAATAGTGTTATGAGAATCACCATCAATGGCTAGGTTGGAAAATCCTTTGCTCTTAGCAATTTGAATACCATGAAAGGAATCAACCACCTTTGCATAGCTAGAAGCCTATCTACCTAGGTTGATAGCATATATGAGAATTACCCTACCTCTACGATCATGAATGATGCCACCCCCACCCACTTGAACAAGTCCTTTTACTAATGTTGCATGAATTTTTTGAGTGATATATTGTGTCAAATTTTGAATTACAAAAAGATGAAAAAATAGGTTGTAGAGAAAGAAAAAGAGACAATTTACATAGACCATTAGTATTCTGAGTGATATATATTGTCAATTTTTTAATTATAAAAAGATGAAAAAATAGGTTGTAGAGAAAGAAAAAGAGAAAATTTGTTGTAGACCATTAGTATTTTAGAGTGAAACTAATCACATAATTATTAGTTAATTAGGTAGGATTAATTAGAATTTATTTTTTATTAGCTTCTTATCCTCGTGGCTTGTATCACAAGATAAGAATTTATTTATTTATTTTCCACTTTGTCCATTCTTGAAAAATACATATATATTTAACATTGTAATTGCTTATTTGGTAATTAATGCTCATGAATTGAACTTATTACTTTTTTTCCTCTCTTATAGAAGAGATATTCTAGAAGACTTATTGGTTTTAACATGGTACCATAACTAAGATCTATTTTCTTCTTCTTAGATTTTTGAGTTTTAGATATGAGGTTGTAATCAATGAATCCTAAAGAGAAAAAACACCATGAATGAGTCCAAAAGGCACAAAAACCTAAGGATTTCCTATTCAAACACCAAAAATAGAGCTTGGAAAAAATTCAAGTATTATTTTTGTTTTATATTTTTGACTTTATGAATTTTTTATGTATTGTACACCTCTATACACCCATACAAAATTTTTACATCATATTGTTTTAGTTGTACTCCTACATTTGGCTCTAGTTTTTCTAGGTTTTTGGTGCATACATCAAGTAGTATTGACAGCCCATTTTATTATCAATGGTCATTGGTTAAATATTTTAATTGGTTATATTTTACTTGTTTGGTGGAATTTTATATTAACTTGTGGTTAATAACCAATTGGTGCATGAATAGGTGGGAATTTAAAATTTAGCTAGTGGTCATGTTAACCATGTGTGGATTAGACTCCACTACCACTATAGACCATTGTTGCATCTCTACCACCAATAGTTTTCACTAGATCATCACTACTTCAAGATATACCACTGAAGCAATGCAATTGGGAAATCGCCAACAACAACTTCTTTAACCATTGACCAATAGAAGTTCACTTAGTTCAATAGTCATATAAGATTTGTCATTTTGTTAATTGTCCTAGTGGCATCATTGGTTTGCCACGAGTAAACTAGTCTCTACCAGTTACTAGTCATCGAACCTATCTTTTCTGCAATGGAGAGATGTTTTTCCTTTTGGCATAACTTGGGTATATGCTATTATATTATTTAAAATGAATAGCTATTATAAATATAGTTCTAAGCCATATCAGTGGTGTTATTAATTTTTCCAAAAATATTTTTCGGTTCATTTTTGTTTATTAGTCATATGATCCTTTTTGGCTTCTAAGTTCATAATTTTTTTTAGAATCTCCAATTTTTATTATTCTTGTAGTATTGGAAAGGTTTTAGGAACTCTACATAACCATGTATTTATTTTTCTAGATTAATCTCTATGTCTATTTTATTCATATTTAAAATTTTAAGTTTTTGGTTAATATAACTTGGATATATTAAACCTATAGAATTTTTATTTGTTTGGGTAGAATTTCTTTTGCTTTATATGTTTTGTATATATTTATTGGTATTTGTAATTGTGAGGTGTATTAATTATGGAAAGAAAATGCATGCAATAGATGGATTCATTTTGAAAGAACTCAATCATTTGAAACTTTTATGGGAACTTCATTAGTTAAGACAACTTTACATTAGTAATGATATTTGTTTGCTTGATTTTTCTAAACCTGCATTTATAAAAATATCTTCTATTCATACTCAACCATATTGTGTGGTCACAACATCATTCACAAGGAAGAAAACGAATCAAATGACATGCATTCATTTCTCTAATCCACCATCACATGTTTCTAATTCCTTGCAATAATATTATTTTAGTTCTTTAGATCCAACACATTGGGAAATATTTATATCATACATATCATCCTTTTTTGTAGAGTCCCACATTTCAAATTTGGAGGACCATATTTAGGACTTCTATCTTCTATTTGCTTCCAACCCAAATGGAAATTCATCATGAACTTCATGTTTATTGAATATTGTTCTTCATCCTCATATTTAGTCACAATTTGATAGTGGATTGGAGACCCTTGAGTATTGTTTGGTAGCTTCATTGTCATCTTCGAATCATGTGAAAAGTTCAGAGAATTCATCCTTATTCTTGGATATTCCTATTCAAAATGGGATGATATTTGGTAAACATCTATAGTTCTATTTCTTCCTAAGGGGAGAAATAATTTTCAAGATTTGTGGTTCATATTCAACATCTAGTGTCAATAATATACCAACATTGTTGAGGGGAGCTGCATGGTCTCTCTTCTTATTTATATTTTTGGATGGATGATTTCATCATATGGTGTTTCATCCTTCTCACTTTGGGGAGAGGGGGTTTATTTGACATTATATCTACATCCTCTCATATGGGGATTGTACATACCTATTGTTTAATTTCTTTTGGAGAGGTTTTTTCTTTCATTGGGGTTTTCTCCTTTACTTCTATTATATGAGAGATCTCTATTTGTAAGTGAGTACCTAATCAAGCCTTATTGTTAGGACCCATTTTCATCTTTTTTAACTTGTGTTAACCTCCTTAACTTACACTTATGGGGGTGTTAGTGCATTTTTTAGTGCATAATTATATTCACATTATTATAAGTTAGTTGGGTAGGATTAATTAGTATATATTTATTTTTATTATCTTATTATCCTTGTGACTTGTATCATAAGATAATTGAAAGGAAGCCAAGTGAGAAGAAACAACTTCCTACACTAATCTAAGTAGGGGAGAGTTACAAAAAAATAAAATTTAACACCTTATATAGTCACAATAAGAGAAACACATAGAGAAGATAATGAAACAACAAGTACACAAATACAATAAACACCATATATACGTGGCGAAAACCCTTTCAGGTAAAAAACCCCACCCTCGAAAAGCACAGTACTATTTTATTACTTCAAATAATTTACAATATAGCCCAAATCACAAAGCTTTCTTCAACAAGTGTTTCATCACAAACACCTATCTTGGAGTGAATCCAACAACACTTCATTACCTACAATCGAACTATGCATTCTACAATGCAAGGAACTCAGTTTATAGAGAGATGCAAGCTTGAAGAAGCATCTAGAAGGAGAGGGGTGTCCAAATCCACATGACACAATATCCCAGGCCATAGACATGCATCTAGACACATGTACAACATTCCCTTACACCCCTTACAAGTGTCATTACATGCAATATTCTTTCTCCAAGTTTGGGCACCTAGAATATGCTAAAAATAGGCCATGACAGATGCCTTACAATTGTCATAGAATCTGTCATAGCACCTATCATAAAATATGCCATATTTACAACACTTATAGATGTAAGAGAATTTGTCATAAATGACCCGAAATACCCGATTCTCTTACACCTTGCCATAACCCATCTTGGGTGCCAACTTCCTCCATGCATAAAGATACCTTATGATAGAGGCCATAGAATTTGTCATATGTCATAGATTCCAAAGTGGGATTCCTATGTCTACTTGGGATGATTATGTGTCATCTAGTCACCTCCAGCGGGGATGCCACCTAGCCGATGGGTCCCAATTTATGACATGACACCATAGACAATTAAATAATACAAATAAATACAATAATACATTAATTAAATCAATATTAGGACTCTAAGGTTGAGACACCTTAATCCCAACAATAATAATACTTTTCTAAGTTTTTTTATCTATCTATTCTTGAAAAATATGAATATATTTAATGTTATAATTACTCATTTGGTAATAAATGATCATAATTTCACTTATTACATATATAATATCTTATTCTTTTTATTTCTTGTAGAAGAAATATTAGAGGAATTCTTGGTTCTAATATAGGGTTGTAATTTTTAGAAAATGGTTGAGATATTTTGTACTGTAATTTTTAGAAAAGGGTTGGGAAATTTTGTGTTTCAAATTTGAGACTCTATCACTTAGTTTGATAAAGGTACCCTTCTACTTCATGCTCAACCTATCATCACACCAACACATTTTAAATAATAAAATTTAACATTATTTCACATTATCTTGTATCTAGTTTTATTCATTGCCATGTCTATAAATGCATAACATCATAATTGGGCATTAGAAACACATTCTTAGAAACATCATGTGGTATTCCATCTACTCTATAAAGGTGCATAACCTTGTATTATCAAATGAACATACAAATAAAAAGTGATATCCTAAGAGGATCATACTATGCATTGGGTATGGTTTATGTCAAGGTGTATATTTATTGCTTATAGTTATATCTAAAAAAAACCTTAGGGAAGCCCCACTTAGCCTACACAAGACAAAATTTGAAGATCTTATCAACTTAGTGAATTGGTCCAAAGGTACCCTACTTGAATATAAATGTTAAGTCTTCCTCCCTAAGTTTGAAACCCTTGGCACTTAAGAGAACCTCACCTTTAGGGTTTATGTACATATAGCTTAGTTCACCCATAGATAGGATGAAGATCATACTTGATAATGTGAGATGGAAATTTCATCAAGCCACACCCACTAATAAAACTTATGTATTATTCTATTTTAGATTTAGGGAAATGTTTTCTTTATATTTTTTAATAAAATGATAATCAATAATCCTATATTACCATAATAAAATGGTAGATTTAGGGAAATGTTTTCTTTATATTTTTTAATAAAATGGTAATAAATAATCCTATATTACCATATGTATGACATGCAACACCTAGAAAAACTAGATCTATAGCAACTTGCTTCACATATGTACAAGCTTAAAAACTTCCTTGCATAGGTTTGTCACCTATGTATGATTGACATAATTTGTTTCAATATTGTTTGTTAAGAAATAGCTTAAATAAAACTTAGGAAAAAATATTAGCCAATAACATTTTTAAAAATTTCCTAATTCTATAGATTTATAATCCATTTTAAATATAATCATTAGAAAACTTACTAACTTATTTAACTCTACATAAATTTTAAGAAAATCCAATGAAGATTGTAGTATCCTTGTTTAGGAAAAGGACTAGTGGTATAATATGTGTGAAATGAACAAATCAATTTACAAATGATATATACCATTAAGAACTAGATAAATAATTTATTTAAAGTGATGATTAATATATATTAATTATAGACTACACTCAAGTATATAAAATATATAAGTGGCAATATCATACTTAATTATCATGAAAATATTTTAATCTTTGAGAAACCCACTATTCATTCAAATTTTGAATTACGCTCATATAATGGAGATGAATTAAGTCAATTAGATACATGTATTAACCCTATCATAGTAAGAGTTGTAAACAAAATATAATCCCTTATTGATCCTGAAGTATCACCTAAAAATTCAAGACATGAATACTCGCATATCATGTCATTATCACATCATAACATGAGTTGGTTCTAGGTGACATCCACTTGTGTTCATATATGCTATCATTTGCTTCTTCCTTTAGAAATTTGATCTTCAAAAATGTTGTAAGTTTGGGATGAGTTTTGTCCATGTTGTTTTAGGCATTGTAATTCTTATATCTAAGGATTCCATATCTATGATTATTATCATTCTTATGTCTTATGATTGCTTATTATGATCCATGTCATACTCATATTTTTGTATTTTATTCATTCTTACATTATCTTTATCTAGTATTTATTACTATTTTTGCTTTGTCAATTACACTCATTAGAGCCAACATGGGGGAATCTTATCCTTTCCTTATTATATACTATATAAAAATTGCATCTTGCCTATATCCTTACATGTATGTAGTGACTACTTGAAGCCAATTTCTTCTTAGGAGTACATTTTCATTAAGGCTATCCACCTTGGTCCATAACATTTATTGAAAAAAGCACGTCAATTATAGAAACACAAAAAAAATAGATTGATTCCTTGAAAGCTTGAGACTTCAAGGTCGGATATAAGGAGGGGAAAATATTGTAGTAAATACTAGATTACCTTGCTAATATGAGAGTCACGGTTTAAATACTATTATGGCATTCAAGTGACTAAGGCAACCTTCAAAGGGCCTAAAATTGTAAATCCATTCTATGATTCTCGCCATTCTTCCTTCTTGTGATTGCATGTTATGATCCTTTCCATGTTCATATATTTACATCTTATTTATTCTTACATGATCCTTATCTAGCATTTATAGCTATTCATATTTTGAAATTTCATTTATTTGGAGCAACATTAGGGGGAATATTTCCTTTTTCTTACTACACATTCTTTTAATGTTAGATCCTACCTATTCCCTTACAAGCTTATTACATGATGATATCTTTTACCATGTTCAACATGCCTTATCATGATTATATATTTTTTCCTCATCTAGCCTCTAGTTCCTTGCATCCATTCTATACAACCATTTAGAGGGGTGTACACATGTCACTAACTTTCCTTTTATGAGTTATGTTTTATAATGGAAAGCTCATACTCATTCCATGTCCATGAGCTATCAAATTTTTTGCTTGGTTAGATCCCTTTTACTTTTCTTTTTAGTTGGAATTTTACCACTTTCTATATTAGACAAAACCTCTGACACTTATCCACTTTAGTTTTATTGTTTTTGAGGATAATTATTTTTCAAACAAGTTGTGGATGCTACTCTTGTATTATATTTTTGTTTTGCAAGTTTTTAATGGAGCACTCATTGCAAAAATGATTAAAACATGATCTATATAATTTGAGCAAATTTGTATCCTATTAAACATTATTGAAAAATATTTAATCTCCATGTTAGCTACTTTTTTATTTTGACATGCATCCTCCTATTGATTCACATGTACATTAAAGTATGAGCAAAATACAATGATAAAAATTACATATCTATGCCTTTTCCCCTTTAATTTTGGGTTCACTTTGATTAGAGTGTCTCTTGTGCAATGATTAATCTGCACATTGTAAATATTTGTGTTAATTTGACTCATGAATTCATCATATCTATATTTCATCATCATTTATCTCCATAGGTTGGTCCTAATATCTAGATCCCCATTGGCCACCCTAGATTAGATCTATGAATATAGACTTAACCCATGCCATTTTTATAGCCATGAATCTAAAAATTGGAACTTTTAAAAATCTAATTGAAATTAAATCATGCTAACTCCCTCCTACTAGCCATTGTGAGCTAACCTAGTGCACATTTATGTTGATTTGTGTGCAATGTTGTTATATTTTGAAACATTCATTCACTCATTTGAAACCATGTTGGAATGTGAATGAAATTCTAGGTAAATAGGCTAAAGAGGATCCAATTCTATTGTCTATTTATGACATCATCCTAGACCTATTGCAAGCTTGCTTGCTGTCATTAACCACTATTGCAAAATTGTTAAATCAGTCTAACTAGGAGTCAAACTGAGAAGAACATGACTCTTATGATTCAACATATCCTCTAAAAGTATTTATAAACACCACCAATCCCTACTTAAATTTAAATATTAACAGTTTGAAATGAACAAATTCTAATAATTAATTTCTTATTAATTCATTCTTGTAATTATAATTTCAGATCCATGCATCAATTCACTTCTCTACACGTAACTTTTCTTGATTTGCAAAGTTTTGAAACAATCATCTGAACTAATTTTAAAAATCATAACAATGAGACACTTATATCTTCTACACCATCTTTCTACCATTAAAATCTATCTAAACATCACATTTATATTAAAAGGACAGTTTATTGGCTGTAGTGACAGTTCAGTTTGAAGGCTTGTTTGTTATGATTTTCTATTATTGCTCGGGATTCTTTCTCCTCCATAGGTGATCTTTTGAGCGCTGTTTACTCCTTTATAATTCTGCATTGTTCAATACCAATAGAACTTTTCATCATATCCCACGATTTCCACTTATTGTCATACAATATCTTAATATCTTAATCCTCAAGCAAACGTGTTTTCAAACAGTGGATTCCAATATGCCTTTAAAAACCAAATATAATGGACAAGAATGGTCCATCTGTACATTGAGATCAATGCTAATGAGTACATCCTCTGACAGATAAAAAATAAATGCTTTTTACTAATATTCACAGGCTTTAAGGCCTGTGAAGGGTAAGTAGTCCCATCAAAGGCTTCTGTATAATTGCAAGGAAATGATATCAGATGATTGGGTTTGCAGTGGTAGGATATTATTACCATTTTGTTTATTATTATCCATTGATTACACCACATCCTCAGAGCTTAAATAAAATTCCCAGCCCAATAGAATTAAAGAAGATTATTTTGTATCAACATATGACGGGTACGCTTTGGAAGATTTATTCTTGGCATACAATGGATAGGGTGACTTTTGATATGAAGACACAAAGTGGTAATCATAGATTCACGGACATTAGAAAAAGCATAGATCTCTCTCTACCCATTTGGGTTCATGACATTAAAGTTCCCCTTTCATTCAACAAATAATGGAGAACATAATTCAATGTTAACTCAAAGTGCTCATCAAACAATTATTTTTATCTCTTGTTTGACGCATGAATGTTACATAGATAGAATATAATTAGAACGTAGGAGAATGCTTCTCTTTTCAAATGAAATCCATAATGATCTCTTTCTACATAATATAACAAATTATACAAATGTAAAATAAGATATTGTAAATCTATTATCATTTCCTACTCAAATATAAAGCAAACATAGAAAGAAAGATAAAATATAGGAGAATATCTCCCTTTTCAAGCCAAAGCCATCACATTGAAGAAACACCGTTCTATTCTTGAAGATCTCCAAAGAGCATTCGTGAAACTCCATGTGATCGCTTTCATATTCCAACAAAACATCAAGTAAGAAAATCCTTCTTCCAACTCTTAAGAGAGAACTCCAAGATTCACAACACACATGCTCAAGCAAATGAAAATGCTTCCCACAATCATGAGTGAGCTCTCAAGCTTTACACCAAAACCTAAAAAAAGAAAGAGTTTCTCAACCCTCGAGGGATCCCAAACTCTCAAAATCTCAAGTAGAATTCTTTCTTCTAAACCTGCTCTCTCATTCTCTACTCTCAAAATGGAATAATAAATTCCTAAACTTGGGGTCTCTTCTATGACAATTGCATATATATTATATATTATATAACAATTGCATATTGTCTATATCCTTACATGCACGCAATGACTACTTGAAGTTAATTTATTCTTAGGAGTACATTTTAATTAAGGTTAACAACCTTGATCCATAACATTTACTAACAAAAGTGTCAATTATAGAAACACAAAAAAATAGATTGATTCCTTGCAAGATTGAGACTTCAAGGTCAGATATAAGGAGGAGGAAATATTCTAGTCAATACTAGACTACCTTACTAATATGAGAGTCATGTTTTAAATAATATTATGTCATTCAAGTGACTATGACAACCTTTAAAAGGCCTAAAATTGTAAATCTATTCTATGAAATTTGATGAGCTAACTATGAAATTTGTAGATGAACATTTCAAATTCCTCAAAAAAGAAGAGTAAGTAATGTTTATACTTAAAAAAAGAAGAGTAAGTAATGTTTATACTTAATTCCCTTTAACTTTGTTCCTTGACATTAATTTGTTGTGATATTATAATACCACTATCCATTATCTTTGCCTCCATCATTGAATATCCATTATCCAGGTTGTCCATTTAATCCTAGCCCTCCATCTTGTTCACATGGATCACAATCTCTAACTAATTCCTTGCTTGGATTCATTGAACCTAGACACTTAACCAAAAGTCAAACTATCTTTTCATCTTATCCATTCATCTCATTTAACCTCTTAATCTTAGCCATTACCATTATCTTTTCACCTTATCATTTCATCTCATTTAACCTATTAATCTTAGCCATTGTCATTGTCTTTTAATCTTATCCATTCATCTCATTTAACATCATAATCCTAGCAATTGCCATAAGGATTTTTGTTCTTATCCCTATCCTAAACCTAGATCCTATCTATCATTTGACACTTGTCATACGATTGCATCCTTGATCCAAACCCTAATCCTCCTCCAATCTTAGCCATCCATTATCAATCATTTGTAGCCATTGATTTTGCTTCTTCAAGACTCTATATGTAGAACAATACTTACATGTTGTCATTTTGATCTTTTAGCTTGCAATCGTCATAAAATCATATCAAGGTTATTCTAGAGTATTGAACAATCCACATATCAGCATCAAGAGTAAATCAAATGGAGTAAGGGGGCATTCCATTTCTACTCATCAAGGAGAGGATTAAAGATTCAAGGTGAAGGTATTGTGCTTTTATATTTCTTTTATCTTCCTTTGTTTTCTTTTAACCTTTTCTAACCCTCTTCAACAACCATTTAGAGGGGAGTATATGTGTCATTAACTTTCCTTCAATGAGTTATGTTTTATAATGCCAAGCTCATATTCATTTCCACGTCCATGATCTAGTGTGTTTTCTTGGTTAGAGTCCGTTTACTTTTCTTTTTAGCTGGAGTTTTACCACTTTCTATATTAGACAAAACTTCTTAGCCTTATCCTCGCTATCTTTTTTATTATTTAGGATAATTATTTTTAAAGAAAGTTGTATATGTTACTCTTGTATTATATATTTATTTTGCAAGTTTCTAATGGAACACTCATTGTAAAAAAGGGATTAAAATTGATCTAATATAATTTGAGAAAATCCCTATCCTTCGAACATTATTGAAAAATATTAAATTTCCATGTTGGCTGCTTGTTCTATTTTGAAATGCATCCTCCTATTAATTCACATTTACTTTTAAGTATGGGAAAAATACAATGGTAAAAATTGTATATCTATGCCATTTTCATTTTAATTTTGGGGTCACTTTGATTAGAGTGTCTTTGATGCAATGACCGATCTACACATTGCATATCTTTGTGTTAATTCAACTCATGAAATAACCATATCTATATCCCATCATCATGTATCACCATAGATTAATCCTCATCCCTAGATCCCACATTGGCCACCCTAGATTAGATATATGAATATAGATTTAACCCATGTCATTTCCATAGTCAAGAATCTAAAAATTGAAACTTTTAAAATTCCAAATGAAATTAAATCATGCCAACTCCTTCCCACTAGCCATTGTGAGCTAACCCAATTCACATTTATGTTGATTTGTGTGGTATGTTGTTATATTTAAAGACATTCATCCACTCAATTGAAAACATGTTGGAATTTGAAAGAAAAACTAGTTAAAGAGGTTAAAAAGGATCCAATTCTATTGTCTATTTATGCCATCATCCTAGACCTATTACAGTCTTTCTTGTTGTCATTAACCACTATTGCAAAATTGTTAAATCAATCTAATTATAAGCCAAACTGAGAAGAACGTGACTTATGATTCAACATATCCCCTAAAACTATTTGTAAACACCACCAATCCCTACTTAAATTTAAATATTAACAGTTTGAAATGAACAAATTCTAATAATTAATTTTTTATTAATTCATTCCTGTAACTATAATTTCAGATCCATGCATCAATTCACTTCCCTAGACATAACTTTCTTAATTTGCAAAGTTTTGAAACAATCATCTGAACTAATTTAAAAAAGACTAACAATGTGACACTTATATCTTCTACACCATCTTTCTACCATTAAAATCTATCTAAACATCACATTTATATTAAATGGACAGTTTATTGGCTGTAGTGACAGTTCAGTTTAAAGGCTTGTTTGTTATGATTTTCTATTATTGCTCGGGGTTCTTTCTCCTCCACAGGTGATCTTTTGAGGGCTGTTTACTCCTTTATAATTCTGCATTGTTCAATACCAATAGAACTTTTCATCATATCCCACGATTTCCACTTATTGTCATGGAATATGTTAATATCTTAATCCTCAAGCAAACGTGTTTTCAAAGAGTGGATTCCAATATGGCTTTAAAAACCAAATATAATGAACAAGAATGGTGTATCTGTACTTGCAGCAAACATTGAGATCAATGTTAATAAGTACATCCTCTGACAGATTAAAAAAAAGAAACTTGTTACTAATATTCACAGGCCTAAAAGCCTGTGGAGGGTAAGCAGTCCCATCAAAGGCTTCTGTATAATTGAAAGGAAATGATATTGGTTAGTTGGGTTTGCAGTGGTAGGATATTATTACCAGTTTGTTTATTATTATCAATTGGCTAAGGGGTCATTTTAAAATTCTGTGTCGTACTTGTAGCTTTAATTCCATTGATTACACCACATCCTCAGAGCTTAAACTCAATCCCCAGCCCAATAGAATTAAAGAAGATTATTTTGTATCAACATATGACGGGTAGGCTTTGGAAGATTTCTTCTTGGCATACAAGGTGCCAAACATAGATCCAAGGACATCAGAAAAATTATAGATCTACACAATTTCTCTCTGCCCATTTGGGTTCACGACAGTAAAGTTCCCCTTTCATCCAACAAATAATGGAGAACATGGTATTCAATGTTAACTCAAAGTCCTCATCAAAACATTACTTTTACCTCATGTTTGAAGCATGAATATTGCATAGATAGAAAAAAATCAAAACAGAGGAGAGTGCTTCCCTTTTCAAATGAAATCCATCAAGATCTCTTTCTAAATAATACATCAAACTATACAAGTGTAAAACAAGATATTGTAAATCTATTCTCATTTCATCAAAACATTATTTTATGTCATGTTTGAAGCATGAATATTTCAGAGAGAAAATAATTAGAACATAGGAGAATGCTTCTTTTTCAAATGAAATCCATCAAGATCTCTTTTTACACAATGCACTAAATTATACAAATGTGAAACATGATATTGTAGATCTATTCTCATTTCCTACTCAAATATAAAGCAAACATAGAAAATAAGATAAAATATAGGAGAATATCTCCCTTTTCAAGCCAAAGCCATCACATTGAAGAAACATCGTTCTCTTATTCTTGAAGATCTCCAAAGAACATTCATGAAACTTCATGTGATCACTTTCATACTCCAACAAAACATCAAGTAAGAAAATCCTTCTTCCAACTCTTAAAAGAGAACTCCAAGATTAACAACACACATACTCAAGCAAATGAAAATGCTTCCCACAATCATGAGTGAGCTCTCAAGCTTTACACCAAAACCTACAAAAGAGAAAGTTTCTCAACCCTCAAGGGATCCCAAACTCTCAAAATCTCAAGTAGAATTCGTTCTTCTAAACCTGCTCTCTCATTCTCTACTCTCAAAATGGAATAATAAATTCCTAAACTTGGGGTCTCTTTTATGACAATTGCATATATATTATATATTATATAACAATTGCATATTGTCTATATCCTTACATGCATGCAGTGACTACTTGAAGTTAATTTATTCTTAGGAGTACATTTCATTAAGGTTAGCTACCTTGATCCATAAAATTTACTAACAAAAGTGTCAATTATAGAAACACAAAAAAAATATATTGGTTCCTTGCAAGATTGAGACTTCAAGGTCAGATATAAGGAGGAAATATTGTAGTAAATACTAGACTACCTTACTAATATGAGAGTCATGTTTTAAATAATATTATGTCATTCAAGTGACTATGACAATCTTCAAAAGACCTAAAATTGTAAATCTATTCTATGAAATTTGATGAGCTAACTATAAAATTTATAGATGAACATCTCAAATTCCTCAAAAAAAATATGAAATAATGTTTATATTTAATTGCCTTTAACTTTGTTGCTTGACATTAATTTGTTGTGATATTATAATACCACTAACATGTTACAACATTATTACAATAATATTACTTCACTAACCTAATTTCCTTTTAAAATGTTCACCAAATAAACACTTTTTAAATTTTACTTTAAAACCCCTTTCAAAACCCTTTTTACCCTTATGAGAAAAAAGTTAACAAAAACTTTACAATATTAATAAATTCTAAGGAGAAGACAAAGTCTTGCCAAACAAGTCCAAACATCTTACTGTTTCATCAAATACTTAAGCAAACGATGACTTGTTCACATAACTCCACAAAATACAAGACGCCAAAAACACATTATCAACTTGTCGTTCTATCCATTTTATGCTAGGAACAGATCTTCCAAAGCCTATCCATAATCTTCTCTTGCTTACAAATCTCAACTAAGTTGTTCTTATCTACAGTGTATAAAGTTTGAAACTGTAGAATAACAATAAGTTATCAACAGTATAGAAAGTTTACAACTGTAGAATTTGACAGAATATAAGAAAACTAATATTCCTGTATTTCATATAAGCAGAGTTTATAATTGTCGGGAAACTCTATTTTGGGAACATAGACAACGTACCAGTCCCTGTATCCAAAATTTCCGGTGAATCATTTACATATAAAATAGCCGTCTCCTTATTCATTTAACTCTTGTACCTTAATTTGATTGGCATCCCCGTCCCCGTCCCCGTCCCTGTCCCCATACCAGTACCCTACGTCTCCGGACAATTATGATTAACAGACTGAAAAACAAAATGTTTATTGAAAACAGTATACATTCTGTAATTCTAATGGACTGTTAAATCTCTGACTAACCTCTGAGAATGTGGTGTAAGCAATGGAATTGAAGTTTCGGGTACAACACAGAATTGAAAATGGCCAAATAACCAATTGATAACGACATAAGCAAGCTGGTACTGACTTCCTGCCACTGCAAACCCAACTTCACCACATAATTTCCTTGCAATTATATAGAGGCCTTTGGTGGGACTGAGTTCACCCTCCACAGACTGTGAATATCAGTTAAAAACAGTTTTTTAATCTGTCAAAGGACATAATTATTGGCATTTGCCTGAGTGTTTGCTGGAAGTACAGATAGACCACTCCTGTTCATTATTGCTTTGGTATTTACAGCCATATCAGAATTCACTCTTCTTTAAAAATTTGTTTGCTTGGGTGATGTGCAAAGGATTAGAATTTTAGCACATTGCATTACAGAAAAAGTGGCATCATGAGATATGATGATACCATACAATGTTAAAGTTGGATAAGTGTTATAATTGTTTCAAAGATCAAGAAGATATTCCTTTGAATTCTTTAATAAAGTGGGTCTAAAGTAGTTTTTGATAAATAAATTTTATGAAAGATTTCAAAAAGAGAAAATTTAATAATTAGTTTAGGTAATAAAGTTAGGATCAGAAATAATAAATGTAATATAGAATTTTTTTTTAAAAAATAATGTGATATTTAGATAAATTTTGAAGGTGGAAAATTGATGTAAAAGATTAATGGATTTGACTCGTCTTACTGTTGGATTTTTTAATGCTTGTCCAAATGATTGTCTCAAAATCTACAAATTAATTATAATTTGCTTTGATTTAGATACATGCTGACCAAAGTGAACTATCGCATGGACCTAAACTTGCAACTATAAGAATAAATTAATAAAAAATCAATTATTAATTTTATTTTTGCTTCAGTCTTCTAATATTTGTATTTAAGTAAGGATTGGTGATATTTAAAAAACATTTGAAAAATCTATTGAATCATAAGGGTCATGTCCTCATTTGTTAGGTCTCTAGTTTGAAAATTTTAATGGCTTTGAAACAATGATCAAGGATAAAAAGAAACCCTACAATGGAGCTAGGATGATTTCACAAGTAGATAATATAGAATTAATCCATCTTTAAGTTATTTACCCTATATTTTCTTGCACATCTACTATAATTTTAGATTAGTGAATGGATGACCTTATATATAATAACATAGCACAAAAATCAGCCTAAGCGTGCACTCAATTGCCTTACAATGGAAAGTGAGATGGAGTTAGAAAGATTTAGTGTTCATTTTTTAATTTTACAATTTTAGAATTTAGATTTGTGATTGTTGAAATGAGTTGGGTCATGTCTACACTCATAGATCTAATCCAAAGTGGAAAATGAGAGATTTAGGGATTAAGATTAATTTATGGACGTGAACAATGATGTGATCTAGATATGGTGATGTCATGAGATGAATTTATGCAATAATATGTCATGTGTATATTACGCATTGCATAGAAGACACTATATTTGAAGTGGGCCCAAAATATAAGGCAAAATAACATAGATATACAGTTTTCACCATTGTATTTTGTGTATACTTTGATGTGCATGTGAACTACTAGGAGGTTGAATGTTAAAGTAAAACAAGTAGTCAACATGGAAATGGGATATTTTTCAAATATGTTTAAAAGGATATAGATTTACTCAAACTATATATTTTTCAAATATGTTCAAAAAGATATAGGTTAACTCAAACTATATTAAAATTTTTGAATTTTTCTTGTGATGAGTGCTCCATTAGAAAACTAAAAAGTAAAACAAAATATAATATAAAATGAATCATCTTTTAAATAGGATCATATGGTTTTCTTGTAAGATTTAAAACTCTTCCCTCATGAATATACAATAAATTAATTCACAATAGAAAGAATGAACCTTAAGTGCTCAATCTATGGCCTACTAAGTGAAAGAGAGAATTTATCTAGAAGGAATTATGTGACAAAGTACTTGTGCCTAGTTATGACCTAATTTAATAGGTAGAATATTGTAACCCAAAGTTTTAATCAATATAATAGTATTGATTTTCAAATCTACCCCTAAATATGAATAAGAAGCTCATTGAATGTGACTACTAACTAATAATTATTTAGTGAATAAATTAAATTTATTTGTGTGATCAACCAAAATTATATCAACAAGCTTGCCATGTATATGACCATTCACATATAATGGGCCATAATAATTGTTTTATAAAAAAAAATGAGTAAAAAAATTGATCAATAAAGTAGCATGAGATGAAGAATATATCTCTAGAGTTTATTATACCCACATAAAGAATTTCTATGAGAATCAATGTAACAATAATTGATGGGATCTTAATTAACATGTGTGTATTCCATAATAAAAGGATCATGTTCATGAGTTGTATTAGTATATTCTTAGCATGACCTATAAATAGATTTGTGTAGAATCTTAAATTTGATTAGGGAAGCAATTGAGGGATTTCATGTGCATGATTAACACCCGTTATATCAATTATAGTATAGTTAATAAAATATTACAGGTTATGTTTTATACATCCTTGAGTGTGATGTCCACTAAATCTATGAAGATTTTAAAATGTGTTCTCATAATAGTTCTTAGGTAGCCCTTTATTTATATCTAATGGTTGAATAGGTGGAAGAAAAATAGAGTTAGCACTTAGAAAACTTTGAGGCATGGTTTCAAATTGATCTTATAACCTAGCAAGCTTCCTAAAAGTATGAGGCTTAAAATAAGACACGTTGTAAGTATTAGCTAGATGTTATATATTATTATCTTTATCTTTAGAATAATTACCCTTTGGAAAATTACTACCTTTAAAATTTGGAAGGGTAAAAATAATTGTAAAAACTATGGGGTGATCCCACAATAGTGGCTTACACTTTCTGGGATCCTGATTTTTGTTGAAATCACATATTTTTAGAAAATATAATGATTTAAGCCTTGATAAGTTCCATTAAAAGGATTCTAATTGAACAAGTTTTGATCAAACCACCTTAGATCAACCCCCCTTTGATAGAACCCCACTAGTTTTAAACCATACCTATAACGTAGTCTCCTTTACACCTATCAAAATGTTGATAAAAAACAACTTTTGATTCACCTTTTGGGGGGTCAAATGAATTCATTTAAAAAAAAAAATTGTAAGTATGTAGTCCTTATTATAAGCTTCCTAAAAAGTATAATTTTAAATAAATTTAATTTGATTTTTTTTTAATTTCTTGTGAATGTAGGTTTTTCACCAAAAATCAAGCTCTTTGTTCTACATATGTGGAAAAATAGCAGATTATCAAAAAAAAATTGAAATATCAATGCACTAGATATTGATGTCCCTGATCCAACAAAAAAATAAATTTAATTTTGATACATACAAAAAAAGTTATGTTTTAGCTAGTAAATCATGTCTAAATTGTAACTGGTTTGACTTGGAAACTTGATTAAGAAAAAAATATTCAATGAAATGCTATGAGACCAATTCCATGCACTAGACATTGTAGATATAAATCTAAATTTAAAAAATAAAATAAAATTATCCTACATAGAAAAAAAGTTATGTGTTAGCCAGTAACGTCACTCTTTAAAAATGGTGTTTACTTTTAAAAACTAGTTTTCAAAGGAGATGGAAAAAGAAGTGCAATCTAATTCCAAAAATTTTGAAAAAAAATATATTTAGAATCTACAAAAAAAATGTCACAAATCACTAGTTTGCATCATCTTCAAATTCCTCACAGTTTAGCTGCTATAGGTGCCCGAAAGTGAGGATTTAGTTAAAAAAATTCAGCTCAATGTCTAGTTTGGCCAAAAATTGTAAACCAGTATTGTGGGATCACCCTATGAGAAGATGAGACATACTTAAGCATATTGTATCCAAGAAATTTTAAGTCAATGTTCTTTACATGAGGATAGATGTCCATATAAGAAGAAAAGTTATTAAATTATAAATTGTCTTAAATGGTAGGAATGATCCCTTAATGGAAATGTTTTGTAGTTCATCATCTTGGAGTTGGTGGTGTGACTTAAATCATAAGGATTAAAATTGAGTAACATATTCATGTATTTTCTTATTAGGTCCTTGATCATATTTAAAAAAATAATAATGTGATTCTTCATGGCCATGTGAACTTGAAAGTATTTAAGGAATGCTTTGATTAATTCCATGAAATAATGAATAGATTCATGGGGCAAAGGTAAGTGTTAGTGGGGCATATGGTAGAGACATGAAAGCTACCACAACCTACCACATAGGACTTGTGGAACCTGAAGTTGACAAGGAAGATGGAGTAAGAGGTGTCATGTAAGGGTCATGTCTCTATAAGAGACAAATCATTAATATATTTATGTAATAGATATTAGATTAGCAAAATAGGAGAGTGAGAAATATAGGAATGAGATATTAATATGGGAAGTAGGTTTAAAAAGAGAGTTTGTAATTGTATGTGGAGCAAAAGTATAAGTTATCTTATATTTAGGAACAATGTTAGGAGCAATTACGAAGAGGATGTGTATTTAACACCAATATAGTGAAACATTTATAAACCAAATATAATAGAAATAAATAAATCATGAAAATATGGAGCCATATTTTCATGAATATCCACTTAATCTAAACTAGTAAGGCCATGTGCATATTTTTGATGTTTTAAATGTGTTTGGGGATCATAATATCTAATCCCATATCTGAAAATATAAATATAAGTAATATTTCTTATGTAAGCATCATTAGAGATGTCATTTTAATATATTGGGCCATTTGAGGGTTCAAATGAAGACTTTTTCTTGTTAGATTTGGTATAGAATGCTCTATACCATGCAATATTTGGTTGAATATGTAGCAAAACAATATATAATTAGGCTATGGCCTTTTATCAAAAAAAAAATATTGCTTAAAATTGGTTTACAATAAATTAGAATAAAAATAGAACCCCCTGGTTTTATAGACCAAGGTGAGACATAGGATTGCATAAGATTATGAAATTTGTCTTAATATTATGACCTGAGACATAATGTGATAAGTATCCTATGTGTATCCTAAGAGAACTTAAGTAACTAGTGTGACTAGGACCTACGTCATGAATTAGTAAGGTTAAACACCTTGTTCACACCAACACCCCTCATTAAGTAAAAATTAGGGAGAATGTACAAGATGTAATGATGCAAATATGTGAGGGTGGATCCTAGATACTAGGCCATGCTAGGTATCTATATACAAATGGAGAAAAGGAGAAAATCATGTGGGAAAAAAATCCTCTAAAAAGGAGAGAAAATAAAAAATTCTCTCAAAGAAGAATGAGAAGAAAAAAACACAATGTGAGGAAGAAAACCCCAATAAAGAAAAGAATAAGAGAGAGTATACATCCCCCCTTAATTTATAGTCTCCTGTAATGATGGTAGAATCCTAATACTAAATTTTGAAGATGATCTAATCTTATCGAACAACATTCCTCCCCTTAGGAAGAAATAAAACCAATAATCTATGTAGGATTTCTTCTCATTCCTAATTAAATAAATATGAAGGAAGAGAGATCGAGATGTGTGAAATCTCTAAATTATACTCAAGTGTCCGCATGTCAATACCTAAATTTTCCATAATCAAATTAGGTGTTCCAAGCCACACTAAAAGTTCCAAAAAAATTTCAAGGATCTCTACA
The DNA here is from genome assembly GCA_007258455.2 of Sequoia sempervirens. Classification (NCBI taxonomy): domain Eukaryota; kingdom Viridiplantae; phylum Streptophyta; class Pinopsida; order Cupressales; family Cupressaceae; genus Sequoia; species Sequoia sempervirens. The sequence goes on along the minus strand of VDFB02000015.1, from coordinate 529,655,441 downwards.
AAATGTCAAACTATACAAAATGATAAGGTAGAGAAGGAACACAAGGTTCTAAATGTTCAACCACAACATCTAAAGAAAATGATGCAACTCCATAGTAAAAAAACATCAAAGAGGAGATTAATATCCTCAATTGTGTCATTCAAGTCTACAAGATAGGACTCACAAAACAAACCTAAGATTTCTATCAAGTACTCATCCCAAGTAGGTGTATCTAGAAGACTATGAATATTCTAGACTACACCAAAGGGTCAGTGCAAGATCATGGGGATCCAAACTAGGCCCTTAAGTGGCAATGAAATTCAGAATAACAGAGTTAGGAAACTTGACATAAAAATTTGAATAGGTTATTAACATAATTTGAAAAATATGTAAGAACAAAATTTATAGAACATTGAATTTTTTGGAAGAAAATAAACCTATTTGGTGAAAATTTGAAATTTCAATGTAGTAGTACTAAATTTTCAAGAAAAAAATAAAAAGTAGGTGTATGTCTGACCAACCTAAGTATAAGAAAAAAATAACATTTTTTTTTAACTTTCAATATAAGTAGAGGACATGGCATGCCAAGATGTGCCACATTTTTTTCTATAATTTTTTTACAAGTAAATAATTAGTTATGATTTTTTTATTAAAACTTTATAAAATATTAAAACTTGTTTGTCTGACCACCATAACATAGTCAAAAATTTATGAAATTCAATTTTATTTTGTTTTATCCTATAGTATGGGAATCATAGAATGTGTCACATCTTTTGGATTTGGAAAATGTGAAATGGTTTGAGAATTATAGATGTTTTTCAATCAGCTTATCAATCAGATCTTTAGTCATAATGCATGTAGAAAATCAATAATAATTATCTATTAAATTCAAAATAAGGCATATCTTATATTTATGGAAAGCTAACACGTTTCTCAATAAACCCTTTTCATTTCATCAAATTTGAATAAAAAAAAGTTGTTGGCCATTTTTTTTATCATATTGCCACTTTTTGGACCCCCCATCATCCTCCACTCACCCTAAATCAGTATAAGCCATAAATGTTGCAATACTAGTGTCAACCAAAGCAATAGTAGATGGAAGAGATGGAATGTTAGAATATGCCTCTATAAACTTGGTAGATGAAAGAAATCCATGATTAAAATGACCATACTAAATATCCTCAAAAGTGTCACCACTAGATGCCTTACTGTGTACATCACTTGAAGGAACAATGGGAGAAAAATGTTAGAAGGTGTAGACTCAAGATTGATGATAAACCTCCCCAAATGTAGCTATATATATACTATGAAAATCTTGAATGATGATAGAATCTAGTGTGAAATCAACACTCTTGATTATTCCACCATGTGTGATCTAATAGATAGAAATGATGTTTATTGAAGATGAAGGAACAGAAAGAGAATTATTAAATAGTCTATCATCTATGTCAGTAGATATTTTCCCATAAACATGTATATATTTGTCATTATACATAAATATGTGTAGTGATGAGCAAGAATCAAATGAATAGAATATACACTATGATCAATTCATATGATGATAATCATCAAAATATTGAGTATCCACCTCTCTGACTCAGAATATGTAACTACAACAAGTGCTTGCCCCCTATGTTTTTAAATTTATTATTGTTAGCACTTGGATTTTGCACCTTGTTGAATGTAAAATTCAACAATCTAGTGTAACATGGGAATGACCTTAAAAGTATAAAACTTATACAAGATCAAACCTCTGGAAAAAGGTCGGCTTCCTATGCTGGCAGTATCACTGATACTACTGATTTTGTAAGGAAAAGGGAGAGGGAGTGCATAAAATGAAAACTAAACCCTATGGTGATACACCAAACTAATATTACTTGGATTTGAAACCAGATTTCATACACTTGCTTGCAATGACTAAAGATAAATTTGCACAACTCACTTTTGCATATTTTTGCAAAAGTGTTTCATAAACAGGTTCTAGTGCTGAAATTCTTAGAAGGAAAGCTAATTTCACATCTAAAATTCATTTTTACATCTTTTGACACCATTTGCAACCTGCGAAAACACTTTATGCATAAAAGGTTCTAAAATATGATACAAAGCTTGAAGGAAATAAACATTACCTCACTAAAAGCTTGATCAATAAGCTAACTAAACACAAAAATGAAAAGAAGAGGTAGGAAAAAGCTTCAAATCAATAATAATCAAGGTCTTTACTGAATTTCCTTTCCAAAATTTAGTTACAAAGCATACATCAACTGAGAAAGGATTTGAGAAAAATCACTAACTCTCCATAATGCATCATCCGAACTCCTTTACAAAGAGGCCAAAATGCCATATATACAAAAGTCTCGGCCCCTGCCCTAGGGCTTACAAAAATATCAGCCTCTAGAAAGGTCCGCCCTTAGATCTTTTTAATGAATTTAATGCTACATTAAATATGTATCCCTATTGTCCATGTCGGTGAAGGATTGCTTTGGGAATGGCCTCCAGATCTTTTGGAACAATCGCATTAACTTGCAGCCCTCGTGTCCGCCCTCGAAACTCGTTAGAGCTACCTTGAATGCCTTGAAGCCTTATCAAAAATGTCACTCTACCTTTGCCAACAGACATCCCAGCTGTCTTTGAGACTCATAGCTTCTTCCCCTTCGGCTTTCCTCCTATTTCAAATCTTTCTTCAATTTGACCTCTTCTGGAAACATCAAATTTTCCCATTAGATCTCTACACCATTGCTTCACCGAGCTGCTCCATCACTTTTGATCTCAGAGTAAGTCGATGTCTGTTGATCTTCCATAGAGGCGGTCATAACAATCAAACTACTAATGGTTTGTCTTTAGCTCCATCTGATTGGTTGAATTCGTGCCACGTAGATTCCCGGGCGGTCAAAGGTCCTTCAAACAAAATCGCATGTTAGTGAGACACTAATCGTGTCTCCCCGATGCGAGTATACCTCACAGGACGGTCGGCATAGCTTGGGACTGTCAGCGGGACTTCCTATCGAGCTACAAGAGTTATACCGATATGGCCATTTCATCACCCAGACATCTGCATTCGGCAAGAGTTCTTGCTGAAGTCTGCTGCAGACCCATCGCTATCGGCAAGACAAACATCAGTCGGGAAAACTTCATACCAAAGGCATAAACCTTCGGTGAGACCCCATCGGGTTGACAGGACATCTCCCCGAGCCTTCCATCTTTTGGCGAAACTCCACCCGGTTGGGAAGACCTTTCCCAAAGGCCATCTCATTTCGCTGAGACCTCACGTTGTCGGGAGGACCTCTCCCCGAACACAGATTCCTTCGGCAAGACCACCATCGTTCAACGAGACATCATGCTGAACTCAAACCCCGCGGCCAAGAGTCTTACCGATTCCAAATATCCATTCGGTGAGACCCTATCGGATCGACAAGACCTCACACCAAGCGCCAAACATTACACCAAGACCTTTCGTTTCGGCAAGACCTCACCCCATTGGTGAGACATCACAGCGAGAGCACCAACTTTTGCTAAGACCTCCATCTTTTAGCAGGACTTCTCCCAGACACCGGCCATTTCGGTGAGACCACCGCGGGTCGGTAAGACTTCATGCCGAAGCCTTCATCTTTCGGCGAGCTCGGACCATTTCGAGGAGACCACCAGTGATCGGCAGGACATCTCCCCGAGCGCAGATTCTTTCCTCAACTCCAACCTTGTGAACAACTGTCGGCGAGACCATTTCTCATGCGGAGGGAGATATAAAACTTCACAACGACTGAGATGTCTTAGCAACCTGAGGCAAAAGTTAATCCATTTGGCCTTTATGAATACTTGAAAAATAGACCCCTGCCTGATTGAGCCCATAGGTGAAAATTGGGCAAAATTTATGCAACCTTTGCTGGATGTTTACCTACGAAACATGGAAACTAGTAGCCAAAACTTGTCCATTAGGCTCGAAGTCACTTAGTAAAACCTCAGAAATAGACCAAGAGTAGTTCGCACATGGCTGCAACTCACTTGAGACTCATGAAGTAGATCAGGACACTAGAAACTTATTAAAACTGGAGAAACTGAAGTGAAACCACCAAACTGTGTTGGAACAACACTTAGGAAATGAAACAACAATTAAACTAAAGTGCAGAAGCACTTATTGAAAGCATAAAACCTAACCTAATATGTACAATGGAGGAACTTATCAAACCTCAAAACAAGGCTTGAGGTGTATCCCATTGATTGGGATAGGAAGCATTTCACCTTCAGTTGTGGCCAGTTGGTAAGCATTGTGTTCTTTGCAGTTTTTGATAATAAATGGACCCACCCACATGTTGTCAAACTTAGTGTGATGGCCTGGCCTGCTTTTTAGCACATCCCACTTGAGAACAATATCTCCTTCCTTAAAAATTTTGGCTATAGCTTTCTTATCAAATGTTCTCTTTGTTTGGAGCTGATGATACTCCAAAGTTTTCATTGCCTTGTCTATTGATTCTTTGAGCTCCATGAGCTCTACATATCTCACAGACATTGGGTTCAGTTCCTCAAACATCTCCAACTGATGAACAATGTCTAGAGCAGGAAGCTCTATAGATAGGGGTAATCTGGCCTCTTTACCATAAACAAGTACATATGGTGAATTACCAACAGATCTCTTAGGGGTTATTCTATCTGCCCAAAGTGCAGATTTCAATGTGGTATGCCAAATTCTTTGATTCTCCTCCATAGTCCTCTTAATGATTCTGATCAGATTTTTATTTGTACTTTCAGCTAATCCATTACCCTGCAGGTAATAATTGGAGGAAGTATTCAAATGAATTACTTGTTTAATAGCCCAATCTATGACTCTTAATCCAACAAATGTTAGAGCATTATCTAAAATGATGGAGTCGGGAACCCCAAATCTAGTGATTATATCTTCATAAAAACTCAATACTGAAGATTCATTTGCTTCTTTCAAAGTCGTTGCCTCTGTCCACCGTGTGAAATAGTCTGTAGCAGTAAGCACCCACTTATGACTAGCACTGGATGGTGGATTAATTGTCCCAATAAAGTCGATTCCCCATCTCATGAAGGGCTGCTCCACCTGAATTGGATGTAGAGGCATAGCAAACAGCTTTTCGTTTCCTTCAAATAAAGCACATTTAATACACTTTCTTGACCATGCATATGCATCTTTGAACAAGTTGGGCCAGTAGTAACTAGCTCTCATGATTTTCCAAGTAGTTGTCCTTGGAGCAAAGTTCCCTCTTGAAACTCCATCATGAAACTCATGCAGTACCTTTTCTGTTTGATCAGTATCAATACACCTTAACAAGACGCCATTCAGATCTTTCCTAAAAAGAATACTATCAATGAGGACATAAGGAATTGACTGCAATCTAAAGTATCTTTGTTTTGCTCTGTCCAGATCTGGTGGACATTCACCAGTATGAAGAAAGTGGGTCATTTCTTGAACCCAACTTGTTGTTAATGCAGGTGCAGCACCTTGAACATTTTGAGGTTCATCCGTATTAGCTAAAATGACACCAGTTTTTGATTTATGTACATCCTCAGGGGTTGAGGCAAGTTGCTCACAAAGTCCTCTTCCTTTGACAATTTTTGTGATGTTGATGTCGACATCAAATTCTATTACTTTTGTGATCCACCCTGCTCTTTTCTCACTCAGATCTTTGTTTAACAGAAATTCCTTCACACTTGGGTGTGCAACCAGAATATGAATTTTGTTGTTTGAAACCAGAGGTTTAAACTTCTTTAGGCTTCTGATCACAGTGAGAACATGTTTCTCAAAAAATGTATATTTCTCTTCAGAATCAACAAGTCCTTGACTAAAGAAAGCTATTGGTCGCTCTAGATTATCACTGTTTTTCTGAACCGGCATAGCATAAATTGAACTAACGCTACCAAAAGCATATAAGAAGAAGTCTTTAAAGAAATATGGATTTACCAGTGTTGGAGCTGATGCTAAAGCTTCCTTGATTTCTTCAAAACTACGTTTTGCTTCTCTAGTCCAACTGAAAACTACATTCTTTTTAAGCATGGCAGTCAAGGGCTATAGTAAATTTGCAACATCAGGAATGAATCTTCTTAAAAAGTTGATTCTCCCTAAAAAGCTCTGCAATCCTTTCTTGTGATTGGGTAATGGCAGTTCAAGTATAGCTTTAACTCTTTTAGGATCAATGGTAACTCTGTCTTTTGACACTATGTGGCCTAACAGTTTACCTTCATGAACTGCAAAAATTCTCTTTTTCGGATTGAGAGATATTCCATATTCTCTACATTTTTTCAAAAACTTGCTTGAGATGTGACAAGTGTTCATTTGTATTCTCTGAATATACAGTTATGTCATCTAAGTAAACCAGTAGAAATTTCTGAATTAAACTCTGAAATGCCATATCCATGGCACGCTGAAAGGTGGTACCAGCTTTAGATAAACCAAAAGGAATTCTCTTGTAAGCCATAGTGCCCCATTTTGTTGTAAAAGTTGTATTATGCTGATCCTCCTCTTTGACTAGAATCTGGTTATAACTAGAATATCCATTTAGAAGAGAAAATCTCTCTAAACCAACAACAGCTTGGAGAATTTGTTCCATAGACGGTAAGGGATAATGATCTTTCAGAGACACTCTATTAAGGTCTCTAAAATCTACACATAATCTTACTTCACCATTCTTTTTTCTAACCAGAACAAGGTTAGAAACCCAAGATGTGTGTTTAATTGGAAACACAATACCCCCCTCTACTAACTTGGTCAGCTCTTTGATCATTAAAGGTTCAAGCTTGGGTTTCAAGGGTCTCTGTTTTTGTCTAACATGCTTAGCACCAAGTTCTAACTCGATTCTATGTTGTGCAATATAAGGATCAAACCCTCTTAAATCAAAATATTGCTAAGAAAAAACATCATGATACTCTTGGCATAAAACAATGAAAGCTCTCTTATCCTTAGCTAAACAAATTTTACCTAATTTGAGAAGCTTACCTTTAAAAATTTCAACTTCCTCATAATGATCTTCTTTGACTTGAATGACAACTTTGCTCTTCTTAAGCTGATCATCAGAGTTGAATATGGATTCCAAGGTAACCAGCCCTTTGGGAAGTTTATTTGTCTTCAGTTGTATCACTTGATCATCATACTGTTGTTTAATCTTTTCCTGGTTCACTACAGAAAATTGATCTTCCTGGAGCAGAAAGGTTAAAATTTGCTCATCACTTTCAAATACCTGCCAGTTAATGTTGTTATCAGGAATTCATGGCCTAATAACCAGCTTGACATACTGTTGTATTTTATCTTTTTTGATATCACCTGGGATTTCAAACTGTGCTCCAATTGTTGCAATTCCATCAGCATGCTTATTCTAATTTCGTGGAATAGAAACCAGATTCAAGACGTTAAAATATTCAATTATGTTTCATACTCTATTTCTATACGACTTCAAAGCATCATTCTTAGCAAAATTCAGCCCCCTAACCTGATTAACTATCAATTCACTGTCTCCATAAACTTTCAAATAGTCAATTCCTCTTTTCCTTGCCCACTCAAGGCCTTGAATGAGTCCTTCATACTCAGCACTCTTGTTAGAACATGCAAAAGCAAAACGAAAGGCTGAAAAATACTTATCACCCTGTGGAGAAATCAGCATTGCACCTCCATCTACTCCATTCTTGCCTCTAGAACCATCAAAAAATATTTCCCAATGTTCACTTTGTTATTGCAACAACTGATATGTACTTTTTTTGAGGTTTGGAACCTCTGCATCAAGTTCAAGGATCACATAATTACCCATGCCGGCATCTTGAATAAAATCTATAGGATTGTCCAACACATTTTCAGCTACCCACTCATGTAGCAGCACATCAAGAACAACTTCTGCTTGAAGTTCTTGAGCGGCAGCCAGCTCACTGTCCATAAAAACAACACAATTTATGTTTGCAGTAGTAGGAACAGCATTGATAGGACTTGGGTTATACGACTCAATGTGATCTTTAGCCAACTTTTTAGATTTAATGGTAACCTTAGTCCCATATCTTGTTCTAAACAACATATGTGACCAATCAGCTGACACATAACCACCTATCTTAGCTATAAAGTCTCTTGAGAGACACAAAGAAAAGAAAGGTGGGAGATCTGTGACACATATGTCTTGAGGAACTGAAAAATTCTAACAAGCATGCAAGGTAAGACTCAAATCTTTAATTACACCCAATGTATTAACAAAAGTACCATCCAACTGAATCACTCCCTTCTCTAAAGGCTAATACTTTAGTCCAAGCTTGTCAGCAATTTTCTTTGGCATTATTGAGCTACTAGCTTCATTGTCTACCATATAGTTATGAACTAACTTATCACCTATGATTACAGACACGTAAAATGGAGGTGGTTTGACTTTTTTTCTTGCCTTTTTGTTGGGCTTTTTATCATTTTCTTAAGGATTATTTGTCAACATAGTTCTGACTTGATCTATTGGAGACTTAGATTTATCACAATTTAAAATTTGACAAAGCTGACTGTAACATATCTTTTTGACCTAGGATAGCCAATGAATCCGACATAGACATCGTTACGTTCATCTTTTCATACTATCAAGAATATTATAGGGTACAGCTGGGTTCACTTTATGATGTACCTTTATGCCAACATGATCAGCTTGTAAGTGTGGTTGCTCCTTAACTGGGAGTTGTTGATTTCTTTGCAAACCATGAGTCCCTTGAGATGTAGATGGTTCTACAGCTATTGCTTTGCCTTTATCAGCTGCTTGATCCAACTCAAAAGCTCTTTTCTTCACCCTTGTGTTAGCTACAACTAGAGAATTATCTATATTAAGTCCACATAATTACTCACCTTGCCAATTAAGTAGGGTAGATTAATTGGTAAGCTGGTCTTGGTGTTGTGGAGATGCATCATTGAATTCATTCTGTTGTGAACTTGAGGCATTCTATACCATAAGTGCCTGATTAATGAGTCCATTTGAGCAAGTGACCTAATTGTGAGGTTGGTTACAAGGGTAGCACCATTCATAATCTACTGCTAGGTTGTTTTAAATAGGGACAAGATCCTTAACTACACTAACAGGTGCTGGAGCATAAGCCTAAAAAGGTCTTGTGTTTACACTTTGTCTTGGGCCTTGGTAATTGCCTTGATAAGCCTATCTATTACCTTGATATTGTTGTTGCTAACCTGAATTCTGCTATTGATAAGGTATGTTATATGATTGTTGTTTTTCCAAGCTCACAAGCTTATTACCAAAAGTCTGTAATAAATTTTTGATCTCCTGTAACTCATTTGAAGAACTTGAAACAGCAGCTTCTTGTGTTACAACTGGAACAGCGGCTGATGCTGCTGGAAAAGGTGGAAAAGGTGTAAAAGGTGGTATCTGCAAAGGGATATTTGAATGAATATCTGGAAATATAGGCATTGGTGGCCTAGGAGCAAGTTTACTAGCCTGTATTAGGTTTTTTTCAACTCTGATTGCTACTTCAAATGCATCTGGGAGAGAAACACCCCCCAATTGATTGTATCATAACGGCTATATCATTGTTAAGGGCCTTCAAAAAGTACAAAAATGCATATTCTGGAGGTGGTCTCACTGTTGTAGGGATTCTATCCCAAGTTCTTTGAAATATGAAATTGAAATCATTCATTTGCTCCTGAGGAGCCCTCTTAATCGTAGTTAATTGCTCCAACAAAGAAAAATTATCATACCTGTCCTGAAACTGCCTATGTAATTTGTCACCCAACTCATCCCAGGTGGCAATTGAATCTACTCCAAGACTCCTGAACCACTGTAATGCTCTTCCTTTGAATGATGTTGCAAGTAGTCTTACAACTACGTCTTCTTGTGTGATATGGTGCACACCACATAAGGAAGCAACATCTCATATATGTTTAATCGGGGTAGTCTAATCTTCCCCAGTGAAAGTTGGAAAACTTTTCAAAGCTGCCATTGGAATGTCATTGTGTTGTGTCAAATTTAATGGTCTACCTCCATTAAATGGGACAAAAGGCTGATTTTTGGGAGCAGCCATTAGAGGTGGATTTGAATTTGTAAAAACTGCAGTTGATGAACTTGTTGCAACAACAGAACTTGAAACTATATAACTAGCAAAAGTAGTTGGACTGCTTAAAGGAGACCTTTCTGTTCTAAGGCTAGGTGAGGCTGAACAATTCTCAATCTATTTTTTAGATGGTCTTCCCCTCCTTCTTGATGGTGAAAACGCAATTTCTGGTCTAACACCAGGTGGTGTAGACTGTACTCTCTTAGAAGGAGGTGCCCTTTTTGCTGCTCTGCCTTGTCTTCTGGGTGGTGACAGTTGCAAATATTCAAAAGGAACTGAGCTACTCCTTGTTTGAACTCTTCTCATAAACTGTAAAAGCACTGATTTTGAAGTTCTTTCTCTTCATGGAGTCGCCAAGTATGCAAAAAATGACTTATGTAAACTCTGAGACTTGTTGGTTGCATACCAAACCAACTATATAACATGGAATTGGTCTGACCGGGCGTGCCAGAAACTGTTAGCACTTGGATTTTGCACCCTGTTGAATGTAAAATTCAACAATCTAGTGTAACATGGGAATGACCTTAAAAGTATAAAACTTATACAAGATCAGACCTACGGAAAAAGGTCAGCTTCCTATGCTGGTAGTATCACCGATACTACTGATTTTGTAAGAAAAAGGGAGAGGGATTGTATAAAATGAAAACTAAACCCTATGGTGATACACCAAACTGATATTGCTTGGATTTGAAACCATATTTCATACACTTGCTTGCAATGACTGAAGATAAATTTGCACAACTCACTTCTGCATATTTTTGCAAAAGTGTTTCATAAACAGGTTCTAGTGCTGAAATTCTTAGAAGGAAAGCTAATTTCACATCTAAAATTCATTTTTACATCTTTTGACACCATTTTCAACCTGCGAAAACATACTTTATGCATAAAAGGTTCTAAAATCTAATACAAAGCTTGAAGGAAATAAACATTACCTCACTAAAAGCTTGATCAATCAGCTAACTGAACACAAAAATGAAAAGAAGAGGTAGGCAAAAGCTTCAAATCAATAATAATCAAGGTCTTTACTGAATTTCCTTTCCAAAATTTAGTTACAAAGCATACATCAGCTGAGAAAGGATTTTAGAAAAATCACTAACTCTCCAGAATGCATAATCCGAACTCCTTTACAAAGAGGAAAAAGTGCCATATATACAAAAGTCTCGACCCCTGCCCTAAGGCTTACAAAAATATTAGCCTCCAAAAAGGTCCACCCTTAGATCTTTTTAATGAAGTTAATGTTGCATTAAATATGTATCCCTACTATCCATGTCGGTGAAGGATCGCTCTGGGAATGGCCTCCAGATCTTTTGGAACAATCGCATTAACTTGCGGCCCTCGTGTCCACCCTCAAAACTTGTTAGAGATGCCTTGAATTCCCTAAAGCCTTATCACAAATGTCGCTCTACCTTTACCAGCAGACATCCCAGCTGTCTTTGAGACTCACGGCTTCTTCCCCTTCGGCTTTCCTCCTATTTCAAATCTTTCTTCAAGTTGACCTCTTCTGGAAATAGCATCAGATTTTCCCATTAGATCTCTACACCATTGCTTCACCAAGCTACTCTATCACTTTTGATCTCAGAGTAAGTCGATGTTGTTTACATTCTGTTGATCTTCCACTAAGGTGGTCACAACAGTCAAACTTCCAATGGTCCGTCTTTAGCTCCATCTGATTGGTTGAACTTGTGCCATGTAGATTCACTGGCAGTCAAAGGTCCTTCAAAAAAAATCGCATGTCAGTGAGACACTAATCATGTCTCCCCAATGCGAGTATACCTCACAGGACGGTCGGCATAGCTTGGGACTGTCGGCGGGACTTCATATCGAGCTGTAGGAGTTATACCGATATCGCCATTTCATCGCCCAGACATTCGCATTCGGCAAGAGTTCTTGCCGAAGTCTACAACAGACCCATCGCTATCGGCAAGAAAAACATCAGTTGGGAAGACTTCATACCGAATGCATAAACCTTCAGCGAGACCCCATCGGGTCGGCAGGACATCTCCCCGAGCCTTCCATCTTTCAGTGAAACTCCACCCAGTCGGGAAGACCTTTCCCTGAGGCCATCTCATTTCATCGATACCTCGCGTTGTCGACAAGACCTCTCCCCGAACGCAGATTCCTTCGGCAAGACCACCATCATTCGGTGAGACATCATGCCGAACTCAAACCCCACGGCCAAGAGTCTTACCGATTCCAAATATCCATTTGGCAAGACCCTATTGGGTCGACAAGACCTCACACCAAGCGCCAAACATTACACTGAGACCTTTCATTTCGGCGAGACCTCACCTCGTTGATGAGACATCACAGCGAGAGCACCAACTTTCGCCAAGACCTCCATCTTTCGGTAGGACTTCTCCCCGATACCAGCCGTTTCGGCGAGACCACCACGGGTTGGCAAGACTTCATGTCAAAGCATTCATCTTTCGGCGAGCTCGGACCATTTCGGGGAGACCACCAGTGGTTGGCAAGACATCTCCCTGAGCGTAGATTCTTTCCCCGACTCCAACCTTGTGAACAACTGTTGGCGAGACCATTTCTCATGCGGAAGGAGATATAAAACTTCATAGCGACCGAGATGTCTTGGTGACCTGAGGAAAAATTTAATCCATTTGGCCTTTATGAATACTTGAAAAATAGACCCCCGCCTGATTGAGCCCATAGGTGAAAATCGGGAAACAATTATGAAGAAGAATATGAACCTTGTAACATTATTGAAGGTAAATTTTTTTATTCTTCTTAACTAGACTCTTCAAGTTATAAAGTGATTTTGAATAAAAATGATGTTCATCATGCCCTCATTTCTTGTAATATGCACACTTATGCTTCTCCTTCTTAGATGATTCCCCTTGATATGGAGATGATTATGAATCTTTGTGTGGCTTTTTATTTTTCTTATTATGTTTCTTTTTAGTATTCCCCAATTCTTTCTATACCTTAGGCTCACTAACCACCAATTCTTGTGGTTTAGAAGATTTGATGAGAACCATTTGAATTAATTTCACTTTCTCTTGGACTAGAATATTTGAAAGGTCATCAAAACTAGGATCAACATATGTTTCTCCCATAAAAATATAATGAGTATGAAGGATAGAAATATATACTAAATACTTAGGAGAAAACTTGGATAATACATTTAGAATCAATTGTGAATCCTCCTTAATGATACTATAATCCTTTAGTTGTGTTCTTCGTTGTTTAATATTGGAGATTTAGTCTTTGATGTGGTTAATACCTTTAGGATCAAGGTTCATCAAATCATTATCAATATAATATCCCCTAATCTTATCAATTTTACAATAAAATTTTTCAAAAGTCTCCCAAGCCTCCTTAGGTTTTTTGCATAATTCAATATGAAATTATAAAAAAAAAATACTAATGAAAATATACATCCAAGTGTCTTCACATGATTGATCTCCCATATTGACTTTACGCTAGCATTAGTAAGTTCAAGAATAGATTCTCTTGGATATCCTATATAACACTTTCCCATTAGATAATTTCATATCGATTTTATTCATGAAGCATAATTATATGGAGATAAGAGTTCAATTTGATATTTCTCCTTTGCAAGAACACACAACAAAGAAACAAAATTAGTGAACCACCACAAGATTACCCTCCCAAATTACTTAATCGAGGATCCCACCTATAAATGTATGATCTTGACACTTTATACTTAATGTAATTACAAGTGCAAAAAAATAATGAAGTGGACTTGATTTTAGTGCATGAAAATCATAAAAAAAGTTGACACAAATGAAGTAAATTTTTAGATATAATGAGACCAAATTGATTAAAGCACTACAAAACATAGGAAAAATTATGCACTTTAAAAAAATTGCACTAAAAATATTATGTATGAACATGAAAGGAGCCTTGGAAGTTCCCAAAATGAGAATTTATCAAAAATACTTGTGAAAATTTGCATTTTTTGGAAAAACTAGGCACCAAAATAAAATATATATCTACACCATTACAAACCTCAAAAAAATTTCCCTGATCAAAAAAATTTTCTCAAAAAAAGGAGCCTAGATGACTAAGATACAAGCCTCTAAAGTTGAAATGCTAAAATGTAAACTGCATTAGAGAGGGGACAAAAACTCAAAAAGGCACAATGATGTCATGCTAATGTTAACATATGTAGTTATATACTCTAGGTTAATGAAATATTCTCTCAAGCCTATCAATGGCTATTAGTTCACCTAAAAATTACATTTCACATTATCAATCACTTGATATCGTTGTGAAAATGTTGGCCTATCACAAGAGCGGTTTACTATTTTGGTGATTTTTTTTGTCACAACTACAATTCTATTTGGTGGTGAGGTTTAACACTATTTTTGGTCATTGATGACCTCTATCAGGGCCATGACTATTGGGAATAGGGTTTAATACACCTCGTACAAGAAAAATATTTTAATTATGTAACATCAATATTTATTAGTGGAAAATCTTAGGATATGTGTTTAGTCACGTTACATATTTATTTGGGTCCACTTGTAAGGCTATATGTAACATTGATTATATATTTTTGTGTGGGTTACACATTTAAAAATTATATAATATTTGGAAATTTAGTACCAAAAATTAAATGTCAGGGTCAATGGTTTTGCAAAATCATGGTTTTGAGGCACATGGTTTTACCTTGACACTTGGTTATTTTGTGTGAGCTTTATCCTATAAAATCAAGCACATGTTTAGTGGTTAAGGTTGGCCAAATGAATGTTAGTGATTTTGTCTTGGTTGTTTGATGAGGACGACACCGCCCGAAACCCTCACAAATCTCAACAATAGATACCAACACAAAAGATGTAAGATAGAAAATAACTCACTTTCAATTATTTTCATAAAATGAAATTATAGATTTAGGACTTACAATGCTATAGCCTCATAGGCTTGATTCATTACAACAAAATCAACTTTGAAAACAAAATAATTCGGAGCCACAATCTGCACTAATGGAGCCACCTTCTACAACCCCCACTTAACCCCTTTTATTTTACCCAATAACCACCCTAGAATGTTCTAGAAAGTGTAACTTTCCCTTTTGTTTTGGTGCCAAAATTCCTCTCGTTTGATTTCTTTCCTAGGAAGATATTTCAGTGAAATTCACTTTTTAGTGGTGCAACTTCGTGAGGCCATAACTTTTGATCTAAGTGTCTGATTTACTATTATAATATATCATTGGAAAACTCTTAAAGATTTATACAATTTTGAAATGATTAGAGATCATTTTATCCACTTTTCAAGATGTTTCAAGTCTTCTAAGGTTTTCAAATTTGAATTTGAAGCTACATTGGAGAAATTTCTTGAGACAAAAACTTTAATATCTCCCAAAGCATACAGGGTATTGAGATGATTCTTTCACCACCAAAAATATTTTTTAGTTCTACTCCTTGGGGTAAATTTTCAAGTCCATACAATCTCATTTAGGCCAACTTACTAAAAATAGTAAGTGATTGTTTTTTTCCTTTTCTGACTTATGACTGTCTTACACCCCTTAAGTGCCATCATGGGACTCAAAACAACTAAATAAAATAAGAAAAATCATTTTTTTGGGTGATGCAATATTTCCCTACACTACTGGATGCATTGTCATTGGATTCAGATACAAGCCTCTAATGTTGAATTGTATAAGTGAAAACTACATTAGAGGGGGGAAATTTGAAAAGCGCTAATGATGTCATGCTAACATCAACATAGTGATGGAAAAAATATACTCAAGTTTAATGAAGTATTCTCTTAGGCTTGTCAACAACTATTAGTTCACCTAAAAAATTCCTTTCATGTTGTAAACTACCTAAGGGTGCCATGAAACTATTGTTCTATCATAGGAGTAGTTCACCATTTGTTGATTTTTTTGGTGGGACCAATAAAATTCTATTTGCTAATGAGGTTTACCACTAATTTTGGTCACCAACGAACATTGGTAGGGTTATGGGTGTTGTACACCTTACACAAGTAAGAACTATTTTAATTATATAAAATAAGTATTTATTTGTGGTGCATATTAGGAGATGTGTTTAACCACATTGAATATTTATTTAGGTCCACTTGTAAAGTTGTATGTAACATTGGTTAGATATTTTATGTGTGGGTTACATATGGGGAAAATATTTAATATCGAGAAACTTAGTACCAAAAATAAATTTTGGGGTCAATGGTTTTGTATAATCATGGTTTTTAGGGACATGGTTTTACCTTACCACAAGTGGTTGTTTTGTGTTTGCTTGATTCTGTAAAATCAAAAATATGTTTTTTGGTTGAGGTTGGATTGTTGGATATTAATGGTTATGGCTTATTTTTCAGTGGATTGAGCTCTCTTCTAAAGAATGCATATGTGAAGCATGGCATGGGATGTGTGGATACATGCTTAACCATGGAAGATGTGTTGGAGGAGTCTAGTGTTTCAAAAGTATTCATGGAAACTCTATAACTATATTGTAATTTTTTTGTTGCAAGTATGAAGGTGTTTTCATTGATGTCAGCAAGCTAGTGTTGTCATTGATGTCAACTATGTGTTGATGAAGTTTGTTGCATGATGAAGATGTCAAGGATATAGAGAAAATTGATTAAATAAGGAAACAAGGTGTTCTGGTTTTTCTTTTCATTTCTTCTAGGTTGAATATCTACTTTTTTGGATTGGATATGTTAGAGTTTTTCAAAGTTTCTATATCTAGAATTTGGGCTTTTGGATCATTGGTCAGAGGAAGTTGTGCTCACTAGTATGTGAACTAGTTTTGTAGTGTTGTACAAAGGTGTTTGGGAGAAATGTATTTTCTCCACATTTCTCCACGGTTTCTTTTTAGGACTTGTGGTTTTGAAGGAGGGTTAATGGTGTTGTTCTCTTTTTTATTTCAAGAGGATTTGTGGTTAAGAGTATCAGAAGAAATTCTTTTGAGTTTGAGAATATTGCAATATCTGGTAGTGTTTCCTAGATAAACAGTATGATTATAATATTCAAGAGAAATTTGTTGCAAAGTAAGTTGTTGATTTTCAAGATGATATTGGATTGTGTTCAAGTTAATTTTGTTGTTTGAAAGTTTTGGATTGATTTAAGGAAGCATGTACTTAATATTTAATGTGTTTTCATGGGTAGTGGCCAACCTGGGGTCTACACTACATTCAAATATGTTCAAGTATTAATGAAGGCATAGCATGGCATGTGAGATTTAATTTGGGTCCCAGTTATGTGTTATTTTGGTCCACTTTCATTCCTATCCATCGCGATAATGTTTAGTGGTGACCTAATTTGAAATTACAAAGTGTGAAGTGTGTATTGTCGACTTGGAGAGAGTTTTCAAAGTTGAGGATGGTATAAGTATGATTCAAGATGCAAATTTTTGAGAGTGTGAATTTGAGAAGAGCAGTACAAACTTCAAAGTGTTGGATTCCTGAATGCAGTGAGTTGAAGGTGTCTACAATCTTTCAAACAAGGATGTGAAATTGTTGGAGCATTTGTGGTGGACTTTATATTGTATTGAAAATTTGTTCTTTGTGTAACATCTCTTTTCTATCTTTTTGTGTTCTTTTTGTGGTAGTGAGCCCTAGCTATGAGCCTTTTTGGATAGTGTGTCCTATTCTGGTAGTGAGCCCATGTACCAATTTTGCAATTACTTATATTGTGAGCTAATCCTCACTTTGGTTTTTCCCTCATTGGGTTTTCCATGTAAATATGGTGTTCTCTTGTGTATGGTGTTATTTCAGCTTTAGTTATCTACATTTCATGTTTAATCACTTTAACAAAATAAGAGTTTAATGAATGCATGTGGATTTGATTCACTTTATCTACATCTCGTGTTTAATCACTATAACAAAATAAGAGTTTAATGAATGCATGTGGGTTTGATGTTTTAATTTGCTACAACCAATTCACCCCCCCTCTCAGTTGTCTTGTTCATTCAAAAACTGGTATCAAAGCAAGGTTCCTTGGAAGAAGAGCTTAACTAATTAAGGTAGATCCGAGATGGTGAAGTGAATTGATTGCCCTAAATTTGATGGAATAGACTATACATTTTGGAAGAAAAATATGGAAGGATATCTGGTAGCTCATGGATTTAAAATTAAAAAAGAAATAAAGAATCAACATGTTCCACCTTTGAATGGTCCAAGCACAAGTGATGAGATCAAGGTACATGAAATAAATAGTAAGGAAAGATTTATTCTGATGAACATTCTTCCAAATTTTGAATTGGTTAAAGTTATGAATCTTAAGACTGCTAAAGATTTTTGGGATAAGCTTGAAAGTATTTATGAAGGAGATGACAAGGTTAAAAAAGCAAAGTTACAAAATTTGAAGGAACAATTTGAGACCATGTGAATGTCTAAAGATGAAACAATTTCAACCTACATGCAGCAAGTTGATGAGCTGGTAAGTGCTATGAGAGGTCCTGGTGTGCAAGTCAAAGAACCTAGGGTGGTAAAGAAAGTTCTCATAACTCTTCCTAATTCATATAGTGAAAAGGTGTTTTCTATTAAAGAAGTTGCAAATTTTAATACCTATACTAGAGATCAGTTGATTGGTACACTAACTTCATTTGAAATGTGAAAGCTTGGTTTGAAAAATGGTACAGAAGTGGAGACTTCTTTTAAGACTGGAAAATCAAAAAATATTGAAGATTCAGATGGAGATGATCTTGATTATGTGGAGGCTAAATTTTTAAGAAGGATGAAAATGGGAACCAATAAGTACAAAGGTAAACTACCTTCCAAATGTTCCAGTTGTGGAAATGTAGGTCATTATGCTTCTAGATGTCCAAACAGAGTTGTGAACAATAAGAGTAAGGAGAATAAAGGAAAGATGATTAATAGAAGTTACTATACCAAAGAATATGTTAGTATTTATGATGATGAATCTGATTATGGAGATTTTTATGATAATGAATGCTTGATCTTGGCTATAAAAGAAGGATATAATTCTGCTAACTTTGAAAGTTGTGTGAAGGAAAGTGTTCCAAAGAAGAAGGATACGGTTGAAGGTACTTTGGTATCTTCTTTTCATGTTAAAGAAGATAAGAATTACTATTTATTTTTACAATGGCTTCCCTAATCACATGACCAAAGACAAAAGTAATTTTATTTTACATCATTTGCATCATAAGCCCTATTTTCCTCTATTAATTGAATAATATTAAATTATTTAATTAATTCACTTTATCATCACCTAATGTAATTTTATTCCTCTTGATTAATTAAATAAACATCAATTATTTAATTATGTCGCTAATATACCCTATTCATCTAAATCAATTAAATTGTTATCATTTAATAATTAATTAATTCACTTTCCCCTCTCTAAACTTGAATAATTAAACTAATTATTCGACATCATTTACCATAGTCAACTTATAAATACAACTTTATTTGTTAAAGTCAAAAATGACTTGCACGTTCATCTCCAAATATTAATTAATTATTCAAGTAATTAATTGTCCTCACCTATTTTTGATTGAGAAAATCATGACCAATGATTTCTCAATCTAATCAATTGAGTAACCAATCTATTCCTCAATCCCACTAATCACTCAACCTGATTTCTTCAATCCCACAGATTATGCAATCTAATTCCTTTGATTATGCAATTAAAATCCTCAATTGGATTGATCACAAAAGCTAACTCCCCAATACATTTCCTCTCAATGGTTCTCAATCGTCAATCTTGATCTTTCATTTTTGAATCTTGATTGTTCATCTCGAAATGATAAATCTATAAAACAATCTTCTATCTTCTCATAAATCATCTAGAATTTCATAGTGAAGTGCTAAGCACTTGATTCTTGAGCATATTGAGAATTGTTGCCCTCTTCTTCTAGATCACCATTATCAACATGAATTGAAGATTTTGCAACAACAACAATGAAGGATTTGCATTCACTTGAGCAATCCAACATACAATCATCAATACAAATACAACTCTGACATGGGATGGTATAGTTGTGTTTTATGAATTCATTATTTCTTGCTTATGCTAATCTATTTGATTGAATTCATTACTTTACAATTCTTTTCATGGGCATGCGTTCGAAATTTAATTTTTTTTGAAATGATTTAGTTTAATTCATTGTTGTTTTCCTTATGCTAGATTTCCCCCTTACAAGTATAAACAATGATAATTTTATTTACATGAGTTAAGAGGTAAAAAATTAGATAAGAGGGGACACATTACTCTTAAATTTGGTAGAATTCTAATAGACAACTCATCTAAATAAATTAAACCATTAGATTCATAAATATCATTAATTATATTAGTACATCTATTCTTAAGGGTGGTTAGGTGAAATTTTTCCATATTCCTATCCCCTTCTTTTAACCACAATGACCTAGACTTTTGTCTCCAAAAGGCTTCCTCCATTGCCACCAATAAATGGTACTTGCTAAGTAAGGTTAAGGATTTCTCCTTAAAAATATTTTCTTGACTCATACTTTTTCCCTGAATATCATTCTGCAAGAAATACAATTCCAAGGAGACCTCTTTCTTCTTGATAAAAATATTATCAAATGATTTTTTGCTTGATTTATTAATGTTTCTCTATATATTTTTTTTTTGGGTCACTCTAAATATTATAAATCCCATAACCTCAATATTTCACCATTCATCTCTCCTAGATTGCAAATCATGGTGATGGATGGTATCTTCTCTAATCTAAAAGGATAACATTCCTTGTTTTATCATTATCCAAGTACAAAGCTAAATGGGAGTAGTTTGATCCAATATAAGTAAAAGTAGAGAGACAACAAGAGAAAAAACAAACTACGTAAAAAGCTAAATGGGAGCAATTTGAAGCTAAATGGGAGAAGTTTGATCGAATATAGGTAAAATTAGAGGCAACAAGAGAAAAAAAAAAAAGTAGTTTAATATCATAATCTTACCTTACCTATATCAAGGAGGATCTAAATCTCCAATTTGAATAAGGGAAGTTTGAGCCCTTTAATAGGGAATAATAATAAATAAAAATTCACAAAGCATCCATACTATCTAAATAAAATCGATAACTTCCTTTCTTTTCTAAAGAAAAAAGAGGGGCATTAAAATCCCACAATAATAACCATTTAGCTTTTCTATAAAAGTTCCTAAATCTCATCGACTCTATCCAAAGATTCCTCCTTTCCCATGGGAAATGAGGAGAATAAATATTAGAAATGATCTAAGGGATGTTAGCCTTTTGGTGGGTGAACATGATAGCTAGATGATGAGGAGAAGAAATAGGGAGTGAGTGTAAAATAGAAGTAGGATTCCCCATGGTAACAATTCCTTTGCAAGACCATGCCACATAAATGCCAATGTAAAGACATCCTTCCACACCATCAACATGAAATTGTTAAAATAATACACTAATATTTTTTTTTTTCATAAAGCGAAGTTAGGTTTATGCAATCTCCTAAAGTTGGCTACCGAATCTTGTTTACGGGGGTTATTTAAGCCCATAATACATCATGACATTAAATTCATTTCTTGGTTTATGGGGTGATTATAGAACCAAATATAACTTCTATTTGTAACTTTTTTAAAAGTTTCCTAAGGTTTCCTTAATATTTTAAAGTTTTTACCTACCATTTTTCAATTAGCTATTATCTTTTTACTTCCTAATGTTTCTTGCTTTCCTCATAGGTTTGGGCTTCTTATTTTTAAATATTTTCATCTAACCATATTTATCCTTAATTTTTAGAGTAAAGATAATGATAATGGTGGACATAAGCCTATTATGTCTTCATTCACCTAACTATTGATGTGCATTAATACCATGACAACACTCAAACCCAAAGAAAATCTAATATGCAACCCTATTTTTCCTTTGTCTTTTTTTTTTTTGATGAATGTTTTGTGATATATTTATAATTTTTGATACAACAATATAATGTAGCAAAATAGAAGATATTGCAATTGATAATATTTTCAACTCAAAAAATGAACATTACATAGGGAATAGATAGCTGAAAATTCTAAATTTTTATATCAGCTTAGATACTCAATATTTTCATAAAATATCAGCAAACTAGTTCATAAAATATCCCCTATTATCTAAAACAAAAATGCCCAGAAAATCAAGGAGTTACAAATCATGAACTCACAGGTAAGATATGCCTTGAAGTCCTTTGAAAATGGATGCCAATAGCAAGTAACTCTTCCAATAGAGGAAATGATGCCAACAAAGTGCTCTCCAGCCTTATCTTACCATGACAGAAGAGGTATTTGCAGCAATAGTAGTCTAAACCTCCATGTCAACTCAGTTATAGGACACCCTTCAATTCCAATATTTGTAATATTAACAATCTCCAAATCCCACATCCAGATCAACAAGGATTGACTTATATGTCAACAAGTTTAAATCCTCCCAATTCAATCAATATATCCCCAATTTCCTGTTGATTCCTTTGAACCCTGAATATTGCATCTCTCATGTAATTTGGTGAAGCACAAGCATGTTGTGCCTATAGCACACACGCCTCGTTCAGACTGAGGACCCCTCTTTTTGTTTCGCTCTCACCGAGTTGTTTTCACTTTTCCCTCATTTTGCATGCCCCTATTTTTGGGCCTACATTGGTCACGTGCCTTTAAGTTTCCTAAAATACCCTAGCCAAGTTCACCCACCCAAAATTCCACTAATTTTTGAGTCATTGTGGGACTCGCATTGCAGGCTTCCACCCTCTATTGGCCCCTACATCCATCTTCCTTAGCAGACCCACTATTGTAGGTTTACTTATGCAGATCGCTACCCCCGTTTCGTCGTTTACTATGGCTAACCTTCAATGTTCACTTGCACTATGGGCTCCGCACCTCATTTCTCCATCTAGGGCTCCATCGGACGCCTTCATTAGCACAAGATTTTGCAATCCCACCTACCCCAATGCTTGCCATACCTATACTTAATATGGGTATTAATGTTGGATAGCCTATATAAACCCATGTCCCTCTTGTCTTTTTCACTCCTCATTTTCAAATTCTTGAAGACCAGGGCTGCTCTTGCACATGCAAAAACAATCCTAGGATTCCTGCGAATGATCATCGCCTTCTTTCGCATGTGTCAAGTATGAGATCTACTTGCTCTTTTCCTGTACTTACATTGTCTAGGGTTCTAGGATTATACATGGTAAATCGTTTGAATTTAAGCCCCAAAGCAAACCCTACCCATGACAGAATGTCAATCAAAAGGCAAGAGATTAATGGACCTTCATTTGGGAGATAACCCTTATTTTAGCCAGTGTGATTGGACGATGTATAATCATGAACCCGCCCTCTCAATGCCCTATATGCCGAAACTTAGTGAAACCCACCTCTATGGGTCCATCCCATCAAGGATTTCCTTAGTGGTGGGGCCATAACAATTTCCCCTATCCCCAAGTCCGCTTCATTGAAGAGCTTGAGTAGATCGAAAATGGAAGGTCTGGGTGAATTGTAGGTTTCCTCTAGTTAGGGAGTGGATGTCAGAACTTCGTTCTTGTTTCGTCGTTCTTAACGGTTGGGCCAATGTGGCTTCCCATCTCACAAACCCTACACTTGATGTTACTACCAAAGCATAAACCTCATGCCTTGTCAAAATTGGCCAAGGTTATGAGTGGAAAAGAATGTCTCTGCAGGTTTTTACATGCGGCTCATCGCCTTTTCATCATTGTTTCTTTAAGGAAAAACCCCCACAACCCCCCATATAGTTCCACTAGCATTAATAATGTCATTGACAAGCAAAAAAATCCATGTGTGCATTCGCATTGTGGGTTATCCCTTTCACACCTCTGCTAGTCGTGCAACATCAAGCACTTGCCCATTTGAGTATATCTAAGGTTGCTCAATGACAAGAATGTCACCATGGGATTGTTCGTTCAGGTCCACCCTTGGGAGCTGACACCTGCAGGAGGTCGTTCCCCCCCCGACTGCTTCAGTGGAAAAACATCATTGCCTTTCTACCATGCGGGTCCCGCCAGTTATATTTCCCCAAAGCTAAAATCTTAAACTTAGCAACCAAAACTTAAGGGATGAGAAATTCATGTGGGCCCACCTCTACGGAATGCCACCTATGGGGGGCCCTCACTCTGGAGTCATTATTTAATGGTGAAGCTAACCCATCTTTCCACCATGAAGACCTTGAACCTACTAATACCACCAATATAAAAAATACACAAGTGACAAACTATTAGGTGGGTCTCTTTAGCGGGTCTGCTCTTGCAAGCCACCACTACCTGAATGTCGTCCTTATTAAGTCATTCCTTAGCGGTGAATACCTAATAGCAACCTGCCACATGCACTCTATAGTTTGCAAATCACAACTTAAGAGAACTCAAACAAACTTATCTGAGTAGAATAACCATGTGGGTTCCACAACGTGGAACTCCACATGCTATATGTCACTCACCTTTAGCCGCTCTTTAAACAACAAAACATTGATGGCTTTCCCACCCACTGCTTCCACATTCCTCGCACCTACAAAAGCATCAAAGTCTGACTTAACAGCTTTGAATGCCCCATCACCTATTTTCACATGTGCCCAATCATTTCACAAGGAATTTTATCACCAAACATGCCATGCATAAATTCTCTATCAAAATTTTGTATATGGGATTTCACAGCCCCAATGTCATCCCTTAACAGCTGTCATCTTGATGGCTTTCGCAAGGCAGACTTCTGCATCCCTAGACCCACATTCCTACAAATGGCCCAAACGAGCTTTGAATGGTAAACTATGGTGAATGGATAATAATAGTGATGAATCTAAATGATTTGACTAATATTTATCTCCTTAATCTGTCAATGCACTTACTGCACCTTTTGTGTGCAGGATTTATGGAACCGGCTGAGGGGCCATCGGAGAAGCCAGTGGAGAAGGTTGACAAGGGAAAGAGATTGTCTAGGACCCCTGGAGGGAAAGAAGAGAAAGAATAGATGAAGTATCAATTTCATGGGGCGGAGTGCACCTCTAAAATTACATCCAACTGGGACACAATCTCTAACACCTACCTCAGGCACATCAACATAGATGAGTTCAAGCAGAGGGTGATGATTAAACCCACTACAGAGGAAGCCTTGAGAATAAAAAAAGTCATCTCGCTAAAGTAGTTGGCTTTCCTCCCGCTCTAGTTTCTCCAAAACTAGTAATGGCCTATCAAGAATGCTACCACCCACATAATAGAAGAATAGTCTAAAAGGATGGGAGAGTACTGGTAGATTTGTCTACCCAATTTAATAACAGAACATTTGGCATCCTGACCTTCGACAAGATGGAAGAAGTTGAGAAGGAATTTTCCCTAACAATTTGGCAACACAATCCTTTTAAGTGCAAGAGAACAATAATTTAAGCATGGCTAAAAGACAAGAGAGGCAATGCTAATAAGGTGCCCCAAAAGCTGTTTAGAAGTGACTTTGTAGAAGAATCTAATGATTTGGTGACCCTCCTGAGCAAAGTGATGGGCCTTCCTACTGCCAATCTCTTTGAAGAATGGATGTTTTACTTTGTGGAAGAAATATTTCATGGGACCACCAAATTCCACTGGGAAAAGATGATAAGAAACAATTTGCATGATCAATTCATGGTTGTGAAGAAGAACTCCAAATTCTACATAACTTCATACTTGGTTTACCTCGTAGAAGTCAAATTCCCGTATAAAGAAATATTTTGAGATAGGACATTGGGAACAAAGAAGGGATAGCTTAAAGTATATGATATGATTTCTACCCTCAATTACAGTATATAAATTTCAAGAAGGACTACAGGAGGGTCAATGATGCCTTCATCGAGCATATCATCTAGACATTGGGGGGATATTACCATCAAAGGGTATCTCACAACACTAAGGAAGTTGTAAAGGGATTTGGATATCTATTCATCCAATTCCCAAAATTCACATACATCAGAGTAGAAGGGTTCTCAGGGAGACCCTACCGACTGCCACACTACCCCAATGACAGAATCATCTTGTTAGAGCTTACTCGATAGTTGCAGATTGCCCATACCCTGTCGAGCAACAAGCACCTTGATAGGATTCCATATCCCCTTACATTCAAACAAGGAATGTACTCTTTCCCTGGTACCCCATGTGATGAGAACTCTAAGGAGTTGGAAAAGTATAACTTGGACTTGCATATAAACATGGGAAATGTGGATCCCCATGTCAAAGTAAAGAAGCAAGTTGGAAGGAAATATGCTCACTGACCTCACATTGAAAACTTTTGGGAAAACTATGATGATTATAAAGAAGTACAGAGGCGACATTATATGAGGATGACCATCGTATTTATAAAATCTATTGATTTATTTCCTATGTTTGACCAAATAGTTGAAGACAAAAACATTTTAGATGAAAGATACAATGCCTTTGCTAATATTCTATTTCCAATAATTGAGTGGGTTGAACAAGAGGTCACTAACCTAGATACTATCACTAGCTCCATTGAACAAAGGACTAAGTATTGGATTGATGGAAAAATAGCTCAATTGCAAGAGAAATTTGCATAATTGACATATGGAGAGCTCAAGGATGAGCTCGAGAGTGAAATGGACAGTAGTGCCACCATAGGTTCATTAGGTGATGTACCCAAGTCTCCTCCTATTACTAGATTTAAAAAGAGGAAAGAAATAGTTGAGTGGAAGCCTAAACACAAGGTATACACTAGGAAGACAACAAAGGGGCAACCGTTAAAGAAATCAAAGAAAACAGGAACCTTTGTTCTTGAAATGTCAACTATCCAAGAGGAGGGACTCCAACATGAAGAGGCAGAAGAATTTGAAAAACCTCGCTTGCCACCACCTACCACCTCCATTCCCCTATCCATTTCTTCCACCACACCATCCCCCTCCACTCCTAGGTCACTACCTATTTCATCTCTTTCTGCCATGGACATCTCAGTCCACCTCACCTTTGCCTCACCAACTGATTTGGTGATGGTGTTAAACTCTTCCTCTTCCACCACTTCTCCATTGTCGTTCGCCTCACTCCTACCTCCACTTCCTACTCTTTCCACTCTACCACATTCCCTACCAACCACTACTATGGCACACATCACCCTACCCCATGCCTTCAAATCTTATATGCAACATGTGCCAACTGAGCTCTCCGATGTAATCCTTGACCCCAAGGTCTAGGTACTAATGGCCCAACTCGATGTTACTTTTCCTCTCCCTCCACCACCTAATGAGCCACCAAAGATGGATGCAACAATACTATTTTTTGAAGAAATGGAGAGGCTCAATGCAAAGCAACCCAAGGAAGATACAAAGGACACTGCTAAAGAGCCAAAAGATTCTGATCAGGATGACTACATTGAGCATCCTGAGGGCAACTTGAATGTGAATATAAACAAATTAGCTTCAGATGAAGAGGCATAACGAATGCCTGAGGATGGAGAAATAGGCAGGCTTGATGATTACTATGAAGTGGAAACATCTGACTAGGAGCCTGAGGGGGAACAACCCCAAGAACATGAGAACAAAGAGGAAAAACCTCGAGTAGAATCACTATGAAGAAGGGAAAGTGGACACAGATACTGATATAGAAATAATTGATGAGCCACCACAAATTGGACAAGATAAGGGCCTAAGAAATAAATAAATGCCTCTAGAAAAGGAGGGAGGAAAGGATAAAGAAGAAGATGATACCAGAGAAAATATTGTAGAGCCTAAGAAACAAATTGAAGAAGATAAGGGGATAGCACAGGATGAAAATTTTGTTGAGGAAAATGTAGAGATCATTGATCCTAACAAAGGAAAATATATACAGGAAAATGCACCATATGAAGAAGGGAGAAATGATGAAGAGGCTCTTAGGAATGAGGAAGATGAACCTCAAAAAAAACAAGAAGAGGAAGGTGATCATGAATCACCAAAACAACAATCATAGGTCCCCTAGTGGTTGGAGCAGCAACTGAAGAAGAAGGCTCCCATAGTTGTCGATCCCAAGGCTTGGTTGGAAGCCATATTGGAAAATGCATAGGTTAGGACCCAAAGAGAGTTTGAGTATGCTCTCCAGCTTTGGATATGCTATCTTATATAGCTCAGGGAACTCCTTGTAGGTATCCATTATCACCTTTACATCCTTTTATAGGACCCAAAAGTCATTATGCATTCTGGCTAATGAATTTTGATTATAGAAAGGATATTTAGGAAAGGGCCCTATAGGAGTTGGAAGATAAATATGAATGGATCAGAGCACATTGGGTTGAGTGCTACGATTACTTAAAATTGATGACAGGT
This sequence comes from Sequoia sempervirens, assembly GCA_007258455.2. Lineage (NCBI taxonomy): Eukaryota > Viridiplantae > Streptophyta > Pinopsida > Cupressales > Cupressaceae > Sequoia > Sequoia sempervirens. The sequence continues at coordinate 529,627,260 of VDFB02000015.1, read as the reverse complement.
TATGAGATGCCTACTCTAGAGTTAGATCTAGAGAAGATCATGCAAAAATTTCATAAGAAGATGGAACAAGAGGCTGGTGACATGTTGTCACTAGAATTCATGGATTTTGTTGCAAGAGCCTTCATGGAGTCCAAACAAATGATCAAGGAAAATCCAAAATGCATTGAACACCGAGATCAGATGAGGGAAGGACTCAAAAGAATGACCTTCCAAATCTTCAAGAGCAAGCTCATGGAAGATAAGAAGCTAATAGCCATGATTGAAAAGTTTGTAGATACACCACAACTCAAAAGGAGGTTGGAAATCCCATATTGATGATGAATAATTACTAAAATAGTTCAAAAGGTTGGAAGTAGCTATAGGACAAAATAGACTAGAAGACAAAATAGGGAAAAGATAAAAGTCTATTTTTATATTGTAATATATTTGGGGTAGGTGAAACCCTAAGAATGAATCTAGGCCACTCATTGTAAATGAATCTTGTATATTCATTCTACTTTTTGAAAACTATAAATAGGGGCATCCTCTCATTTTCAAGAGACAGATGAGTTATTGTGTAAAGACATGTTGCAAAATATATGAGAATAGCATTGTTTTGATGGTTTCTTGTGTATTTCTCTCCATGTGTGCACAATTCTATCTCCAAGTAGTTAATTTCAGCATTGTTATTTCAATTTTAAGTCCATTTTCAGTTAGTAGTTCATGTGGTGCTTTAATGGTGGATGTATGCTATGGTGTTTGATGCATTTCCAGCTCATACTTTTGGTTGTTTGTTGATGAAAAACTATTGTGTAAAGTTAGTCTGATCCATTTCATTTATAGTACTTAACTTCTATTGTGTATGTGCATGTTTAAACATTCATGTTGCAGTCTAAAAATCATAAGTAAGCCTTAGAAGATTGCACTAATTTTATGAGATTGTGGGTTGCCCTTGGTTAAGTAAAATTCAGTTTGGGAAGTCTATCCACTGTAGAATCCTCCATTGTTACTATTCATCATAGTTGCAGATTTAGGAAACTTCTAAACCATTTTCCCTTTTGCTATTTCTTTAAAATATGAAGTTAAATACAAGTTATAGCATCATTGTAAAGCCAAATCTAATGAACAAAAGGAATTTTAGCTTGTTGTTCTGAACTTGCAACAATTGTTCATCATTTGTAGAATTTATGAAAATCCATTTGCAAACCCAAACTCTCATGCTTAGTGAACCATAAAGGCCCCTTGATATTACTAGCAAATCACAAAAAACTACTGAGTTGTATTATGCACTGTCATGACCTAACACCCAAGAGAGATTGGGGTGATTTTCTAAAACTCAGTTCTAGATTTTCACCTTTCAAGAGAGATAGCATACTTGTGTGTTGTCTATGTTGAGAAGTACAAAAACACCCATCAACAGAAGTAGCACTAGGAGTGCCAAACTAAGCTAGATCAAGTTGGGTCATCTTCCTCCCAAAGATCTCATAGGATAACCAGATCAACACGAAACAAGGGAAAATTTAAAGAGTTAAAACCCCATACTAAGGCTAGGAGAGCCAAGAATTGGGAAGCATCAATTTCAACTCCACCCACTCGACCTCCATCCCCTCCATCTCCTCACATCCTTCCACCTCTATCCTCCCCTTCACTCCAAAAAACATTTTCTTCATTCACTTCCAACATCCAAAGTTCTCTCCTCACCCCCACACTTCATTCACAAGGTGTTGTCCCAATAGTTGCCCCCCCTCAACTACAAGTTACTGTAGCACAACCATTACCACCCCCACCTCCACCAATGGCTTGGTTGGGTAATAACCCATCACCATTTTCCTTCAATGACTACCATAACATGCCCAAGAACCCAAAAGGCTTCTGCACCAAGTTTCATCCATGTGATCCATAGAGAACAGCAAAAGAACATATCAAGATCTTCCAAACATCCTTGAAAGATATGCATATCAAACACAAAGATGTGGCTTGTAAACTCTTCCCTTACTCGCTAGGGGATGAATCATTTTATTGGTACATTCATCTACCTACATTCTCAATTACCTCTTGGGACCTCATGAAGAACAAATTCTTGTAGAAAATTAAGGTTCCTGTCAGCCCCACAGAGCTATACCAGCAATTCATCTCCATGAGGAGGGAGGTCAATGAATTGATTAGCTCATTCAATGACATATTTCATAGAGCTTACATGAATTTTCAGCCTCCCTATGTAGTTGATGATGCATCAACTGGGCTGGTATACTACGCTGCCTTGGACAACCTCACATCCACCTTGGTTAAGAGAATGCATCAACCACCTGCAAGATTGGTGGATGCATATGCAAAAGCTGTGAAAGCTAGCACTAATTTGGGATAGCACATTGTAGGTATGTTGGCCTCATTGGGACTAGCTGCCAACCCTACTCAAATTCACGGACTTACTCAAGCTTTGGCACACCAAACTCCATTGATGAATTTAGTTTTATAGTTGTCAATCATGCCACATCTAGGGCAGCCACTAAATCAAGATCCATCAGTGTTGAGCTACCTTCAAGCTCTGTACCAGCAATCTTATGCTCAACTAGCTCAAGTTCCTTCATACTTACAAAACTCAGAATTCCCAACTTCCCAATAGAACCAACCTTTAGCACAACCCATTTTATCTTCAAAATTTTGTCCCTTCACAAAATAATGCAAATAAAGACCGGATCAATGAGTTGACTGATTTAGTGAAAAATTTGTCCACTGAGATGACCCATCTAAGGAACCAAAACAACCAACTACAAGATTCTCAAAGGAGCATTCAAACCAACCTCCACCGAGACAATCATGATGTCGATACGTCCTCAAGACAAAATTATGAAAGAGATCAGAACTCAAGACAAAACTTTGAAAGAAGATAGTCTCAAAGGAAAAGTAGAACTTGGAATACCAAGCCCAACAATGGGGGCATACCCACACCTCTTGACCCACCTAGTGGTACAAACAAATCCACAAGTGGAGTTTACTTAGCCGAAACTGCCTTATGCGAATGGTGCAAAATTCATAAGACCAATAGACATTCTAAGCTCAATTGTCTGGAGTTCCAAACTATTGCAGAAATCTTACAAGTAGAAGTCCAAAATGTCATTAACAGCTCAAGTTGTAGGGACATTGTCCCATCATAGCCATATGATTCTTCAGTTTTGGTGGTCAACCAAGCTCCCTTCCCTCAAGGTGACAGCAACTCACCCGAGAAGGAGGCCGCAATAGAGGAAGGAGAAGAAAAAGAGGTAAGTAACAAGCACTCTTTATCTCAGCTCTTTGATTCAGTAGATAATGGTCCCAAAGACAAGGAAGAACAATGTGAAGCTGAGGTTTATATGTTCCACCAATGAGCAACTCCCTACAACTTACAAAATAGACAAGTTGGTGGCCGCTTTACAACCTCTATCCCACCCAACAATTTGAATACCCCACGTTATCCTAATTCCAACAATAATGACCTATCCCGAAGTACCTACCAATATTTCAATAGGAGTGGGTAGCCCAATACGACTCAAAACCAACCCGCCAATGCTACCCAATGCACTTTCTCCAAGGTGAAAGTTGAGAAAATTGGGGAATATGTAGGAGAAGAGTTAAAGAAATTCAAAGTGAGCCTATTAGCCTTCAAATTGCTAAGGGTACCCACTGTTCGAAATTCCATTTTTTGATCCTTCAATGGAACTACCCCATCAAAACCAACTCAAGAGGTGGTAGCAAAGAGAGACTCATTTGATACCTCCAACAATGAGGCTATGATCAGGGAAATCATAGGAAAGAAATCGAATCAACCCCCAAACTAGTAGCCTAGCAGAAGTCAACCAATAGATAAACTACCAACCAAGGAGAAAACTCAAGTACAAATGAGGGATAAAAACAATGACAAGGACAAGGCTCAAGTAGGTTAGGTTGATATTTCTGTAGGGTTGTTTCAAGGGAAATCAAAGACCCCTCCTTTGTTATTGACAATTTGCATATTTGGCAAGAATTTGCATAACTGTCTGTTTGACTCAGGGGCCTCAGCCAATGTCATGCCCTTCATAGTATGCCAAGCACTAGGAATTAACCCAACACCTTCCAAGTGCAAAGTAACCTAACTTGACAAAACCGAGGTGAACATTGTTGGGGAGATGAATAGGACCCCAATGTATATTGTAGCTAATCCAAGGGCACAACAAGTTATTGACATCCAAGTTGCTGACATCCCCGACACCTGCAACATCATATTGGGATGATATTTCACTCGAGCTTTGAATGGCTATGCCACAATGGATTATTCACATCTATGGTTGCCTTGGAAGGGGTTTCCTAATCAAATATGTATCAAATGGGAGCCTCAGATGAAGTTTATGATCACTGATTACAACAATACAATTGAAGTTTTGTTTGTCGAGATAGAGTTTGGAAACTACTTTCCTATCGCTTACCAAGGTGAAGAAGAGGAAGGGGAAGAAGAGGTCCTTGTGTTGTGCAATTCCCTTGTCAATCTAGCTCCCCTTCTTGACAACATGAAATTGATGATTGAGTATGAAGATGAAGAATACCAAGAGGACATCCATCTTAGGTTACTTGAGGGCTTCCAAGAATTTATGCAGAAGCGTGTGCAAGACTAGCTCAAATTAGGAGCTAGGATGGATTTCAAAGAGTTATTACTGATCAATTGGTGCAAAGTGTATGATGTAGCCCATTCTGAGTTTGAATGTTTCCTATGCCAAATAATTGTAGATCATATCAAAATGAAAATCATTCTAAAAGAGGGTATGGAAGAACAATATCAAAGCCAACTAGAGTACGAACAACCACCTAAGGGTGCAAAAATAGACAATAAGCCAGAAGAAATAGATATATGCTCCATCAACTCCAAAGGAAAGAACCCCTCCAAGTTCTAGACACTGTGATTTGATGGGTCTAAATCTAAGCAAGGAGCAAGAGTCGACTTCGAGCTTATCAGTACCACGGGAAAGACATACCTTGCTACCCATATATTACAATTCTATTGCACTAATAATGTAGCAGAATATGAAGCATTAATTCATGGATTACTCATGGCATTAAGAAAGAAAGTCAAAATGTTGCAAGTTTTTGGTGACTCTGAATTGGTAGTCAAACAAGTTAGGAAGTTATACTCATGCCATGATCGAAGACTAGAAAATTATAGGCATAGAGTATGGGATCTTATAGAAGGACTAGATGCATTCAATATTCAACTCATTCCCCGCAACAAGAATCAAATTGCAGATTCCTTAGCCCAAGCAGCTAGTACCCTCCAACTCTTATCATTAACTGGTTTAAATAAATTCATTGTGGAGCTCACCTCTACCCCTTCCATACCTAACAATTTTACTTATTTTCAAGTGTTTGATGACGACAAACATATCCTCGACTTCATCACTAGTTTCGACGTATTTTCTTCCCAAATCATAGATGAAGTGGAGCTCGACAAAGCTGAGCTTGATATCAAAGGGGTAATCAATTTAAAGACCAACACAATACCAAGGGGCATGATCCAACTGGAAAGGATATTTGATTTAGATTGCATAAGGGACCAAGATAAACAAACTAAGGAGTCTGTATATAATCAATGTGATGCTCACAACTTGGGTACTGCAAAAGATGGTAAAAATGTTTTTATTGGAAAGGTGTGCACCTTAGAAGAGAGGAAAAGAATTGTTGATGCCCTGTGCACTTATCATGATGTGATAGCTTGGGGGTATGAAGACCTCAAAACAAATGATACGTCAATTATTACTCATACCATTCCCCTTAAGTCAGATGTGAGACCCTTCAGGAAATGTCAGGATCCAATCAATGCGTTGCTAGAACCTATTATTTTGAAGGAAGTGTAGAAGCTATTATCCACTCGTATTATTTTCCCTGTCAAAAATTCTAAATGGGTAGTGAATCTAGTTCTGGTAAGAAAAAAAGAATGGAGAAATTAGATTATGTGTGGATTTTAGGAACCTAAACAAAGATTTTGAGGACAACTATCTGGTGCCCTCACTGCATGAAGTGCTACAAATAGTCAATGGTTCTCAAATGATGTCATTTCTTGATGGTTACTCAAGGTACAACCAAGTAATGGTGCAATACAAAGATAGGAAAAATATGGCATTCACCAAAAAGTGGGGAATGTTTGCATACAGAAGGATGTCATTTGGGTTAATCAACGCAGGTGCAACATTTTAGCACATCATGGAAATATCCTTCAAGGACCTCATCAAAAATTGCATCATCATATACATGGACGACCTTACTATATTTTCAAAGAAAAGAGGATACCGCATCTCCAACTTATGTAAGTTGTTCTAGAAATGCAGAGTTAGGCATTTCACTGAACCCGAAGAAATGCATCTTTGGGGTAATAGAAGGAAAATTTTTGGGACAAGTGATTTCAGAGATGGGTATATCCATAGATCTAGAGCATATATATGCTATTTTGAATATCCAGCCTCCGGGCAGCAAAAAGGAGATGAAATATTTCTTTGGGAAAATTAACTTTGTTAGGAAGCTCATCACAGTGTTCACAGAAACAGTGAAACCACTGAATTCCATGCTCAAGAAAGATGCTAAAGTGGAGTGGATGCTAGAATCCAAACAGGCCTTTGTCGAAATCAAGAGGGCTATTGCAGATGCTCCCATGCTAGTCAACCCAGAATATTTAAAGCCTTTATATATCTACTCTTTCACTTCAGATCACTCATATGCTAGCATGTTAATGTAGAAGGATGATGAGGGAAACAAGCACCCTATTTCCTTCATGAGTGATCCATTAAAGGATGTTGATTGTGTTACCACAATATTGAAAAGAAATCATACGCCTTGGTACGGGGAGCCAAGAAATTCAAGCATTACATCTTGAGAAACAAAGTGTTTGCAATTGTCCTCGATCCAACTGTTAAGACCCTATTAATTCAAAATGAGATAGGAGAAAGAAGAGCCAAATGGGTTACACTATTACAGGAGTATGACACGGAGATTTAGCCTATCAAGTTGGTCTGAGGACAGGCTCTCACTTGCACGATGGTAGAAATAGAGTTGGAACTCACCATTCAACAATATCACTTGGAGGATGTTTCCCCAAATGAATGGTACAATGATGTAGTCTATTACTTGTTGAACAATAAATGTCCATCATGGCTGCAAGGGGTACAAAAACATTCCCTAAGATTGAAAAGCAACAACTATATGTTGTAAGGAGCTATGTTGTACAAAAGGAATCACGATGGAATTTATCTCAGGTGCCTAGGAAAAGAAAAAGCAACCAAGGAGCTAAAAAAATTTCACAACAAATTTGGAATAGGACATGGATCTAACCCTTCAACAACCCATTAGATCCTACGAGCTAGGTATTATTGGCCGACCCTATTTAAAGATGCTCACAACCACATTCGATCCTACCATGTCTGCTAGACTATTGTCACCATGGAAAGGTATGTTTTTGTTCCACTGCAAATAATCATTGAGGTAAGGCCTTTTGCTCAGTGGGGATTGAACTTCATTTGTCCGGTAAGCCAACCATCCTCTGTAGGCCACATGTACATTCTTACCATGACTGATTATTGTACTAGATGGACTGAAGCGATTGCTTATAGGAAATGCACAACTAAGGTAGTCACTAATTTTTTGGAAAGTTTCATTATAAAGTGTTTTGGTTGTCCATTTTCCTTAGTCTGTGATAATGGTCCTATATTTGTGTCCCTTAAGTTTTCTAGTTGGGCATTTGATTATGGGATTGTACTTAAATTTTCATTCAATTATTATTCCCAAGGGAATGGGCTAGCTAAATCCACAAACAACAACCTGTTGACCATCATATGTAAGCTACTCGATAAGAACCCAAAGGATTGGCACACCCAATTGCATTTTTCTCTATGGGCATATCGCACTCGACATAAAGCAGCCCTAAGAAATTCCCCATTTCACCTCATCTATGGCCTAGAGCTAGTTTTCCCTGTTCACCTCAAGATCTCTACACTACAATTCATCAATAAATATTATGAGGGAGAAAGCCTCAAGGGTCACTTAGCTAAGTTGCTCCATTTGGAGGAATTTTGTAACAAAGCAATAGAAAGTTTCACTAAACATCAGGGCATAGTCAAGAGATGGTTTGACCATAGAGCCAAAGTTAAGGCCTTTAGGATTGTTGATTTAGTCCTATGTTGGGACAAGGCCCATAAGAAGAAAAGGGGACATGACAAATTTGACAACCTTTGGCTTGGCCCCTTTCAGATTTCTAAGATTTTGGGAGATAACACCTTTTGCCTTCAGACACTAACTAGAGAGGATGTCTTGTTGCTAGTCAATGGGCAATACCTCGAGCATTATTTCCTTGCCTAAGTTTTTTGAGCTCACCCTTTCTATATAGTTAGAGTAGGTCCTTTTCTTTCTATTTTTCTTTTTCTTTTCTTTTGCTTTCTTTCCATGGCCTTCATTTTGCTGAGGGTGTTGCTTGATCTTAATGTGGTGGTTGTGCTTGGCCCGGGGACCACTTTTTTGCATGCTCCTTTTGTTCTTTAGATAAGCCTTTATAAGTTACCATGAGTTTTTGCTCGCTGCCAAAAATTAGGTTTCCTCACTTGAGCTTGGGCTTGACCTAGGATGGAACCCTTGATTGAATCCTTTCATGTCTATCTCGAGTCACACATCAAACACACTTTAAATACTCTTGATGACCCATATGATAGTCATCATGAAACCTTGATGAGTGAAAAATCTTAAGTTTGCTCCACTGACCACTGTGATCTCCAAACCCACTATAAGCTTCATTGCTTATACAGTTGAGCAAAAGGACATCAAAAGAGAATAAAAATATGAAAAGAAAAGGAAAGAAAATATTGAAAAAAAGGAAAATGTGTGGGTGTGCAAGCAACTCTATCAAGGCTATGGACATCCAGCTGGCAATAGAGCAATGTTCATGGAAATTGTAGTGACAACTCCATCGGGGCTATGGACACTTGACTGACAGTGGAGCAATGTCCAAGTTACTTTTGGGGTTAGAATACCTATGTAGCTTTCCCTGACCGATTGGTCATTGTCCTCTATGGCTTCTAAAGGAGAGGAATGAACTCATTGCACATAATCTTGAGATATTTTGAGATCTGATTCAACTAAGGATTATGTCCTCCTTTAAGTCTTTAGTTCGGTTGAGGAAACTTGCTTCTAGTCTACGAAACCAAAGATTCAGGGTTTCAGATGAGTCCTTACCCTTGGAACGCTCGGGAGAGTTCTTCCAGTAGAGTCACCATTTGTTGTTCCTATAGCACACACGCCCCGTTCAGACTGGGGACCCCCTCTTTCCATTTTTCTCTTGTTGGGTCATTTTTTAATTTTTGCCTCATTTTGTGTGCCCCTATTTTTGGGCTTAGATTGGTCATGTGCCTTTAATTTTTCTAAAATACCCTAGCCAAGTTCACCCACCCCAAATTCCACTAAGTTTTGAGTCGTTGCAGGACTCACACTGAAGGCTTTCGCCCTCCATTGGTTGCCACCTCCATCTTCCTTAGCAGACCCGCTACTGCGGGTTTAATTATGTTGATCGTTGCCCCCATTTCATCATTCACTATGACTAACCTTCAACCTCCACCCGCATTGTTGGCTTTGCACCTCGTTTCTCCATCTGGGGCTCTTTCGGACGTCCTCGTCGATGCGAGATTCCATAATCCCATCTACCCCAATGCTTTCCATACCTATACTTAATATGGGCATTAATGGTGGATGACCTATATAAACCCACATTCCTCTTGTCCTTTTCACTCACCATTTTCAAATTCTTGATGACCAGGGTTGCTCTTGCATGCGCGGAGACAATCCCAGGATTCCTACAAACCATCGTCACCTTCTTTCACGTTTGTCAGGTATGAGATCTACTCACTCTTTGTCTTTACTTACATTATCTAGGGTTTTCAGATTAGATATAGTAAATTGTTTGAATTTAAGCCCTAAACCAAACCCTACCCATGGTGGAATGCCACTCAAAAGGAAAGAGATTAATGGACCTTCATGTGGGAGATCTCCCCTTGCTTTAGCTGGTGTGATTGGACACTGTATAATTATGAACCCACCCTCTCAATTCCCCATATGATGAAACTTAGCGAAACCCACCTTTGTGGGTCCATCCCATCAAGGTTTTCCTTAGTAGTCGGGCCATGGTGACCTCCCTATCCCTAGGTCCACTTCATTGATGAGCTTGCATAGATCAAAAAATGGAAGGTCTGGGTGAATTGTAGGTTTCCTCTGGTTAGGGAGTGGATGTCAAAACTTTGTTCTCGTTCCACCATTCTTAATGGTCAGGCCAATGTGGCTTCCCACCTCACGGACCCCACACTCGACATCGCTGCCAAAGCATAAACCTCATGCCTCGTCAAAATTGGCCAAGGTTATGAGTGGCAAAGAATTTCCCCATAGGTTTTTACACATGGGCGGTCACATTTTCATTGCCATGTCTTTAAGGAAAAACCATCACACCTCCTCGCATATTTCCACCTACATTCATATTGTAGTTGCTTAGCAGTAGAATCCCTACTCCCGTCTGCATTATAGGTTCTCCCTTTCACACTTCCGCTAGTCACAAAACATCAAGCACTTGCCAATTTGAGTAAAGCTAAGGTTGCTTAATGACAAGAATGTCACCGTGGGCCCGTTAGTTTGGGTCCACCCTTGTGAACTAACACCTACAGGAAGCCATCCCTGCCGCCCCCCTGACTACTTCAAAGGCGAAACATTATTGCCTTTCTGCCATGCTAGTCCCACCAACTATATTTCCCCAAAACTGAAATCTTAAACTTGGAAATGAAAACTTAAGGGATGGGAGATTCCTGTGGGCCCACTCTATGGACTACCACCTACGGGGGGCCATCACTTTGGAGTTGTTCTTTAATGGCATGGCTAACCAATATTTATGCCATGTGGACCTTGAACCCGCTAATGTCATCAATATAAAAATATGCAAGTGAAAAAAAATAGGCGAGTCTCTTCAGTGGGTCCGCTCATGCAGGTCGTCGCTACCTGATTGCCATCCTCATTAAGTCATTCCTTAATGGTGAAAACCTAACAACAACTTGCCACTTGCACTCCACAGTTTGCAAATCATAACTTAAGAGAACTCAAATGAACTTAGCTAAGTAGATTATCCATGCGGTTTTCACAATACAAAACTCTACATGTGGGATGTCGCTCACCTTTAGCCACTCTTTAAATAGTAAAAAATTGATGGCTTTCCCACCCACTACTTCTGCATTCCTCACACTCACAAAAGCATCAAGGTCTAACTTAACAACTTTGAATGCCCCATCACCTATTCTCACATGTGCCCAATCATTTCACAAGGAATTTTCTCATTAAACATGTCATGCAAAACTTTTCTATCACAATTTTCATTTGTGGGATTCTGTGGCCCCAGTGTCATCCCTTAACAATGTTCATCCTAACAGCTTCCACAGGGCGGACTTCCACATCCCCAGACCCACATTCCTAAAAAATGGCCCAAATGAGCTTTGAATGGTAAACTATGATGACTGGATACTAATAGTGATGAATTAGCATGATTTGACTAACATTTATCTCCTTAATTTTTCAATGCCCTTACTACACCTTTTGTGTGCAAGATTTATGGAACCGGCTGAGGGGCCATCGAAGAAGCTAGTGGAGAAGGTTGACAAGGGAAAGAGACTGACCAGGACCCTAGAGGGAAAGAAGAGAAAGAATAGATGAAGTATCAATTCCATGGGGTGGAGTGCACCTCTAAATTACATCCAACTAGGACACAATCTCCGACACCAACCTCGAGCATGTCAACATAGATGAGTTCAAGTAGAGGGTGATGATTAAACCCACTACAGAGGAAGCCTAGAGAATCAAAGAAAGCAGTCTCACTAAAGGAGTTGGCTTTCCTCCCGCTCTAGTTGCTCCAAAACTAGTAATGGCCTATCGCAAATGCTACCACCCAAAGAATAGAAGAATAATCTCAAAGGATGGGAGAGTATTGGCAGATTTGTCTACCCAATCTATCAACAGGAAATTTTGCATCCCAACCTTCAAAAAGATGGAGGAAGTTGAGAAGGAATTTTCCCTAACAATCTGGCAACAAGATCCTATTGGGTGCAAGAGAACAATAAATCAGGAATGGCTAAAGGACAAGAGAGGTAGTGCCAATAAGGTTCCCTATAAGTTGTTTATAAGTTACTTCATACAAGAATCTAATGATTTGGTGATCCTCCTAAGCAGAGTGATGGGTCTTCCTACTGTCACACTCTTTGAAGAATGGATTTTTTACTTCATGGAAGAAATCCTCCAAGGAACCACCAAATTCCATTAGGTGAAGATGATAAGCAACAATTTGCATGAACAATTCATGGCGGTGAAGAAGACCTCTAAGTTCTACATGACTTCATATTTGGTCTACCTCCTAGCAATCAAATTCTCGTACAAAGGATTATTCTATGCTGGGACATTGGGAACAAAGAAGGGACAACTTAAAGTATATGATTGCTTATACCCTCAATTACAGTATAGAAATTTCAAGGATTACAGGAGGGTCAATGATGCCTTCATCAGGCACATCATCAGGACCTTGGGGGAGATTACTATCGAAGGGTATCACACTAAAGGGATTTGGATATCTATTCATCCAATTCCCAAAATTCACATACATTAGAGTAGAAGGGTTCTCAGGGAGACCCTACCGACTATCATGCTACCCTAATGATAGAATCATCCTATTAGAGCTTACTCAGTAGTTGCAAACTGCCCATACCATGTTGAGAAACAAGCACTGTGTTAGGATTCCATATCCCCTTAAATTCAGACAAGGAATGTACTCTTGCGCTACTGCATCATGTGTTGAGAACTCTGAGGAGTTGGCAGAGTATAACTTGGACTCGCATATAGATAGGGGAAATGTGGATCCCCTTAGCAAACTAAAGAAGCAATTTGGAAGGCATTACGCTCACCGACCTCACATTGAGGACTTTTAGGAAAACTTTGATGATGATAAAGAAGCCTAGAGGCAACATTATATGAGGATGACCATCGTATTTGTAAAATCTATTGATTTATTTTCTATGCTTGACCAAATAGTCGAGGATGACAATATTTTAGATGAAAGATAAAATGCCTTGGCTAATATTCCATTACCAATAATTGGTTGGGCTAAACAAGAGGTCGCTGACCTAGATACTATCACTCACCGCATTGAACAAAGTACCAAGCAGTGGATTGATGGGAAAATAGCTCAATTGCAAGAGCAAGGTGTAGAATTGACATATGGACAACTCAAGCATGAGCTCAATAGTGAACCGGAAAGAGGTGTCATCGTAGGTTCATCAGGTGATGCACCCAAGTCTCCTCCTATTACCAAATCTAAAAAGAGGAAAGAAACAACTGAGTGGATGCCTAAACACAAGGTATACACTAAGAAGACAACAAAGGTGAAACCATTAAAGAAAGTGAAGAAAACAGGAACCTTTGTTCTTGAAATGTCAACTATTCAGGAGGAGGGACCCCAACATGAAGAGGAAGAATACTCTGAACAACCTCACTTGCCACCACCTACCACCTCCATTCTCTTGTATGTTGTTTCCACCACACTATCCCCCTCCACTCCTAGGTCATTACCCGTTCCATCTCCACCTGTCATGGACATCTCAGTCTACCTCACGTTCACCTCACCAGCTACTCTAGTTATGGTGTTAGACTCTTCATCTTCCACCACTTCTCCACTATCATTCACCTCGCTCCTACTTCCACTACCTACTCTTTCCACTCTATCGCCTTCCTTCCAACCACTACTGTGACACCCATCACCCTGCCCCATACCTTCGTAGCTTATATGCAACATGTGCCAACTAAGCTCTCTGGGGTAATCTTCAACCCCAAGTTCCAGGCACTAATGGCCTAGCTCGTTGTTGCTTTTCCTCTCCCTCCACCACCTACTAAGCCACCAAAGATGAAGGTGACAATATTGATTTCTATAGAAATGGAAATGCTCAGTGCAGAGAAACCCAAGGAATCTACAAAGGACACTGCTGAAGAGCCAAAAGATTCTTATCGGGATGATTACATCGAGCATCCTAAGGGCAGCCTCAATGTGAATATAGAAAAAGTAGCTTAAGATGAAGAGGCACAAAAACATGGTCAAGGATGGAGACACATACATTCTTGATGATTAGTACAAAGTGGAAACATCTAAACAAGAGCCTGAGGGGGAACAACCCCAAGAACATGAGAACAAAAAGGAAAACCCCAAGGAGCATTGCTTCGAAGAAGGGAAATTGGACACAAATACTAATATAGAAATAATTGATGAGCCACCACAAACTAACCAAGATAAAGGCTTGAGCAATGAAGAAATGCATCTGTAAAAGGAGGGAGGAAAGGATAAAGAAGAAGATGATACCAAAGAAAAGAATGTCGAGCCTGAGAAAAAAATTGACAAAGATAAGGGGACGACATAAGATAAAAGTGTTATTGAGGAAAATGTAGAGACTAGTAATCCTGACAAAGGAAAAGCTATACAAGAAAATGAGTTAGATGAAGAAGAGAGAAATGATGAAGAGGTTCCTAGGAATGAGGAAGATGAACCACAAAAAGAAAAAAAAGAGGAAGTTGATCATGAATCACTAAAAAATAAAACAAAGGTCCCCTCATGGTTGGACCAGCAATTGAAGAAGTAGGCTCCCATAGTTGCTAATCCCAAGGCTCAGTTGGAAGTCATATTGGCAAGGGCACAGGTTAGGACCCAGGAAGAAAAGAAGCCTAAGATCTGATCAAACATCACAATCGATGCTTCTAGGTCCAAAACACTACAAGTAGCCACTCCAATAGCAGGTAAAGATGTAGACACTATCCAAGGGCAAGACTATCATATATCTACCATCAACCTAGGTCCCGTGACCTGAGCACAGAAAATAGATGAATTTGAAGGGTCAATGTGTACTATGCTTCAACAAATGAATAAAGATCAATCTACGAAGGAGGAATTGAAAGCACAAGGGACGGAGCTGACCACTTACATCCAATAGTGGACGTCAACAAAAGAAGAAGCCCTAGCAGAATCATCTACACCTGCTCTCCTATCCAAGGACAAGATAAATAAAATTTAAAAAATGAAGAATTAAACCAAGTCTACCTCAGAATAGTTCAACAAGGTGATCTACAATGGTGATATGGGCATTCGTCATGCAGCTAGAATGCACAATGACTTTCGGGTCCTATAAAAGAATTTCAAGGAGATAATAGATACCTGCAAGGAGTTTCATGAGCTATACAGGATAACATATCCAAAGCTAGAGAGCATACTCAAAATCTCTCGGGAAACTTGGGAAAAGGAGTTGGAGCTATCCGAGGATCATTAGCTACCTAATACATGGCTAATTAATTTTTATTATAGAAAGGATATTTTGGAAAGGGCCCTATGAGAGTTAGAAGATAATTGTGAATGGATCACAGTGCATCGGTTGAGTGCAATGATTACTTAAAATTGATGACAGGTTATGAGATGCCTTCTTTGGAGTTAGATCTAGAGAAGATCAAGCAGGAATTTCATAAGAAGATGGAACAAGGGGCTAGTGACATGTTGTCACCAGACTTCATGGATTTTGCTGCGAGAGCCTTCATGAAGTATGAAAAAATGATCAAGGCAGAGCCAAAATGTATTGAACACCAAGATCAAATGAGGGAAGGACTCAAAAGAGTTGCCTTCCAGATCTTTAAATGCAAGCTCGCGAAAGAAAAGAACTTGCTAGCCATGATCGACAAGTTTGTAGAATATGCAATGACACAAAAGGAGATTGGAAAGCCTATTATTGATGATGAATATTTGTTGAAATAGTTGAAAAGGTTGGAAGTAGCTACATGACAAAATAGACTAGAAGACAAAATAGGGAAAAGGAAAAAGTCTATTTTTATATTGTAATATATTGGGAGGTAGGTGAAACCCTAAGTTAGAATGAATCTAGGCCACTTATTGTAAATGAATCTTGTCCATTCATTCTACTTTTTGAAAACTATAAATAGGGGCATCCTCTCATTTTCAAGAGAGAGATGAGTTTTTATGTAAAGACATGTTGTTGTAAAATATATGAAAAAGGCATTGTTTTGATAGTTTCTTGTGTATTTATCTCCATGTGTGCATGATTCTATCTCCAAGTAGTTAATTTCAGCATTTTTATTTCAGGTTTAAGTCTATTTTTAGTTATTAGTTCATGTTGTGCTTTAATGGTGGATGTATGCTATGGTGTTTGATGCATTTATAGCTCATACTTTTGGTTGTTTGTTGATGAAAATTTTTTGTGTAAATTTAGTCAGAGCCATTTCATTTACAACACTTAACTTCTATTGTGTATGTGCATGTTTAAACATTCATGTTGCAGTCTAAAAATCATAAGTAAGCCTTAGAACATTGCACTAATTTTATGAGATTGTGGGTTGTCCCTGGTTAAGTAAAATTCAGTTTGGGAAGTCTATCCACTGTAGCATCCTCCATTGTTACTATTCATCATATTTGTACATTTAGGAAACTTCTAACCCCTTTTCCCTTTTGCTAATTCTTTAAAATTTGAAGTTAAAGACAAGTTCCACCATCATTGTAAAGCCAAATATGATGAAAATAAGGAGTTTTAGCTTGTTGTTTTGAACTTGCAGCAACTATTCATCATTTCCAAGATTTATGAAACTTTGTTTGCAAACTCAAACTCCCATGCTTAGTGAACCATAAAGGCCCCTTGTGATTACCAGAAAATCACAACAAACTACTGAGTTGTTTTATGCACTATCATGACCTGACACCCTAGAGACCTTGGGGTGATTTTTTGAAACTTAGTTGTAGATTTTCACCTTTCATGAGAGATAGCATACTTGTGTGATTTGTATGTTGAGAAGTGAAAAAACACCCATCAAAAAATCACAACACCTGAATGAAGTTGTCTGCAAGCTAGCTTGGGATATATTTCACTCCTACACTGAGTTATTCTTCTTGAGAGATTTCATCCTCAAAAATCGAAGTGTTCCAAACTCTCTAGTCTCCTGCAAAAACCCTTATCAAAATAATCTTCTTCAACATGAATGAATGAATTTTCAAATGAGCTCTAAATTCCTTTTTATAATTCCCAAAATCCATGCCTTAATTTGCATTTGAATTACATTTTATTTCATTGAATTTTCCCACCTTATAACTCTAGTGCACAGGTGGCTACCATTGCACCAATAGATTGGCCTATTAATGTCTAATAGAACCACCAAATTTATACAAGATCTACGATCCACATGAGGTGGTTAATCCATGTCATGAACCCAAATGCCGCACTGCACAACACAAGGATACCAAGGGTGAAACTCTTGTGACAATCCCCCAAACACAAGTGAGGGGTTCGAACTTGTGACCTGACTCTGATACCAATTATTGCACACAAGGTTGTACCAAAATATTGACATGTTAATACCCAATACAACTACCAGATTTATACAAGATCCAAGATCCATGGGAGGTTGTTAAGCCATGTCATGAATGCAAGCGTTGCGTTGCACAACACAAGGAGACCAAGGGTGAAACTCTTGCAACAAACTCCCTTTAATATTTTATTTAATTGGGCACAATACTTTATAAAATAAAGTATTCTTTTAAGTCATTTAAATCCCTTTTTAATAAATTCATTTTTTATAAATATTAATAACACGTAGAGTAAAATAATTTAAATTAACTTTATATTAACATTATTAAAATTAAATGCATAGGACCATAATCAGACCAAGATTAATCTAGAACAATAATCTTCCATCATGCCCAATATAGTAATTCTTCCAACTGGCCATACCAATAATTTACTATAAATGGTGAGTATGAGCAACTCAACCAAGTGACTTACTAAAAATAGTAAGTATGGTTCAAAGTGTCTTGAACAACCTCTTAAAGGCACACCACAAATAAAATAGGACACTAAGTTGAAGAGTACTGAAATAAGCACCAAAAGGCTTGCTAAAGAGCCATAGATCACCCTCAAAAGGCCCCCTAAACACCATGTTAGCCTAGGAGAACCAAGTGATAGGATAACCACTACATCTATCGACTATCTAGGAAAAGGGGACATTACAGTCTGCCCTCCCTAAGATTACTTGTCCCCAAGAAATCCTTACCTGAATACCTTAGGTGGCCACCTAAATATTGGGATCCTAGATAAGCCTGTAGAATTCCCAACAACATATCCTCTATGTCAACTATATAGAGACATATCAAAGATCAACAACACTGTAAACAACTACCCTAGTGTAAATCAATATACCAAACATAGGAGTCCTTGGGTCCCATAGTCAAACTGGAAGTCTACAATACTCAACACCCGCTAACTTCCTCTTCGCTACTCTGATATAATTTTCACCATGCTAAGAGTGGTGAAGAAACTCATTAGGATCCAGTCGAACTGATGTTCCAAATTTGTCACCACCTAGATCCCAACACATCAGAACCTCACATCCATCAAACATGAGAATATGGAAGTATGTCGAAGTAACATAATCCCAACACTACTCACCAACCTCTATAGAACTCCCATGGATAGGATGAATACCCAAAGAAAATGTGTAACAACTCCTCCCAGGTTGTTGATATAAAATAGAACAATAGCCTCAAGATTGGAAATCCAATCAATGGGGATGAATACAATATTGTCTAGGTCAAAAGGTGATAGAGTACCAACCCTATGCCACTCTCCAATGCTAAGGAGATGATGCAACTCTCCTCCAAAATCCTAAACTATCAATATCGTCCAAAGGTTAAGAAAATAATCATTTTCCCATGAAGTATGACAACCATCTCCAATCAACTTATAGAACAAAACTCTGCCACAGTGGGTTGGAACACTAGTGCCATTATGCTCACCAAGACCAAAACTCACTACATGATGAAACTTTGAACCCTATCCCTGAAAGCAACCATACGAAAGTAATAGAGTCAAATCCCCACAGGTTCTTGTTCCATCCTTCAAAGATGGAAAAAATCCATCCCAAAATGGATGATAGATATGTTGAGCTATCCCACTCTTATCCATCCACAAGTCATTTATGTGTGGATTGAAAGAGAAGTGATGAACACTCGTTGCTATGCAGTCAAGGTGGAATGTGTGTGCTTGTGCCAATTGTAGAATTACATAGTCATTGGTAACCCATGCCTCATCACTCTCATCCTTAAGCACCAATCCCAAAGGTTTATCACTCTAAAAGTTACAAGCATTGCTTACTATTGTGCAGTTTTTGCACACACGCCCCGCTAAAAGCAGGGACCCTCTTTTGCTTTCGCTTTTGGTTTTGGGTCCTTGTTATGTTGAGGTTTTTTTACCTTTGCACGTGCTTGAATGCTTATCTTATTCATGCAAATGTCCCCCTTCTAGGAAGCACTTTGAAAATCTTCAGTTTTGAAGAAAGTTCCAGTTTTTACTTCATTTCGGGATTTTCCACTCCATCGATATTTTCTTGGATTTCACTCAAAGTTCGGCAAAGAGACTAACGCTACAGTTCAGGAAATCTAGAACTTTCTGGAATTCTGCATGGACCGGATTTTTCTGAAATTATGCTTTACCGTCGGGTTTCTGAATTTCTTTAGCTTGTCTTGTCGACGGCATTAATGCACCTAGGTACTATCTCTACGGCATGAGTGTGGTCGAATTTAAGGGGATTTTACATCATTTTCTCTCATCTTTCGTTGTGTATCACTCTTGCATCTGAGATTTGGCGATTTTGGCGTCCAAATTTCTTGATTTGCTTGCTGAGGCGCTTGGATTTCTTACATTCAATTTGATTTGGTCGCTAGGGCATCCAAGTTCACTACTCATTTTCCTCGTGGTCAAATTTGATTTACTTATGGTATGTAACTATGGTCCTGGCCTTTGAAATGTTAATGATTGGTTGTCCATGGCCATTTTACGTCCATTTGGGAGCTCGATTTTGCATGTTTGACGATTAAATGCTTCAAACTAGGGTTGTGTTTGATGTTTGAGGATTCTTAATGCCTATCTTATATTCCACGCTAGTTAACCAGTTGGATTTTAGTGATGTTCCTCATTCTCAAATGGTTCTCATGCCTTTCCCCATAAGTCAATATTTTAGTTTGGTTCAGGTTAGGGTTTCGCGAAGTCCAATCCAAATTGGCACGCTCTGAGCTAGTTCCTTTCACCCATGGTGGAGGTTTCAACAGTCAAATCTAAGCATTATTGGTTTGTTATGAACATTCATTATTTAATGCCTCAAGTAGTCCTCATCCAAAGGGGTTGACAGGAAACATGAATTATATTCAAGTCGAGCTCAAGAGATTTGAGATTCATGGACATTTGATCGTATCAAGGAAAATCAAACATAATAACAATTTTTCAGGATTCTGAGGACTTCGCGAAATTTTCGCATCCCCGGATTTTCCCAAATTCTATTTAAACTCTAGTGTTCTGGGGTGTGCGTTGAAAATCCAGAGTTTTGGGACTTTGCGGAATTCCGGTTTGGCCAGATTTTTCTAAATTCTCTAGGAGGCTTTGTGGAACTTAGAAATTGGATGAAATAGATGAATTTAATGATTAATGCTTAACATTCCATGCTTTAAACTGATAAATTACACATTGTATGTGCATCCTTTCTTCACTTTGATGATCTATTGTTGATAGTTGCGCCTTCTTTGGGAAAATCCGTCTGGTATGGAATTTTATGAAGTTCCTCCCAGATTGGTTTTCCCCGGTTAGCTTGGAATCCTGAACTTCTTAGTTATGATGATTTACAGTTGATTTGATGGTTTTATTATGATTTTGAGCTAACACTTTGATAAATATGTTATCAACAATTGGATTTTCATGTTAGTATTCAATGGATGCAGGCTGAGTCTAGCAAGGCGGTGGTTGGAAAGGCTAAGGGTGATATGGAGGGATCCTCTATCTCATTAGTAGAAAGGGTTAAATTGGACATAAAGAGCAGGATTCTGGAAAGTAAGATAGCCTCCATCTGGTCTGAAGTTTTAGACACAAATGTGGTTCGATGGGACTATGAGGATTTTAAGGCAAGGATGGCACAAGAAGATCCTCCAGTGCTAGCCAGGAAACTAATGGAATCAGGATTATCTCATGTAGCAAGATTTCCTCCCATAGTTCAGTGTTATGAGTTGGCATTGGAATGTGCCCGGAACTATGATAGGGATTCACAAAGGATAGTCAACCCTCAAGGGAGGGTATTGGCTAATCTTAACCCTGTCTCTATTGCACAGACTTTTGATATGCCAAACAGATCTCATGTGGTGGCTTTTAATATGGAGGCAGCTAAAAGGTACTATGAGGAGGAGACTATTAATTCACAATAGGTTATCAATTCTTGGCTTGAAAATCCAAAGTCTCATTTCTCAAAACTGCCTAAGCAGTTGCATAGGGAAAAGTTTAAACAAGAAATATATGATGCCATCACATTGCTTAGCCGGGTGGTAGGCCTAAAGAGTGCAGGCATGTTCGAGAATTGGATGTTCCATGTCATTGTGAGGATGGAGCAGGAAAATATTAATTATCATTGGGCAGGTGTTATAAGTGTTGTGATTCATGAACAAATGTGTAATGTGCTACAGACCAAGACATTCACCATGACTTCTTATTTAGTGTATGCACTTGCAAGATTCCATCCCCATAAAGGATTAAGCACAAGAGGAATATTTGGACAGGATGTAATTTATGAGGTTTATCCTCAATTGCACTTAGGAAGCTCAAGTTACATGAGGGTGAATGATGCATTCACCATGCACATCACTAGATTGCTCCAAGGTGCAGAGAAAGTGAGAATATCAGATGATGCTAAGGAGCTAATTAAAAGGTATGGGGCTTGGTTCATACAGTTTCCCACCTTCTCTTACATAAGAATTGATGGTTGTCAGAGGGCTCCATACAGGCTTCCAAGGAATCCCATAGACCATGTCATACTTTTGGAGGCCACAAGGAAAATATGTGACTTTGATGCCATTGTAAAGAAAGATAAGCATAAAACTAGATTTGGTGAATATTTTCCTTTGAAGATAGGTACTAGCGAGGTATTCCCTTCAATTAATTCAGCCTATGCTTCTAAGGAGGAAATGAGCACTCTTGGGTTGTCTTACCATTCCAAAAGGTTGGGTTTTGATATCATTGGTGAAGCACAAAAGAAAGCCAATAGGGAATACCACCACATAGATGACATAGAGGACTACTGGGCCAATAGCAAGGATGAGTTTGAGGTAAGAAAGAAGAAATTCTCTAGACTCCCAGTTGATGTGATCTAAATGTATAGTGTGAAAATGGTTCCCAATCAGGTGGAAGATGATGGAGACTTAATCCAAAGTCATGACTATGAGCCAATTAAGGACAAACAAATTGGAGAAGTAGATTGGATGGAAGAAGAAAAAACTGAATTAGAGAAAATCATGGCCCCTATGACGAAATACACCATGTTGTGGCTCAAACACAAGGTGTGGGAACTTGAAAGTGAAGGTGTGCCATGTACCTATAATCTGATGGGGAATCTAAAATCCCATTCCACTTCCAAGGAGTTGGTTGAGGAAGATCCTAAGGGAAAAACCAAGGTGGATGCTCCTTTTAAGATTAATATCAAAGGTTCCCAAGGAGAAGAGCAAGAGAAACAAAGGAAAGCAAAAGCAAAGAAGAGGACTACTACTTCAAAGACAGAAAAATTTGTAGAGGAAGAACCTGGTGAAGGACAACAAAAGGATGGTGCCCCAACACCTAAAAGGAGGAAAACAACAAGGGGTTCAAGAAAGAAGGGCGGACCTTCCAAGGAGAAAAGTGAAACTGATCCTTCAACAGTGGTAAATGTAGAAAGTTCTGGAGAGAAGACACTAGTATACACAAGGAGATCAAGAACTCCTCCCAAGGACAGTGTGCCAAAGAAGGATATTCCTCCAACAACCTCTGTCGCAGAACAACATAAAGAGGATTCTCCACCCCATGAACCACATGGTGCATCAAAACAACCAGTGGATGTAGAGCACCTGCTAAGTGAAGAGGGAGAAGAATTTCAAGAAGGTGAACTTCATAATGCAGCTACAGAAATTGAGAAAATTATGCGGACTCCCTTGGTAACTTATGAGGATTCTCCTACTAGAAGTGAAGAAGACAGACCTCCTCAGAGAGAGGAAATACCTATTAAGACTCCATCACTAGTGCATGAAGAAGAGGAGTATGGCAAAGGAAAACATGATAAAGATGAAGAGTTTCTTGAGAAGTAGGAAGGTGCACCCAAGGGTCAGCAAGAAGAAGTGGGATAGAGTGAAATACAGTCAGATTCTATTGTTCCAGGTTGGCTTGATAAAGAAATAAAGAGAAAACAAATTGTTGTGGATGATACCCCTCCCAATTGGGATGAGCTACTAGAAAAAATAGGAAAAGGTAAAGGAAAGAAGAAGGACAGGGTCATTTCCAAGATCAAAAGGGATGAAGCAAACGACAAAGTGGTCCACATTGCTACTCCTACCACAGAAAATAATAGAGATGAGGTTACTGGGAGTGATTACAACATGCAGACTATCAACCTAGGACCCACTTCCATGGAACAGGATATTGAAGAATATGAAGGCTAAAGTGTTGTGATCCTGGGAAGATTGAGGAAAGAAGCACAAACTAAATAGAAGTTGAAGAAAGAGAATGAAAGACTTAAGAAATATTTGGAAGATTTGATGAATCCCTTGCAATCCATTAGCTCCTCATCTTCTACTGCGAGTTTCCTGCCACAAGAAACTATAACTGAGCTGGAAATAATGAAGGCTACTACTCTTGCTACAAAAAATTGGTTACAGGGGGTGCAAACTAAGGGAGATAATGCTATCAAGGACATCCTTTTAACTGGAGGAGATGCAATGAGGTCAATAAATTGGTTGAAAGATGTATTAGCTCAAGATAAGGAAGATACAGATCTCCTGTTGCAGAAGACCAAGACCATCATGGAATACACTAAGGATAAGTTGGTGATTGATGGAATTCTCCCTTCCTCCAGAGCTGTAGAACCTTGGGAATGGTTTGAAGCTTTGCAAATAAGACAAAAGGTTTTGAAGAAGATATATAAGCAAAGGAAGCAAATTGAGGATACCCTGACTAATATCTATAATAGATGCATTTCTTTCTTTGAGGTGATGACAAGGAGAAGGAGGTTCACACCAAAGCATTTGAGCTTAGAGCAGTTGAGAAAATGGTGACCAGTGAGATGTATATTCTCTAGTCAGTGAGGATCTAGTTATTGAACATCAGTTGGAAGATGCGGCCACCTATATTGCAGTTATCGATAAATATCAAACCAGTAGGGTTGAGTGGGACAAGTCGGTGGAGCAATCCAGAGAAAATATTAAATCTATCGAAAGGAGAATTAAGGTTTTACTTTTTCCACCTATAGCCGACTTGGATAGGGTACTTTTGATGGTGCATAATAAGATGAATCAAAATAAAGACAAAGGGGAAAGCAGCTAAAGTAAGATTACATCGGAATTTGTGCTTCCCTATTATTTTGCATGCATTGGTCTGAGCTATATTGGAGATCTCAGGCTGACCTGGATGAATTTCATACATTTAATGCATATTCTATTTTATCTTGAATTTATCTTGGCCGACTTGTTTTGTGGCCGTTTATTATTATTGTAAATTCTGATTAGGTTGACATGCCTTGGGGGCTTCTATTAATATGGCATTCTACCTCATTTTTAAGGGCTAGATAGATAGTTTTGATACTAGAGTGAATTAAGCAGTAGAGCATAAGTTAGAAGTTAGTTCATTTTGAGCAAGTGTTGTAACACAAAACACTGGAATTTTTTCTATTATTGGGTGATTCAATACAATTGGAGACATTGTGCTTTTGGTGAATTCTCTTGTGTTGATTTATCTTGCATGGTTCTTGTTGTTCTATCTTTGAGATTGCTTGGGAAGTATTAGATAATATGCTAGATTTAGAATTAGACATGATTTAATGGTGTTTATGGTTTGATGCTTGAAGTGTTTGCAACAATCCCTAGTCCATACTTTTTGTAGCTAGCTGATTGTTAGTTGCTTTGCAAAGTTAGCCTGGACCTTACATTTATTGTGCTTAGTTCAATTGTGAAGGTTTATCCATTCCAATTGCAATAGGGTTGTCTTGGATGAGTGTTCATGATCTGAAAATGTTTAATACCTTAGAAGATTGCACTATTTCTATGAGATTGCAGATTCATCTGGGTCGATCAAGAATTAGTTTATGAGGGATTGGTCCATTTCAAATATTTCATCATTTGCATTGTTAATCTTAGGAGTAGTTTTAATTTATAAATCTCCCTGAAACCCTTATCTTTTGTTATTTCTTTTATCATTTGGGTTAGATTTAGGATTGAAGTATCATCATATTGCTAGATCTGATAAATTAAAGATTTAGCATTTTCTTGTAGTAAGGTCCCTTTGTGATTACCAGCATTTTCACATTTATCACTGAGTTGTTTATGCATTTTCAAGACCTAACATTAGAGACCTTGGGGTTATCTCTTGAGGCTTGCTGATAAAGATTTACCTTTCAAAAGAGATAGGATTTTCATATTCTGTTTGAGTTGTTGTTGTGTAGAAAACACCGTCAACACTTACCATAACCTTTTTTCCAAGGTTTCCTTCTACACTCTCTTGTGAACATTTCTCCTCCAATCTCAAGAGTTCAAACTCTTGATATACCCCCAACCCATTATCAGCATATGGAATTATCATGGTATGGAGAGTGCTAGAATATCCATGCAAAACCTCATCCATATCCATGGCTTAAGCCTCCAATTGGGTCTCAGGTAACTCATGATCCACATGAAGCAAACTATGAGTACAAATAGAAATTTTAGAATCATACCCATGCAAATTTGAGTGCTCCTCGTGCTTAACCTTCACAAGTGACTCCTCACTCAAATATTGAGTGTGAATGATAGAATACTTCACACTAATATCTTCTTCATGAGTTGTAGTTGTCATAGATGTATGAAATACTACTGTGGATGATGAAGAACAAATCAAACTCAATTCTACACAAATCTCATCAATTTGAATTTCTACTTCTTGAAGGGCCACTTGAGTGGACTCCAAGGAACTCTTAGTGTTCATAAGCTCGAAGGTAAGATGGTAAAATTCTTCCTCTTTCCCTCTCAATACATCTAAATATATTTTAGCGAGGTTGAGGAGATGGCCACAGTTTGAAATAAGATGTAAATATTCTAATTTCATTCCCACCGGGCCTTCATTGATTACCTATAAACTAGCATGAGAAGATTCTTCTCCAATACCTTTTTTTCTTCTCTCAAGTTGAGCCTTACAAAGGTGATCTTCAATAAATTTGTGAATTCTATCATAATGTGTCAACGTTGCAATAATATTATCTTCATTAACCTTCAATTGGCTCTATAAACTATGCAGACTATCAACCTTATGAACAACTTCTACTTCACGTGAAGAATCATCAAATTGGTCTTGAAGCACTTGAGTCACACAATTTTCTTCTTTTATGTCATCATCCTTGCACACTTGATGATTTGGAACTAGGAAAGTTCTAGTCCCACACATAGAACAATCTTCAATACCATCATTAGGTGTTATAACACAAGATGGTTCAACTTTCCATTTGTACTCATCATCCAACTTAGCTAACTCACTAGATGATGCCATGCATTTTTCATGTAGAGAAAGGGGGACAGCGTTAGAGTCATGCATGGAATCGTCAAAAGAATCTAATTCTTCACAAGATTTATCAAACACAATCTCCAAATCACCCACTAGGAGACTTATGTAACCTTTACCTATAACATCAATTAATTCCTTTTTCTTGTAGCCCAAAGTGTCTTCCTACTAGAAAAACACTACGTTGGTTCCATCTTCCTCATTGAACCCACATAAGTGATTAGGATTCCAATCCTCTACCTATAAAGATGCAATCACATCCAAGGAGTCATCCTTGAAATCAAATGTTGCACTATGATCATCAGATGATTTGGAAACTCCACCATATCTTCTCACATTGAGTCCATCTCACTAGGTGTTGATCCATGAGGTGTACCATACTAAAATGTGAACTCATTTCCTACTGCAACATCTTCCCCATGATTGAAAATTACTCTTGCAAGTGAATATTGCTCTTCAAATGTGGTTGTAATAGATGATTGTGTTTTAGATTCACTTTCCTCATTACTTGTCATCGCCCCTTGAACAATGCAATAAAGTTGATCAAGCCCCCGAGAAGCACATGTAATATACAACTCACATTGAAGCAATTCATCTTCCTTATCCAAATGTTTAGGTTTTGCAACCTCCCTCTTATATGATTTTTTAATGTCAGGATCCTTCATTAGCATATACAGTTCCTACATCATCTCAAACATAGATTTATCTATAGTCATATTTTCTTTGCTTCTACCAACTATAGGTGTTGATGTAAATAGTTGTGAGCCTCTAATAAATGAGTGTTGGTCACTCACCAATCAAACTAAAAAAATATTTTTACTGATAACCCCTCAGGCTGGAAGTAAATAATAAGCTCTGATACCACTATAATATGTAGCCTTGTTTTTCATTTATCTTTATTTTTTTTGATGAATGTTTTGTAATATATTTGCAATGTTTGATACAACAATATAATGCAACAAAATAGAAGATATTGCAATAATATTTTCAACTCAAAAACTAAACATTACATAGGGAATAGATAGCTAAAAATTCTAGATTTTTATATCAGCTTAGATACTTCATATTTTCACAAAATATCGACAACCTAGTTCGTAAAATATTCCCTATTATGTAAAACAACAATACCCAGAAAATTAGGGAGTTACAAATCATGAACTCATAGGCTTAGATATGCCTTGAAACCCTTTGAAAATGGATGTCAGTTGCAAGTAACATGTCAATGGAGGAAATGATGCCAACATAGTGCTCTCTAGCCCTATCTTTCCATGATAGAAGAGGTATTTGCAGCAATAGTAGTCTAAACCTCCACATAAACTCAATTATAGGAAACCCTTCAATTCAAATATTTGAAATATTAATAATCTCCAAATCCCACATCCATATCAGCAAGGATTGACTTATACATCAACAATCAAATCTTCTCAATTCAATCAATATATCTTCCAATTTCCTATTGATTCCTTCAAACCCTGAATATTAAATCTCTCATGTAATTCGGTGAAGCGCAAGCACAACCTCTAAATGGAGCTATCTGCAAGTTGGCTTGGGGGATCTTTCATTCCTGCACTGAGTTGTTCTTCCTAAGGGATTTTGTCCTCAAAAAGCCAAGTGTTTCCAGACTCTCTAGTCTCGTACAAAAACTCTTATCAAAATAATCTTCTTCAACATGAACGAATGAATGTGCAAATGAGCTCCAAATAACTTTTTATAATTCTCAAACTCCGTGCCCTAATTTGCATTTGAATTACATTTCATTTCATTTACTTTTCCTACCTTATAACTCCCTTTAATATTTTATTTGATTGGGCACAATACTTTATTAAATAAAGTATTATTTTAATCATTTAAATCCTAAGTCCTTTTTTTATAAATATTAATAACGCATAAAATTAATTAATTTAAATTAACTTTATATTAATGTTATTAAAATTAAATGCATAAGACCATAATCAAACCAAGATTAATCTAGAACAATAATCTATCATCATGTCCAATATAGTAACTCCACCAATTCACCATACCAGTGACTTACTATAAATAGAAAGTATGAGCAACTCAACCAAGTGACTTACTAAAAATAGTGTGGGTCAAAGTGTCCTGAATGGCCTCCAAAAGGAACACCACAAATAAACTAGGACATTGAGTTGAAGAGTACTAAAATACAAACCAAAAGGCCCTTTGAAGAGCCTTAGATCACCCTCAAAGGCCCCCCTAAACAACATGTTATCCTACGGAGACCAAGTGATAGGCTAACCACTACATTTGTTGACTACCTAGGAAAAGGGGACATTAGAGAAAAGAATCAAACCCACCCAATTTCCAAAAATATTTACCTTAAAAATAAGAGAAAAAATCAATAAATAATCAACCACTTCACTCACCACAACATCAAACAACATTGGAGATGAGTTATAAACATAATCCACATAATTATTCCCGATGAAATGAGAAGAGACAATCACCAAAGCACCAATCACTACAATAGCTAGGGGATCTAGACATCCCCCATTTTTAATATTTGGATGTGAAGGAGATTATAGCAAGGGAGTAGTAGAGATCTATATCTCTAGTATGATTGGATCTTCCACAAAATGGATAGTATAAAAAGGCCCCAACACATTACCCTAAATATTAGGAATTGAATAAGGTAACAAAGATGAATCACTACCTTTACACCAATCCCTATTCCACACACTTCATAAGGATATTCTTCATTATATGACTAGGATTGTGATAGGAAAATTAGGAAAAAGGTGAATTTTTAAAGATAATTTATTGTCTCCATGTACGAAACATGGAGTAAAGGGATACCTTAGAAGGTAGAGTAAAATATAGAAAAAATTTAACATAGATTATTATAAATATAAGATGCTTTATAGTTTTTTGTTACTAGATCAATTGCATAAAACAACCACTAAACCTCTTCTTCATAATAACAATTAGAATCTCATTTAGCCTGACCCAAATGGGAGAAAAATTTACATTCTTCTTGAGAGGGATTGAAACTAGGTGACCAGTTTAGCCCAAGAACTAAGGTCCTCCAACCAAAGTAGTCCCTGTGTCTCGCTAGAAAGAGAAAGAGGACAAGATGAAACCCTTGAAAATAACATAGACATTCATTTAACCATTAATGTTTCATTTCTTAGCCACCCAAGGTCTTACTACATCTATATTTATCCTTGTACCTATAAACTTACCACCGATAATTTTTCCATCTTTGTAACCACTTTATTTTCCATCATGTCTAGGATTTGAAAAGAATTATTTCTCTATGAACACTTCTTGAAGAAAGATTCATTGGGGGTCCAAAGCATAACCTTTCCATTTTTTAGATCCACCCCTCCTATTTAGTTATTATTTCTTTATTGAACATGCACACATCACCCATGACTAGTTCCACTATCTAATACCATGGCACCCTTAGGATAAAATAACTTTGAAGACCTCTTATCCAAGCGGGCTTCCACCTAATCACCAATTGGACTTGGATACAAGAGTATAGATTAGGACTACACTATATGGTTCCTAGACATAGACCCACCACTCATTACATCATTAGCCTTAGGGATCCCCTAATCTCAACCCACAATTATGGGCTCTCATTGAATAGTAAATTAAAAAATTCTAACTTCATACTCTAAAATCATGTAGAAGATAAGGGTATAGTGCTTAGATCATATCCACAAAATGCTACATGCTAAGGAATTATTTAGCAACAAGTTTCCTAATGTATTCTTCCTTTATACATTGGTATCTTTAACCTTATTACATGTTTGTTGTAATTTACATCATATTATTAATTTTCCCTTATATCCAATTCCTTGTGCATTCTTTTTACACAACTAATTGAATGAAGCATATATTACCATTACCATTTCTTCATGAGTTTATTTAGAATATTAATGTTGTCCTATAAATATTTTTTTTTTTTATTTTAATGGCTATAAGGTGATTTAATGCCTATATTTTAGGGTGTGTAGATTTATCACACAAGGATTGTACCTCATAGTTCATTTTTTTAAAGACTATCCAAAGAGGTTAATTTTACTATGATTTTATTAAGGTATGACTTTGTGTAATTGATTACTTTGAAATTTAATTAATAAAGTTAAGGTACCTAATGTACTCAATTTTAAATTCAATTCCTAAGAATTTTCACCATTTTTCCTTCAATATGTAGGTCCTATGTGAAGTTTTTTTCTTAATAGTTTGATGGGAATGAGGTAGCTATGATAGTTATGACCATTTTCTAGTGTCATATAGGGATTCATTGTTGTGTCAAAATGAAGTAAATGTCTACATAGCCAAAGGAGTTACTTATGTTATTTGTAAAGTCAAATCTCGTTCCATATATAGATGGATCATGTTTACATTTATCTATTTGGTTAGTCCTTTGTACATAGTCACATATTTTATCACTTTTAGTAACAAGAAATCTTTTTCATTCTACACTTTTATAGTTTTTGCAAATAACATTTAGTAATTTATGATCATGCTCAATTTAAATGCTTGATAGATGCCAGCCAATTTAAAATATAGCCCCAAAGTAATATTTTATTTTCTATTATTTTCTATTATTTCCCCTTGATTGAAATATAATCATGATACCTTAGATTACATGATAAGGTAGTGTATTTAAAGAGTAACCTAAATTGGAATTATTCATTTCGGAATGTGAAAAAAACACCTTGGGTCAAGAAGGTTAAACGAGAATCAATTATGTTTGCTTGTGATATCATCCTAGGATCATATTGTATTCTTGCTTGTTGTCCTCAATTTTAGCTCATCATCATTAAATTTGTCCATCAAAGAATTGTAACAAATTCCCTAAAAATATCTATAAACATCACTTGTCTTTATACAAATTGAGATACAAAAAGTTGAGAGGAACAAATTTTAGTCTACAAAATTGCCCTAGATCAAGTTCATAAATTAAATGATAACAATACATAATCAAATTCACATATTAATAACAAAGTTTAATTTTTCAATATCTAAATAAATAAATTCCTAACATCTAAACAATAAATATCTACATTAAAATTCAAACTAAATACACAATTTTAATTTACTTCCACATTTATCTAAGTATTTATTATTATAACATAATCTCACCATCAATAATTTTATGTAAGGTATTATATTCACGCATTGTTTATGTATACACTTTTAAAGAAAGTGGTAGGACATGCATGAAAATTGACAAAGAAATTTAACTTTTCTTCTAACTTATTATGGAGCAATTTAATATGCCTAACCTTCATACCAAATCAAAATATAGTAATTTTACATCTTATTTAATTATTAAAATGTATACATGTATGAGGAGACGGCAACGTTTGGAAGGTTCCCTTTGTCAATACCTTAAAAAATAATAAATCAATTAAAATATTCCAGTTAAATACAAATGCATAATATATAAAAATGAAGGTGTTTCACTTCCCAATAATTGATATATCATGAGGATTGATGACGTAAGCAGGTGGGTGCTGCAAGGTTGTAATGCGACTAAGCATATAAAAGTTTTTAGGAAACGCCAAAAATGCTTTTCCTCCAACAAAAAGTTTGTATTATTGAAGAGAAATTATTTTATTAAATTATTGTTGAAGGAGGAATAATGCTAATTTTTTAATTGACTCATTAGAAAAACTATTAAAATATTATGTAACATGAGATATAAAAAAAATATTTTGGTTGGGAGGAGAGGGGAGAGCATGAGAATGCTTCATTCAAGAGGGAGATTTTGGATGGATTTTGGAAGAAAAGGTTTTGTGTTGGAAATGCCATGGAATATTCGGTAGGTTAATTTAATCAAGATAAGGTTTTGTGTTGGAAATGTCATGGAATATTTGGTAGGTTAATTTAATCACCGTTTCAATGGAAGAATTGATAGTAGAATCTTGGTCAATTGTGGATAGATAAAATTTTAAAGATTTTGAAGGTAGCTTATAAAAAGGTTAAACTTTTAAATCAAGAAAAGGTATTCTTATAATGATATGATTTGTGGTATTTCTAAAATGTGGTTAGTGTGGATAATAATTTTCAAGTGGCGTAGTTGGATTTATCTGAGGTGAATAGGGAAGCAGATACATTTCAATCTAGAGTGTTTATAGGCTAGTACTTAGACAAGTTTTTAATAAAGGAAGAGATTGAAGTGTAGACCATGGTGGAATCGAAGGTGGTTGTAGAAGTTTTTTCTATGCTGAAAATGTTATTTTGTAGTCCTTTTAGAAGCAACTTTAAAAACCAAAGTGAATATTAACTAAGTAAATGTCTCTTTGAATATTTAGAGATATAGGTGTTACCGTGGAGCTAGGTTTTTCAAGCTCTCCATCTTTTTCATCTAATAAAGATATTTGGATAAGATTGTATATTCCTTTGGAGTTATGGACTAAACCTTGTTTAAAAGGTATAGCTAAATATGTGGGGATATTAAAGGAAATATATTTGGTAGCTCTAAATATAACTAAAAAAGTTTTTACAAGAATGTGGACTTGTATATATATGGGCCTTCTTTCATCAAAAATAATTTTCCTAAAATAGACAATATATCTTTTATTCAAGAGTCGTATTATTAAAGAGTGTCATTCAAATACTAAAAATTTCATTGTGTTGGTCATGCAACTTCCTAATGGGTAGGAAAAAAAGGATGTATTTCAATCAAATGTAAATATGAAATGGTAGGTGAAATAAATTTTGGCACTTCACTAATGTTGAACACCTGGAATACTGAGAGGGGGGGTGAATCAATATTCCATTAAACCATTTGATCATAATCCACGCAATTAACAAAACATATCTGACTGTAACAAAGAACAAAAGCATGAAACATTCACAAGATCATATAACACATGAACACTTGTATTTTTTCGTGGAAAACCCAAAAAGGGAAAAATCACAGTGAGTATCAGCTCACAATATATTATAATTGGTTATAAGAAATTACAGAGGCTCACTACCAAGATACACTGTCCAATAGGGCTCACAACCACAAAAAGAAGAATAGACAGAAGATAGAAATGGCCCTACATCCAGGATGTGAACTGATACAAAATACGCCTTCCTTGTGTTGGATTCAGTTCCTTTGAAGCTCTAAATATTGACCTATGCACTATATCAAATACAAAACACAAAGCACTGCTCTGCTTTACATTTGCTCAATATTCACAACACCTCTGCTCTAGATTTGATCATGTGCATACAAAATTTGCATATTCACTTCTCATTACACATATGTCACACCTATAATTTCAAAAATGTCTTACATATATACCCAATACATCCACATACATCAATTAGGTCGGCCTAATTAGATGTAGCCCTAAATTAAATTAAAATTGCCTTGTCGGCTCCATACTTGTACCAAAAACATCTTCACGCTCAAACCAAACGTGCAACACTTGATTTAGGTTGGCATGGACCTAAAATAGATCTCACTAACATCCACAATACATATTTAATCATCACAACAAATATCAAGCATTAGGTAAGTGCATGGATCTGTGAAACAATTTTGATGCCAAATTGAAAAAAAAATGCAAAAAAAAGCCAAAAAAGAGCGTTTGGTACACGCCAAATGAAAAAGTCATTTGGCACACGCCTCATTTGGCATGCACCAAATGACTTTCTCATTTGGCATGCGCCAAATAGAAAAGTTATATTAAACCAAAAAAATGCATTTGGAACCTTACTTTTTGTTCACCCATGGCTTGGCTTGGAGGTTTTTAGCTCTGCAACTCACACTCGCCAAATCTCTTCCATTTTTTCACTCTTAGCTTGCAATTCTTCACGAGGATGCCGCCAACACATCAAAGAGATCAAATATTGTGAAGAGGTATGTATTTTTATTGTTTTTATTTTGAATTTGATTTAGAATGTAGATTGAAATATGTTTTTTTAATAAAACTTTGTTTTAATTCTCAAGGAATGAATCTCCACCTCCAAACATTGAGAATTCACAATCACCCCCTCATGAAGAGCCTCCTATACAATAACAACCTAAAACCCCTCCATCAGTTCATAGGCATCCTCAAGGAACACAAGAAAATATCCTAAATCAAATTGAAAACAATAAAAGAGACATTGAACAATTAATTGGAATATTAACCGAGCATGTCAAAACCCACCCTTACAAGAGAGGGATTGCCTAGTTGTTGAAGTCAATTATATCTCATGTAGGAGAAATGAGTGAAAAAATAATATTTTGGTCAAATAAGAGGCATGAGTTGAGACAATTTTATGCTAGTGGTTTGTCATATACAAATGTGAGAAAACAAAAAATTAGCAAAGCCAACTTGTGTGCCCTATTCATAGACCTGAGAACCAACACACCTTTGTCTCATGCATGCAGGAGGTTCCCCATGCATTGGTGCCACAATGAATTAATAAAAAATAAATTTTGGGAGTGATGGTGGATGGTATTTGACCAACCTCCATGCAATAACCATGAGCTACAACAATACTTTTTGAGGAAACTCTATTGTGAGTTTGTCCTCAATAAGATGCCAAATTATTTTGACATCTTAGACTTTTAGGGTAGAGGTGGGGGCTCCTCACATGATAGACCTGGTGCACAATGTAATCCACAGTTGGCACCGAGACCCTTGGCCAAACCCATGGTGGAGCATGATTTCGTTCCTTCCATTGTTAAGTACAATGTAGAGGTGGACACACTAGAGTCAATTAGCTTGCTCACCCAGACCATTATACAGTGTGTGAGGCCTCTAGTAGAGTCTGATGTGGAGGAGATGTGTAGGCCCCGAGCTCCACCCCACCATTGTGGCACTTGCGGTGCTATTTTCACGTATGATTATTAGAGTGCTTGAGATGCAGCTACACAACCTACATCACTTGCAGAGGTGATGGCTATGATAGATGAATTGCTGAATAATACATTCAACATTGATACTCAGGTAAAATTCAACAAGTTCATTTAATTTTGTTTATTAAATTATATTTTGAAATTTAAGAATAACTAAATTAGTAGAATCAATATGATGAAATTTCAGGGTCAGAGTGTTCATGATACATGCTCCATTCCTGTAGACCCTTATTTGTTCTTGATGTTGAGACCACAGGTATGCAACTAGTATTAAAGATATTATTATTGCATTTGAAAAGTTGAATGTTATATTTGAATGTTTGTCTCATAACATTCTTTGGATGTCAAACAGTTTCTTGGTGGACCTTTGACCTCCACACCTCGCAATTCATGTCCTCAAACAACTTTCACTCGGGTAACCTTTATTCATTAATGGTGTTGTAAAACAATGTTAGCTAATTTTTGTAATTTAGCGTATACAAATCTAAAAAATTGATGAGAAACAAAAACATTGGTTGGTCTTGTGAGATCCTAATTATATTTACCATTCAATTTCCATCACATTCTTCCATTCCTTTCATCGCACATATTTAAACCATTTTATATCACATATCTCAATCTTTAACACCTTATATATTATACTAGACCTTCCTCCATATTTCATCTTATACACATATTGTTACAAGAAACCTTTCCTTCTACTCATTATTGAACAAATCTCTTATACATTATTACTACACATCTCAAGTTCCCACTTCATGTCCTATACTCAAACCTTAGACACTACCTAATTCACTTTATGGTCTAATATTCCCTCCTAATTACTTCGCATTAACCTCTAGTATAGTTCACCTTAAAAATGTTTTATTATCCCATCCTAGCTCATCCAATTAATCTCTACTATTCCATTCTATATTCCATCATCCCCTCTTGATCATGTCACATTATCTTCTCCTAATTCACTTTTTGTTCCTTTATTCCTTCCTAATCCCATCCCATTAACATTTAATAGTTCACCCTATTTTCCATGATCCCCTCCTAGCACATCCCACTAATATCCACTAGTCCATCCTATGTTTCATTATGTCCTTCTACTCCCATGTTATTGTACCCTTTATTATTTCACCCTATGTTCCATCATCCCCTATGTTCCACCCTATGTTCCTTTACCCATTCTATGTTATACCATCTTTATCCATGTTTCATCCTATAACTCTTCTCTATTATTACTACACACAGGTCAAGTTCCCATTTCATGTACTATATTCAAACCCTAGACACCTCCTAATTCACCCTATGTTTCATTATTCCCTACTAATCTCATCCCATTAACCTCTAATTGTTCACCCTATATTTTTTCATCCCATCCTAGCCCATCCCATCAATCTATACTAGTCTATCCTATGTTCCTTTAACCCCTTCTATCACATCCCATTTCCCTCTCTTATTTCACCATATGTTCCATTATCCCCTCTTGGTCTTGTCCCATTATCTTCCCCTAATTCACCCTATGTTCCTTTATTCCCTTTTAATCCCATCCCATTAACCTTTAGTAGTTCACCCTACATTCTACGATCCACTCTTGGACCATCCCACTAATCCCTACTAGTCCATTCTATGTTCCATTATCGCATTCGACTCCCACCTCATTGTACCCTCTATTATTTCACCATATGTTCCATTATCCCCTCTTGGTCTTGTCTCTTTATCCCTTCTATGCTATAGCACCTCAATCCAAGTTTTATCCTATACATATGTACCATTACAAGAAATATTTCCTTCCAATCATTATTGACCAAAGTTGTCTTCTACATTACTGTTGCACACCTCAACAACCAACCTCACATGCTATAGTAAAACAATAGACATGTCCTAATTCATCATATGTTC
Organism: Sequoia sempervirens; assembly: GCA_007258455.2. Taxonomy (NCBI): domain Eukaryota; kingdom Viridiplantae; phylum Streptophyta; class Pinopsida; order Cupressales; family Cupressaceae; genus Sequoia; species Sequoia sempervirens. Next base: position 529,589,901 of record VDFB02000015.1, on the reverse strand, counting down.
CATTATCCCTTTGAAAGTTTCTAGTAACATAGTAATCCTCACTTCATTCATGTGAACATCATTCTAGCATTATCACTATGTTGATAGAATGCCCTCATTAACATTACTTCATTAGCATATGCAATTTGAATCTCAATGAGCGCTTAACTTGGGCATTTACAAGAGTTTGGACTATCCTAGCAAACTTAGTGCTTTCACCATTATGTGATCTATAACCACTATAATGTAATCTCAACTAAGGCCAACCATTTACTCTTTCATGCAAGGTCACTACCACTAATAGGGATTGTATTGTTGCATAGACTGCCATCACTTCGCAAAGTTTTCTTAACATTGTGTTTCAATTTCTTTCAACTGTCATTGAAATTTACCTTGTATTGAATTTTGTTATCAGTATCACCATTCTTGACTAGGTTCCTTCAAAATTTGTTGCACTCATGATGCATGAATTTTTTGCATTTTTATCTATGAAGTTGCTGCACTTTTACATTTTTAATTCCTTCTCATTTATGACAGTCATATTGTTGGTCGTTTCATTTTCATTTGTTGCTCATTTATGAAAGTTTTAAGGGGACTACTTGAACTTCTTTATATCACTGTTAGATATGTTGTTTCATTTTCAGTTGTTGACATTGAACAACTCCAACCATGTTGGTGGCACGATGGACCATGGAGTTGCTGCAACAATAGCCAGTTATAATCCTTTGAGAGAGGTATGCAACAAATTAGTCAATTTGACATTATATTTTCTCTTTTACGGTCTATTATTGAAAATTTTCATAATACTTGTACATGTAGTTTAATTTCTATCTTGATGGTTGCTATCGGTGGGTGTCACCCCAGATCGTGGATGTGGTAATGTTGTAAATGTGAATGATGACTATTTGTATGCGGTAAGTGACTATATTTTTTTTTGATAAAATAAGCAACATTTACAAGGTTGTGTACCCTTTACACAATGAGCCCATAGGGCCAAAAAGGATCAAAACCAAAAAATATCAAAAAATATTACAGTAACAACATACAAGAGATATAGACACAACCTAGTAAACAACAAAGGCACAACACAACACCATCCCAAACACTAATTGTCTAAACCCTCTCATTTATTGACCAGGAGGTTTAACACATCCTCCCCAATCCAGTTGGGGCCTTCATCCGCAGCGTTCTTTTCCATTTCCTCCTTGAGAAAATCAGAGAGAGTGAGAGCCAAACCATGAATTATCTTGATAGTGAACTGAGCCATGCAATTAACCTTATGATTCAACATAGCCACCTACTCCTGCAACCCACTGAGCTCGTTCCCTTTTTCCTCCTTACTCTGGATCTTTGTATCAGCACCAACCCTAGTATCTGAGGAATTGGTAGAGTCCTCCCAAAGCATCTGCTTTAAATCAAAGAAGTGACTTGGGTCTTCTATGGGTCCTTTATCCTTCATCTTCTCAGTAGCTTTAATGCCTTCATTTATGCTGCCAGACTTAACCAAGTCACTGGAGATATCATCAACGAGGGTCTCTTTCTTGTATTGCACCAATCTGTGGGATCTTCTCACACTCATCTACTATGTCCCCATCTCAAAGCTAGCACCCACCACAATAATACCCTTAGAATATTTTTCCTCAACACATTTACCTTCCTCGGAGACTGAAAGAACCCTCGGAAGAAGAGACACATTTTTTCCTTTCCTCTTAGTAGCCAATCTGCTAACCTTCTTGTGTTTCAGCTCATAGAGCCCAGCCACAACACTCGACTGGGTCAACCCAACCTCAATTTTATTTTTCTTCGAGGGAGAAGTTGCTATAGTCTCAATACCATGAACATCCTCAGGGATGGGAGATTTCCTCTTAGAGCCCTCTGAGACAACAAGGGAAGGGTTTCCAGGGTTATTTTCCAAGGGTTCTAATTCTTCCACTCTCACAACTGAGATGGGTTTAGGAGGTACCAAAGATGAATGGAAATGGTAGATTCTGTGGATTAGGCCTTGGTGCAACGGTAAAGGAGGCAAAGAATCAGGGTTAAGAGTGGCAATTTCTTGGGATTCTTTGCTATATTTTATTACATGTCAATCCATAATTCAATTTCTATGTATTAACATCTATACTTTTTATTGTATCAGGTGTAGCTCCAGAGGAGTCTAGAGAGGAGGTCTAGTGAGCGTGTTCAAAAAACAAGAGAACCAACAGGCACTCCATCCAGCTGAATTTTGAAGGTAGCACGAGATCTTTTTCCTTCCCCTAGAGGAAAATGACTATGTATTAGGGTTGTTTGTTGTATTCCTATGTGGCATTTTGGAACATATGTTTTGTACTATCGATATATATGTGACATTTTATGTCCATATGGATCTTTTGTAGTAAGCCTATATGGCTTTTTGGATATATTGTATATACTTTTATCAGTATATATCATTGTATAGCCTTATAGCTTTTTGATTAAAGAAAATATTATTTTGCTACTTCCATTCTTGAATGATGTTATCATGAGTACTGTGTAAATTGTATGCTTGAATGTTATAGGAGTGGGTTTTTTTTACATCTAATGCTTAAATAATTACTGTTGATTGCTCAATAAGCTCCATCTAATGTGTATTGTGTAAATAAACTCCATTCCTGGTGGCTTGTATCCTTTGCAATGCTTCAATTACTTGTGCTTCACTTATTCACATGTATGCTTCATTTATTCATGTGTATACTTCACATATATTGCATGTATTCATGTGTATGCTTCATGCTTTCAATGTATAATTCATGTGTTCACGTGTATTCTTCATGATTCATGTGTAGACTTCATGTATTTGTGTGTATGCTTCATGCTTCTTGAGTTCTATTATTGTCCAGTGGCAAGGATTTTAACACCAAAAGGTTTCAAATGAACTATAAGAGCCCCTTCCCATAACAAAATATCATAGAAAAATGTATTGCTTTTAATTCATGGTTGAGGTTGGCATCCAACAACTAATGGTTATGATTCTAAATCTTAGCAATCATTTCATTTACATCTATAGAAAAATTGGATGTTTCAAACCTCGCGGACATATATATATACCTCTATGAAATTTTATGAACATGCATCAAAACACATGATAGTTGTTGATCCAACCAACAAAATTTATTTGCATATACTAATATCACAACACTTGACATCTCATTAAATGAAATCAATGCACATGTCAGTTTTAATGATATTCTAAATATATTAGATGTGTATGAACAACAATATAAGCTTGATTTATAGATGCATCACCCATGTGCAGTTATCACATTTCTCTCATATTCATGGCATTTTAAATAAGTTAAAAAACCTCCTTCCATTTTCTATGTGTGAAATAACATGAAAAATCATTGGGAAACATGGTCCTATAACTATCGCCACATCATGTTTGATAACTCTAAAGCATGAAAAACCATACGTCATGGATATTAAATATCCGGATCCAATGTTTCACTAGTAGGCTGAGTTTTGCATCTCAACAAGGGTGCACTATTCAGTGACAACAACTACAGTTCAGATTCATAAGAGATTTTGTCGATTGAACGTAGCTCAGATCGATTTGACATGTTTGGGTGCGAAAGAGGACCATTCCTAGCATAAACATACCCACCCAGATGCATTGGAATAGTTCGTTTGGTCACACGAGTTGTAGAACAAAAGTTGCACCACTTTGCAACTTTACACTACTTGTGTTTGACAACTTTTTCCCCAAGTGAAAAGTCGCCACCACGGAAAAATGCCTCCGAGATAGCAAAAAATGAGAGAGGTTATTGTAGAGGGTCCCAATTTGATCCCATAGGCACAAACAAGAAGTTTCTAAGGATCATGGTATCCGAGTAACAACATGTCAAAGATTGCAGCCATTTGCATTTTGAACTCATAAGGGATTCTGCCCATTGAATGTAGCTCGAAGTGATTCGGTGTTTTTGGGTGCGAACAAGTACCATGCCTAGCATAAACATACCCACCTAGACACGTCAAAATAGTTCATTTGATCACACGAGTTGCAGAACGAAAGTTGCACCACTTTGCAACTTTACACTACTTGCATTTGACAATTTTTTCCCAAATGAAAAGTCACCACCACAAGAAAATGCCTCCAAGATAGCAAAAACTAAGAGAGGTTATTTTAGAGGGGCTCAACGCGATCCCATAGGCTCAAATGAGAAGTTTCTAAGAATCACAACATCCAAGTAACAATATGTCGAAGATTGTAGCCATTTTACACTTTGGACTCAAAAGGGATTTTGTTGGTTGAATGTAGCTCAAAGTGATTCAATGTATTTGGGTGTGAAAGAGGACCATGCCTAGCATAAATTTACCCACATAAACAAGTTGGAATAGTTTTTTTGGTCACATGAGTTGTAAAACGAAAGTTGTGCCACTTTGCAACTTTACACTACTTGCATTTGGCAACTTTTTCCCCAAGTGAAAAGTCGCCACCACGGGAAAATGCCTCAGAGATAGTAGAGGTTATTGTAGAGGGGCCCAACATAATCCCATAGGCTCAAATGATAATTTTCTATGCATCACAGTATCTGAGCGACAACATGTCAAAGATTGTAGCCATTTTGCACTTTGGACTCCTAAGGAATTCAGTCGATTGAACGTAGCTCGAAGCGATTTAACGTGTTTGGGTGAAAAATAGGACCATTCCTAGTGTAAACGTACCCATCCAAATGCATTGGAATGGTTCATTTAGTCACACGAGTTGCGAAATGAAAGTTGCACCACTTTACAACTTTACACTACTTGCATTTGACAACTTTTTCCCCAAGTGAAAAGTTGTCACCACAGAAAACACCTCTAAGATAGCGAAAACCGAGAGAGGTTATTGTAGAGGAGACCAATGTGATCCCAAAGGATTAGACAATAATTTTCTAAGCATCATGGTATTCGAATAACATGTCAAATATTGCAGCCATTTTGCACTTCAAACTCATAAGGGATTCTATCAGCTGAACGTAGCTTGGAGCGATTTGGCGTGTTTAGGTGTGAAATAGGACCATACATAGCATAAACGTACCCACTCGAATGTGTTGGAACAATTCATTTCGTCACACGAGTTGTAGAACAGAAGTTGCACCACTTTGTAACTTTACACTACTTGCATTTGACAACTTTTTCCCCAAATGAAAAGTTGCCACCATAGAAAAATGCACCGGATATAGAAAAAACTAAGAGAGGTTATTATAGAGGGGCCCAACATGATCCCATAGGCACAAACGAGAAGTTTCTAAGCATCATGGTATCCAAGTAATAACATGTTGAAGATTGTAGCCATTTTGCACTTTAGACTCATAAGGGATTATGTCGGTTGAACGTAGCTCAGAGCGATTCAGCATGTTTGGGTGTGAAAGAGGACCATTCCTAACATAAACATACCCACCCAGATGTTTTAGAACAGTTCGTATGGTTACACAAGTTGCAAAATGAAAGTTACACCACTTTGCAACTTTACACTACTTGCATTTGACAACTTTTTCCCCAAGTGAAAAGTCGTTACCATAGGAAAATGCCTTCGAGATAGTAAAAACTGAGAGAGGTTGTTGTAGAAAGGCCCAACTTGATCCCATAGGATCAAACGAGAATTTTTTAAGCATTACAGTATCTAAGTAACAACATGTCGAAGATTGTAGTCATTTTGCACTTTGGACTCATAAGGGATTCTATTGGTTGAATGTAGCTTGGAGTAATTCAGTGTGTTTGTGTGCAAAAGAGGACCATGCCTAGCGTAAATGTACCCACCCAAACATGTTGGAATAGTTCATTTGGTCACATGAGTTATAGAACGAAAGTTGTACCACTTTGCAACTTTGCACTACTTGCATTTAACAACTTTTTTCCCAAGCGAAAAGTTGCCTCCATGGGAAAACTCCTCTGAGTTAGCAAAAACCGAGAGAGGTTATTGTAGAGGGGCCCAACACAATCATGTAGGCTCAGACAAGAAATTTCTAAGCATCACAATGTCCGAGTAATAGCTCGTTGAAGATTACAGTCATTTTACACTTTGGACTTATAAGGGATTGTGCCAGTTGACGTAGCTCAGAGTGAAAACCAGTGCCTTACCTAAATAGGCTAAAAGTTACTGAAAAATTATCTATACCACATGTGTAAATCCTTGGAAAATTTGGAAATATCCTTGCTTCAAATGAAGTGTCTTCGAAACATTCACTTGGAAGTCCATTCCATTGACCTTTTGACTCTAATTGCAAAAACACACACTTTTAATGAGTCTACCACTTTTCCATCACTTAATTTTGTTTTTTCAACTTCACTTTAACAAATACATTTCTATGGAGAGAAATAAAAGGCAATAAATAGACAACCACCATAAGTTAACTTTTCCATCACTTAAACTTTGTTGTTTCAACTTCACTTTTAATAGTAATAAATAGACAACCACCATAAAGTATGCAAAGGATCATCAAATTATACACAGAGGAAAAGACAATACTTAGAGAACAACCATAAAGTGTTTAAGTAAAATGTCTTTTGTTTTATGAAAAAAGAATTGAAAAGGTTTTTTAATTATGTCATGGGGATTATTTTCATGATATTCACTTGCACGAGTGAAAAGAGATTGAGTTTCATCTTTGGTTTTTGAATAAACCATAATGTTGATTTCTTCCTTGGAACACTATATCATGGAAGTTTGAGTCCAAAAATGGTTGAGAATCATTGTGATATGTTTTTAATAACCCGAGACAACCCAAGGTATGTGCTCATGTTGTTCCATCCTTTGAGCTATTCGCCATGTGACTACGTTTCCAAAGTTGACAAAAGCACCAAATGTTAAGTGATTGTTTAGGGAGATTGGTTGGTTGAAGAATGTTTGGGAGTTGTCAAAGGTGTTGGAGGGTATTGAAACATTGCTTCCCCCACTATTCATGTTTTTCTTCCCTTGTTGGTGTGTTTTTCCTTCCTTGGATGCTTACTAGGCTAGGTTGTTAATGGTGGCAAGGTGTACTAAGATGTCTTGTGCATTGCTTTTCAATGAAGCCCTTGAAGGGTGACTGAGATTATGTAAAGAGACAAATCATGATGACAGTGACTCTAAAACTCATCCAATATTAGAGTATATTTTGGAAATCCAATCATAGAAAACCTAAGGGTAGATAAGCTTGACAATGATGGATTCTCTTTTATTGGTTTAGAATTATATATAGTGGGGACATATTAATTGGAAAGGTAAGTTCACAGCCTTTTGATGCAAACTTTAGCCTCGATTTGAAGCATACTAAACGAGGAAGGGTTGATCAAGTTTTCATGTTAAATAATGATGATGGAAGGAGTTCTAGGGTTTATAGAAGAGCAAGAAAATATGCCTTTGTACAATAGAAGACATTGTTTCAGATTTTGTCATATATCCACATGCTTTTCCTTCAAGAAAAATTTAAATGTAAACCATAAACCATTGTAACAACTAACTTTAAATGTAATATACACATTCAATTGAGGCATATATTAAGGAATATACACATTTGCATGTATAAATTTCTCATAATTTTTGTATATCAAAAAATACACTAAGTCAATAACAAATATTGCAATAGTGATGGAAGAACATCTTGAAAATCCTCCCATTTCTCAATACTTGTAGCAATATATGCAGGGAAATAATCCTCCCATTTGTAGCCTAGATCATGGAATATATTGTACAAGAAGAAAAAAAGGAGTTGTTGCGTGAGGTAGAACCCACACTCTCATATGCACTCATCATGTTCTTTACAATGGAATTTTCACTTGAGTCATTCAAAAATATTAGCCCAAGAGCCTTCATGGTGGGCCTAAATTTGAGTTGCCTCATCATTTCAACAAATAGTTGGCATCTTCCACCCTCACTTAGCTTCTCAAAAAATAAACTCCATATCCTTTGTGCATATCTTTGACATGAACATTTTGGAATCTTATTAGGCATCCATTTCAAAACATTGGAATCAATATCAATCAAAAATTTGGGTTTTCTATGCAAAACTCTAGGAGGAGTTCTCAAATGTAAATTTGTGTCAACATTAGGAATGTCAACAACATCGGGGATAGATCATGTACCTTCAATAGGAGGCACAATTGATGACATACCTTGAGATTGACATGTAAATGATGTTGTACCTCCAACTTGAGATGTCGTTTGTGGAGTACCTTCAAATAGAGATGTGTTTGTTGATGTACTTTCAAAACCCAATGTTGTTGATGGTGTGTCTTCAACTGTAGATGTGATTTCTGATGTACTTGGAAAACCACATGTTGTTGGTGTGTCTTCAATTGGAGATGTGCATTGAACTTCACCTATGGTTGATGATGTGCACCCAACTTTAGGATCCATTTGTGTCCTTCCACGGACTTTGTTCATTTGTGCCCTTTGTGCTGCCAATTGGACATCTCTCTTAGATTTCACAAGAATTTCTTGTTGTATGGGCTGCAATTCCTTTACTTCACGAGCTTGTATTTTTTATTCTCTTCTCCTTGCATTTTTTACTGCACGTTCTTTTGGTGTTAGAGGCTTTGGTCATTTCCTCGGCATGACATTGAATGCTACATGTTCACAAACACACATAGAACAAAAGTAAGTAATGCATTTCATGAAACATATTGATATCATTGATTACATTGCATTTTATAGAACACGCCAAAGCATTTTATGAAAGAAGGCAATGAGCTGTTTGGAAATATGCCTCCAAGAAATATGGTCTCATGGTGATGGACATCACCATGCGAGACCACATTTCTTTGAGGTATTCTTTCAAATAGTTCATTGCCTTTTCTATGCAACCACATTTTCCATACATGTCTACCAAAGCATCTTATCAAACATGTCTATGCTACAACATTTTTCATGCATGTCTAACAAAGCATTTTATGAAAGAAGGCGGTGACTTGTTTGGAAAAATGCCTCCAAGAAATGTGGTCTTGTGGTGATGGACATTAGCATGATACCACATTTCTTTGAGGCATTCTTTCAAATAGCTCACTGCCTTATTCTATGCTACCACATTTTCCGAACATGTCTAGCAATGCATCTTATCAAACATGTCTATGCTACAACATTTTTCATACATGTGTCTACCTCCATACCGCAAGAAAAGTAAGTGATGCATTTTTTCAAACTTATACATACCGCTGATTAGATTGCATTTTATGAAACATATTGATATCACTGATTACATTTCATTGCATATATTTAAAACTTAAAGCATTACTTTGCATTGCATAACTAATGAAACTTATCAAACATTGTTGTCCCTAACCTAGGGTTTATAGCGAGCTTCAAAAAAACCATAACTTTTGATGCGTCTGGTGAAAATATATGAAACTTGGTACTAATTTTTTGTAGGCCTACATGCATGTGCTAACAAAAGGAGGGTTGCTAAATCATCATTTTGTGTGAGTTATTAAGGATAGTTTGTTTATTTTTGCAACTATACTATGTTAAACCTAGTACTTTGAGGGATTTGTACAAAATTGCTTCATGTAAACATTAATCAATGTTATGACTTGGGTTTGAGGGGATTATTTAGAGCGTGGAAAAGTGCTTAGGAGCAAAGAAGTGTCAAACCCAGGGTATAAGTTGCTTCCACCTTTGGAAACTAAAGAATATTGTGCTTATTGTTGTTAAAACCTCATTGTGATTTTCAACCAAGCCATGAAGAACATGAATTCAAAGAAGGGTTTGTGATGCTATATCTTCAAATTATTCACTATTTCTTTGGAAATGAGGTAACTTAGAAAGAAAAAAAGCATTTTTCAGTTACACAAAGTTTTCCCTTTCTTATTTCTTAGAAAGGTAAATGGTATGAATGAATGGAAACTTGCATTAACAACTATGTCACATCACTTGAATTTATCTAAGCACATGATGAAGGTGAAATTTTTATGGCACAAAAAAATTAATGGAAACTTGCATTATCATTGATGAAAGCTTTTAGGTTTTCCAAATTAGTTGAAAATAAAAATTTTCCCACAACCATCACTAATAATGAATTTGAATCTATTATGTCATGTTTTCCTCTTTTTTTCTTCAAGCTCCTAAAAATTAAACTTTTACATGTCTGATCCATCTAAATTAATGTTGAATTGTATGTGTAACAATGAAGATTAATAAAATCATCAAATTAATGGTCTATAAATTGTCAAAACAAAACAAAAAAACTCAATATAAACATCTACCTAAAATGAAATAGAGTGAATTCCACTAGCCATGTTGGAAATACACTACTATAAGCAGTGCAAATATAATTCATAAGAAAATTTGTGTTAAGTTGATGTTGTTTATATAAGTTTAAACTTGAATTCATCTAAATTATGTCATGTTTTTCATTTTTTTCTTCAAACTCATAAAAAATAAACTTTTTTTATGCAACTCCCATCTAATTCAATGTTGAATTCTATATCCAATTGTTATGATTAATAGAATCATGAAAGGAATTTAGTTTATATTGTCAAAAACAAACAAATATACTAAATAAAAACATTTCAATATTACCAAAATGAATATATTACCTGAGATAATGTAAAATGATGTAGAAACTTCAAAATGTCTTCTTCTATGTTTTCTAGCATGCAAAATGGTGGAAAAAAGGTGATGGATCAAGCAAAGATTGGTACAACAGGGAGTCAACTACATAAAAAAGGTGTTTTTGAGTTGGATAAAGCACTGAACTAGACAAATGCAGAAGCATGTGGGCATAAATCACAGGGTCAACCCATATTTTACCATTTCAAGGTAAAAACACATTTGGCTCTCACCAAATTTGGCGAGTGCCAAATGTGTTGCTTTGAATTTTTTTCCAAATATAGAGAGGAAGGGAGTGAGACTTGAGATAGAGAGAGAGGGGATAGGAGTGTGAGAGATTAATCTAGATAGCATGGTAAGGAGTGAGACCTAAGAGAGAGAGACTTGAGAAGGATAGAGAATTATCTACTTAGGGTGGGGGGAAAGACCTGACAACGGGAGAGGGGTTGGGAGGGATAAGACCTAAGAGATACAAAAAGACCAAAGGGGGAGAGAGAGAAGGAGTGTGGGAGAGGGGGTTGGAGTGAAATAGATTTATCTAGGTAGGGTGGGAGGTACGTGAGACTTGACAGAGAGGGGATTGGAGTGAGATAGATTAGTCTAGGTAGCGTGGGAGGGAGTGAGACCTGAGAGAGAGAGAGACTTGAGAGGGAGAGAGAGTTATTTAGTTAGGGTGTGGGGGAAGACTCGAGAGAGGGAGTGAGAGACCTAAACCCTCAGCTGTAAACCCTTAAAACCAAACCCTTAAACCCTCTACCCTCAACCCAATAACCTCTATCCTCTACCCTCAACCCTAATCCCTCAACCCTATACCCTCCACCCTTAAACCCTTAAACCAAACTAAAATATCTACCCTAATCCCTAAACCCTCAACCCTTAAACCCTAAACCATCTACCCTCTACCCTTAACCTTAAACCCTAAACCCTTAAATCGTCTACCCTCTACCCTTAACCCTCCTCCACCCTCAACCCTCTCTCTCTCTACCCTTAACCCTAAACCATCTACCCTCTACCCTTAACCCTTAAACCCCAAACCCTAAACCCTTAAACCCTCTACCCTCTACCCTTAACCCTTAAACCATAAACCCTTAAACCATCTACCCTCTACCCTCTACCCTCAACCCTAAACCCTTAAACCCTCTACCCTTAAATTGTAAACCATAAACTATAAACCCTAAACCCTCAAACTCAACTAAACTCTCTATCCTAATCCCTCAACCTTATAGCCTCAACCCTTAAACCCTTCAACCCTCAACCCTAAACCCTAAACCATCAACCCTCAACCCTTAAAGACTCTTCCCTCTACCCTTAGCCCAATAGCCTCTACCCTCAACCCTTAAACCCTTATAAAACCAACTAAACTCTACCCTAATCCATCAACCCTCAACCATTAAACCTTTAAAACCTTAACCCTCAACCCTCAACACTCAACCATCAACCCTCTACCCTTAACCCTTAAACCCTAAACCCATAAACCCTCTACCCTTAAATTATAAACCCTAAACCCTAAACCCTCTACCCTTAACCCTTAAACCCTACACCCTTAAACTATCTACCCTCTATCCTTAACCCTGTACACTCTACCTTCAACCCTAAACCCTAAACCCTCTCTCTCTCTATCCTCAACCCTCTACCCTCAACCCTCTACCCTTTACCCTCTAACCTCTACCCTAAACTCTTAAACCCTCTACCCTTAAACCATATAACCTTAAACCCTCTACCCTTAACCTTTAAACCCTAAACCCTTAAACTATCTACCCTCTACCCTTAACCCTCTACACTCTACCCTCAACCCTAAACCCTCAAACCTCTCTCTCTCTACCCTCAACCCTCTACCCTAAACCCTCAACCCTTGATAGAGATGGAGGGAGTGAGAGAGAGAGAGAGACAAGGGGTGGGGCAAAGATACCTAAGAGAGAGAGGGAGGGGATGGGAGGGAGATACCTGAGAGAGAGAGAGAGAGGGAGGGGGTATGAGGGAGAGGGAGTGCTCGAGCGAGAGATGGAGGGAGTGTGAGAGAAAGAGATAGAGAGGGAGAGGGAGATACCTAAGACAGTGACAGGGAGATACTTGAGAGAGAGAAGGAGGGGGTAGGAGGGAGATACCTAAGAGAGAGGGAGGGGTGGGAGGGAGAAACCTGAGAGAGAGAGAGGGGAGGGGTGAGAGAGAGGGAGAGGGAGACAAAGGGGAGAGAGGGTGGGAGGAGAGACCCAAGAGAGAGGAGAGAGAGGAGTGGGAGCAGAGGGATGGGAGAGAGATACAAGAGGATACCCAAGAGGGAGGAGAGAGAGACGTCCAGAGAGATGGAGGAAGTGAGAGAGAGAGGGAGTGGGAGAGAGAGAGAGAGAGAGAGAGAGAGAGAGAGAGAGAGAGAGAGAGAGGAGGAGAGAGAGAGAGAGAGAGAGAGAGAGAGAGAGAGAGAGAGAGAGAGAGAGAGAGAGCCTAGAGAGAGAGGAGGTGTGGAGGAGACCTAAGAGAGAGGAGAGAGACGTCCAAAGAGATAGAGGGAGTGAGGAATAGAGTGGGAGAGAGAGGGGGGAGGGAGTGGGTGGGAGGGAGATACCTGAGAGAGGGAGAGAGAGGGAGGGGGTGGGAGGGAGAAACTTGAGAGCTAGGGAGAGGGAGAGACCTGAGAGAGAGGGAGAGGGAGACAAAGTGGGAGAGAGGTGGTGGGAGGGAGAGACCTAAGAGAGTAGGAGAGAGAGGGAGTGGGAGGTAGAGGGATGAGATAGAGATATAGGAGACACCTAAGAGAGAGGGAGAGGGAGAGAGATGTCCAGAGAGATAGAGGGAGTGAGGAGAGAGAGAGAGAGAGAGAGCTAGAGAGGAAAGAGACACCAAGAGAGGGAGAGAGAGAGATGTCCCGAAAGAGATAGAGGGACTGAGAGAGAGAGAGAGGGAGGGAGGGAGGGAGAGAGAGAGTGGGAGGGAGAGGGGCTGGGAGGGAGAAAACTGAGAGAGAGGGAGAGGGAGAGAGAGTGGGAGGGAGAGACCTGAGAGAGAGGGAGAGGGAGACAAAGTGGGAGAGACCTGAGAGAGTAGGAGAGAGGGGAAGTGGGAGATAAAGGGATGGGAGAGAGATATAGGGAGTGAGAGAGAGAGAGAGACTTGAGAGAGGGAGAGGGGGTGGGAGGGAGATGGAGTGTCCGAGATAGAGGAATGGGAGAGAGATGGAGGGAGTGAGAGAGAGATGGAGAGAAAGGGGGTGGGGAGAGATACCTGAGAGAGAGGGAGGGAAGGGGTGGGAGGGAGATACCTGAGAGAGAGGGAGAGAGATAGAGGGAGTGAGGGAGGGAGACAAAGAGAGACCTCTAAGAGGGAGAGGGGGTAGGAGGGAGAGACTTTAGAGAGGTGGGGGAGGGAGAGACCTAAGAGAGAGGGATATGGAGAGATAGTAAGAGAGAGATAAGGGGAATGTGTGAGAGAGAGAGGGACCTAATAGAGAGAGGGAGAGGTGGTGGGAGGGAGATACTTGAGAGAGA
>VDFB02000015.1:529546837-529575895 GCA_007258455.2 Sequoia sempervirens | reverse complement strand
TGGAGTGAGATAGATTTATCTAGGTAGGGTAGGAGGGAACAAGACCTAAGAGGGGATTGGAGTGAGAGAGAGTATTCTAGGTAGTGTGGGAGGGAGTGAGACCTAAGAGAGAGAGAGAGAGACTTTAGAGGGATAGATAATTATCTAGTTAGGGTAAGGAGGCAGAGAGTGTATGAAAGGTAAAACCTCAACTATCCATCTATGATCATAAACTACACTCTTAGCATTATCAAAGTGGTCGACCTACTTTGGACAAGTGAATTGACAGGATTTGCCAAATTTCCTCATATTTTTGTCTATGCTCACAGTCATGTTTGCACGTATTTCAATGCAAGTTTATAAAAAAACCATGATGGCGTTAACTTCTCTCTTAGCTATCTAAATATATAATTCATTTTTCATTTTGATTCAGTTAAGGTTTTGATCCATAACTTCTATTGTAAATGCCTTCGTTTTTGGTCAAAAACCAACATGTGCTAGTTTTAGGATGGATTTTTACTCGTTCATCGAAACTTGAAACAAATTACATTTTTTAAAACTAGACTCCATTCTACAGATGATGGAAAAAAAAATCAATTAGTTTTCAAAAAATTTAGGGGGGAGCACACTCAAATTTTAGCTTTTCAGGATGTGTCCACTTTCAAAATTCATAAAATATTATATATTCATTAAAAAATTATCTGAAAGAACGAGGATAAACTACATGGTGTTAGCTAGTTTCTCACCATTCGGATTTTTGAAATTCTAAAAAAAATGTTAATCAAAAAGGGGGGAGCCCTCAGGCGCTATGCTATTTTTTGCCCCCCCTTTTGAGACCCTTAATCTTCATTAATCTCAAAAAGAGTTAGTAGCTTAGAAACTAGACTCAGAGCACTTCAACTCTTGTTTTTGCTACATCTTGAAATTTTGAGCATAACTATCTTCATTTTCTAGTGCAAATCATATTTTTCTGATTTAAAAAAAAATGGCATCTTAAGAGCCAAAATTGTGTCACAGATCCATGCACTTACCCCATTAGGTTAGCCAAAAATTAGACCTAATCACAAAACATGCTAACTAATCAACACCAATGATCAATCTAATCGTATAACCATGCACCATCTAGAATATATAGTGTATTGACACTTGTAAACAATCTCCTAAAGTTGCAAAGTCTAACTCTTAACACTAGAGGAACACACACTGGATTACTCATACCCAAATGCATTGTATGTAGCCAAAACTATATGCCGAACTACCATCTCTTGTATCTTTCAAACTATACATCCAAACCAACTAAAATCTTGAACATAGATGCACACAATGATTAGGAACAACATATTATCACTGTATAAGTATATCTTATCATATGAGTGAATGCAGACCAAAATACTAGATTAAGATATCTCCATTTTGTTCATCAAATAAGATTAAATATCAACAACTAATGTTGGCATCAATCACAACACATTAAGGGGTTCCTTCTTCATTCTTTCAACAATCTCCCCCTTTGTCATTGATGGCAAGATGTGCCAAAAATGAATCTCCAAACTTCTCAAAATTCCAATCATACACCATCTCCCAACTTCATATCTAAAAACTCAAAAAAACTTCAATCATGCACCATCTCCCCCTTTGACATCAAGGAAAAAGGGTGTTTTGGTAACACGCGTGTGAACTCCAAACTTTGATACATATGTATAGGTAAATAACTAAATGAATTGTAATGACTCCCCCTTAGGGAGTTATTCCAAAAAAAATGATCCATCTACATGTACAATGAAAAACTGGAAAGCAACTGGAACAATGAAATAATATATAGGTGTAGACATGTAAAATGTACTGATTGACATTGGACATATGATCCTCACCACTAACATTGTTTCGTCCTGAATCATCCTTCGGTCTAACCATTTAATCAAATACCTTTATTTGATTAAATTCATCAATATTCCTCTCTTAATTAAATAAATCAGTTATCTAATTAAGTCACCTTTTCTTGATAATTAAATTAACCATTTTGATCTAATTATCCCATTTAATTGAATAATTAATTTCATTTGATTAAATCTCTTAAGTCTATCTATTAAATTAAATAAATTAAAACCTTATTTAGTTTAATCTAACATCATCTTTTTTAATTAAATAAATCAAAATCTTTATTTAATTAATCCTTTATCACATTCTTCTCATATTTGATTTAAATAAATCCACAATTTAAGTCAAATAGGTCACATCATTTAACCCCTTCATTAAATTAATTAACTTTGATTAATTTAATCTCCTCTCATGTCCCATCCTCTAGCTTTAACCACTTGCACATGAAAATAGACTTATTTGATTTATTAAATCCCTATTTTCCTTCAACAAGGCATCTTTTAAGGAATATTCCCCAAGTTTGAATTCAAAATCCAAGTGGGATAAGTCCTTCCAACAAAGAATTTACTCTCTCTTACATGTCCTTTGCCTTGAGCCAAGTGGCATTTAATGCATTCTTCCTTCCCTCTTGCATGTCATTTCAACAATTTCAAAATTCAAATATATGCATTTATTGGAACAATCCTCAAAACTTGCACATCCTCCATCCATTCACAAGTTGACAAGTGGCACTTTTCCATTGGCTAATTCTTAGTCCCACATTGCTCTATTTTGAACATTCATCTATCTTAGCATTCTATAAATAAGAGGCTAATCTCCTCATTTGATCATCCACAATTTGAGTAAACTTACTATGCCCAAATCATTAGCAATTTTCATCCATTATCATTGAGTTCATAGCTACGTTATGCAGATTTTTCTATTGGAGCACTCATCAAGCATCAACAAAGTGGATCACTCTTCATCACACATCAATCTTGCATCATAGGAGTTGGGAAAGGGCCAATTTTCACATCAAATTGGCACCAATTCCCCCATGGGGTCAAGAGTTTGCTTGTTTTGATAGGATTTTAATCTATTTCATTGTGTTCTTCACTCTTCTTTCCTATTTTTAAACTATGCTAATGGATTTCATGGGGAATCCTTGTTCTTGCTTGCATTTCATCTTCTAATGTGTTTGTTCATGTTGTTTTGCAGGTATTAGGATTGGGGTTCACACAATGCACTCGTTGCATTGGTTCAATAGGTAAAAAGATATTTAATTGGAGGAGGAGGCACCTTGAAGCTCTTTAAGAATAGCTTGCCAAGCAGACTTCCCTTCATTCCAAGTTTTCTTGGCTACTACAAGCGATCTATACAATGACTCTAGCTCTAATATACTCTCCTCTCCCTCATTCAGAGTGCTAGGATTTGGATTTATCTTTGTAAGATTCTTTGTATCGGCTAGGGAACTTGACATCGGTATATGCTTGGTCTTCAAAAAGTCCCCAAGCTGTCCAAACTGCCCTATATTATGTCTTATTTTTGCCTTTGCAATGTGAAGAACCTATTTTGCAGATCTGTGATGGCATTCCAAGTGGTATGATCTCTATTGAATGAGCTAAATCTTAGGCATTTAAGGCATTACTTATTTGTAACTCAATTGAGTCCATTAAGTCCTTAATGCCTTGAGTAGCATTTGGCCACTTCATGCAGTACAAAAATAAAGTCTTTGCCTCATCCTCACATTCTTGCACTTCCTTCAGGCATTGCTCCACTTTGTTATGTGTTGATGCACATATCTCTTGTAGCTCTAGTAGCCTCTTCTTTGCAAACCTTGTTTCAATTTCTTTTTTTAGTTTGTTCTTTCAGACTGGAGGCATACTCCTTAAGAGAATCAACCAGAAACTTGTTATTTTTCATCAAAGTTAAGGAATTATCAATTGAAGAACTAGGAGTAGCATCCTTCAAAGTCTTTATAGCTTCATTTATTAACGCTATCCCCTTATGATGAGTCTCAATTATTTCTTTCCTTCTAGAAGAATGAAAGACATCTCCAATCTCCAACTTTTGAATTGGTGATATCTTCTCCAAATCCACACTTCATTGATACATTGGGGGCTGCAATAACTAAGGAAGAAATTTCTGGTTGAAACCTTATTTTTCTATACAAAAGAACCTTAAGTGGGTTATCAGAAGATTCTCCGGAGGGCTTGGGTAACTTCATGGCCTTTTGTACTTCTTCTTCATTCTTTCTATCCTCAAACTCTTCTTCATTCTCTTTGTTTTCCTCTTCACCGGAGTCATTTTAATTTTTCTTATCTTTATCTTCATCCTCCTTGTCATCATCTTTCTTATTGTCATTTTCTTTTTCTCCTTGTTCTTCTTCACCATTTTCATTTTTATTATCTTCATTTTCTTTTCCTGTATTTTCATCCTTTTCATTAGTGTTGTCCTTAGAGCCATTTGTATCATCCTTTTCTTTTCTTGCTCTACACTTTGATTTTCATCATCACCGATGGGCTTGGCAATATCTTTCGGAGGAGTAGAAGTCTCTATGGAAGCATGTGTTCCATTTACCGGTGGTGGTGGGGACACCACATTTTCTGTAACATCAAACAATGGTATTTATTTTGTTGTATGATCATCTACTTCCTTCTCTTCCATGACCTCTTTGAATACTGGAAAATTTATATTAGGAGGAAGATTTTCCTCTGCATCAATAACCTTTTCTTCTACATTCTCCTTTTCTTGAGCTGTAGCGGATGTGGAAGAATTTATCATCCCAAACTTCTCAACAATATCCTTGACAGTCTATTGATTCTTGCTTCAATTTATCCACTTGATCCTTTTCTCTCCCCATAAGAATAGTAACCCTTTGTTTGACTCTGAATTCCTTAGTGTATACTCTATTAATGTAGCCTTATCATCCTCAAATAAGGAGGATCCAATTTCCTCCAAGGCACCATATTTCATTTTATCCTTTGCTTCAATAGCTTCATGTCTTCTTTCTACCAAGGCACCCCACACAACCCTAGGAACCTTCTTCTTGATGTTACTCATGTCAGCCTCTAAAATAATAATGTATTTTATGATAGCTTCAATGATTGTATTCCGATTTTCTTCATCCAATTCTTCATACAATTTTGCAGTAGCTTCTAACATATTGGACCATAATGTAACATATTATTAACCAAAACATCTACCTTCATAGGAGTGCATGCCCTTACTAGAGGATTCTTTTTCTCCTTCTTTTTCTTTTTCTCTAAAGGTCCTTCCTCTAAATTCTTCTCTTTCTTCTTCTCAGGCTTCTTATGAATGTGTACACTAAATGCTTATTTTTCTCTTTTTGTTTCTTCTTCTTATGAAGTGTCAACTTTTTCTTTTGCTCTAAAGGGCCTTCCTCTAACTTCTTCTCTTTCTTATTCTCAGGCTTCTTATGAATATGTACACTAAATGCTTCTTTTTCTCTTTTTGTTTCTTCTTCTTATGAAGTGTCAACAATATCAACTTTTTGTTGGAAGAATGAAGAAGGTGACCTCTGGGTTTGTTGTCATTGATGCCAACACTGATTGGTAACTGGCTAAGTAAAATGTGTGTATAAACTAATCTGGTATTTTGATCCAGAAATCCTCTCAGTAAAAGGAAATTCTATGAGTTTTTGATATGTTGCTCATAAATGTCAGGTACAACTATAAACAAGCTTTAAGAAATTTTGGTTGATCCATTTGAGTTGTCCAAGTAACAAAAGTTCGACATTCTTTTAGCTAACATGATTATGAATTTTTTATCTTACAAATGTTTAAAGTGTTCTTCATTAGGTTCGGGCTGACCTAGTTAGTGTTCGTTATGATTTTTTAAATGCACCAAAAGGACTTTTGATTTAAGCCAACAAATCTTTTTGAGTTATGCATTCAATTAGGCCAACCTAATTGATGTATAAAGATGACTTGCCATATATATATGTGTGTGGATGATGAAGATGAAGTATATACGGATGTAGAAAAAGGAATAATGTTGTATACAGTGATGTGATAAGTGTTGTAATGCAAGGTTTTTGATAGTTGTTGTATGCCTACTATTGGAGAATTTTTTTTGGTATTCCAGAGCTTAACCAGAATTTATCTCTGCCCTTCGAAGGTGTACACTCAATTCATCATTTGGCAGTGAGCCATATCTTTTTGTATTTAGGCAATAAGCCATCTTTTGTATTTAGGCTATGAGCCTTTCAAGGATAGCGAGTCCTGGCAGTGAGCCCTGTAATATCTTGTAACCGGTTATAATATATTGTGAGCTAATCCTCACCGTGGTTTTTCCCTTTTTGGGTTTTCCACGTAAAAATCGTGGTGTTAATGTCTTATGATTTCTTTTAATTTTTTTTTCCTTTGCAGCTAGATTTGGATTGATAATTGGATGGTTAATAACTAATTATGTTAGCAAAATACTAATTCACCCCCCTCTTAGTATTCGGTGTATTGAGCAATTGGTATCAGAGCTTGGTTAATAATTAATTGTTAGTAGAATACTTTTGGTCCCCCATCTCCCTGTACATACCCACAATTAAAATATAAAATGAATAAAATTAGAATTATAAAATGCAAGTATTAAACACATTACATAACAAAAAAATACATGGGGAAAACCCTTTTGGGTGAAATATCCCATAAAGCATCATTCTATTACAAAACACTTAGAAAATTATCTATAAAATATAAATAAAACCTATGGATATCTCTTATCCTCACTTCCACATGGACAATAATACCTCTTGTGCATAGTGATTAAAAAAACTATAAAACTCCAAATACCTTCATCCTCCCTATTAGAAAGAGCCTCCTTAAATATAGAAGGTGTGGTAAAACACCTAAAGGGTATTAGTGACACCTATTCAAAACTACTAGTTATAAATAATTAATAATCTAATAGTTTATTGACTATTAATTATTTAAATGGCGTATATTTGATAAAACATATAATATGCACAATTTTTTATAATCTTATATTAGAATAAAATAAAAATGTTATATGGGTAATGAGTCTTAATAACATGACACAAATGATCCAAGGGTTAAAATGGACACAAAATTGTAATAAGGAATTTGCAAGTTGCAAATTTTATTATTATAAAAATTACATTATGTAATGACATTGACACATTACATATATATAACTAACTCATACACACATGATAGTTTTTATATAATTATCTTTTTTTTTCATTAAGCAATTAATAATGTAATTAGTAGCACACTTTTTGTTATAGAGAATTTGCTAAGTTTTATAAAAAGACAATGATATACATATGTGATTTGTCAACACCATGAAATAATATATAATCTTGTAACATTTTTCAAATAATCTTGTAAATTGCATTGTACCAAATAATGAAAACCTAACAAACACTTATGCTCCTTTAACAATTAAAAATATCACACACCTTAATCAAGAGTAATAAGAATAAAAATGGTCCACAACCCTAGTAAGGTCATAATTAACCTTGCTTATTATTAATTTTTTTCATGAGACCTCAAAATCCTTAAAAAACTAGATAATGTTAAATTAGCAATTATGTCCAAAGACATAGTAGTTGGCATAAGTGACTAACTAAATTATGTAAATATTTAAATTGTATTAGAAGATATATTTTATATTTGACTTTACTTAGCATGTCCAATATGCTCATCTCATCTAGTAGATTGTTTATTCTCTAGTATATGACATTTATTTAAAAAAATTACAATTTAATTAGAAGTTTCAAAAAAATCTAGTTATTCAATCTTCTCATAACTCAACACAAGCTCCTTCAAAAACCTCATTTTCTCTAGAAAGGAGGATACCTTAATCAAACATAAATTACCTATTAATCGCTAAGAAGACTCAACACAAGCTCCTTCAAGAAAATGAAGAGAGGAAGGTATCTTAATCAAACATAAATTCCCTATTAGTAGCTATTGTGGATAAGATTGAAATTAATCTTACCCTCTAAATTTATTTCAATTCAATTCCATCTTAAAAAGTATTGCTCACTTATTTTGTTGAATTTCACCACCCCATAAGTCAATGTGAGTTGTATCTTTTATCATTGCCATTTATCATATATTTTAGTTCTATGAAAGCATCTGCATATACTCTAGCTTTTTGTAGATGTTTAGGATTTGTAGGCTTAGGAACATGATAAAGGACAAGAATACTCATTCTTCCATCGCTTTCTAACATTTGATAGAGCTTATCTAACCATTAAAATGATTGATGTATCTTGGCAAGAAAGTGACATTCCGAACTAGATAAGTACAAAATTTATTTTAGTATTTTATATGACTCTTATCTTTATTACAATATAGTTTTATCATAGAAGAGATGTAAAATATTTATATTAAGTCAATGATAGATATGATTGGTGAGATTTTCTTTGATGTTAGGTCATTGATGACTAACAAAAAAACTACTAAGGATTGATAAATCTAGGTAGACTCTAATACTCCTTAATTTCTTTCGCCATTTCCCAAAGATCTAGCCTCTTGCTCATTAATTCATTCACGATTCATAAGATCACTTAACAACAAAGGACCTCATCAAATTTTAGGGTTATGAATTTTTTTTGGGTTAGTTGTATTTTAAGATTGGCTAAGGATTTTCTTAGGTTTAAAGTTTTATTTGAAAAATGTATTGTTAAAATCAATTGTCTTGGTAAAGAGTGTTTAGTGTTTAATGTTAAATTGTTTAAAACTTTTTAGTTGAGTGTTCAAATCATTAATTGTTAGAGATGTTCTAAAATATGATTAAATAAATCAAAATGACATGAGTATTTGTATAGATAACATTAGGGAGAAATTTTTGAATTATTGGTACTAATAATCTCAAAGGCTAGGTGGCAAAATTGTCTACCACGAGTCAAGGGTCTAAAAATCTTATTTTTGACACCTTTATGAACATCGATGTTGTGACATCATATTTGATGATATGAACCCAAAACATTAGGTTTAAATGGTGAACTTGCTAAGTAATTTTATATAAAATAAATAAATCTTGTAAACTTGCGACATATGATTTTGAGAGGTGCAAAATTAAGGTGCATAACTACTAGGTTCTTTCCCCTGTGCATATATCAAGAGTAGGTCTTAAATTTGACAATCGACCTACATGTCAAACAAATTTCTTGTGATGGTTATCTATTCAAAGGTTTCCTTCAAACATTAAAATAATACTTATTTTAGAATTGAGAGGGAAAAAAAGAGAGAGGCGGAAGGGAGAGTCTCTAGCATGAGACTTTTACACAAAATCTCCTCTTTTATATAAAAACAGTCTACCTAAAATTTTAACTATATTCTGCAACAAAAATATCTAAATACAATCATGCAACCAATTGATAAAGACGTTTCCTCAAAATGTACCCAACTAAATGGAGAACAGCGTGGGTATGCAAATTGACCATTACTATATTTAAAATATACTTTTTCTTTCAATTCCGTTAACTAACAGTGGTTAATAGCCAACATTAATATAAATTTCAAATTTCTAGGGGCGAAGGGTCGGTCCCGGTCACTGGTTCTAAATTGTACTTTATGTCGTAATACGTATAATGCGTTACGCATTTAGACATGATTATAGCGTGAGCACGGAGTCAGTTTAATGTACTTCATAACGGAGAACCAGAAAAGAAAGAAAAACTAAATGGTTGTCAAATTACAAACGCAATGTTTAACGTTGTCGCTCTGTTCTCGATGCACATTGTGTGGTCATTCGTGAGCACAGCAGCACTAATATATATATATATATTTACTCCATTAAAGTATAAGACGAAGGATACGCCGAAAAAGGAAATGGGCTGGTGAGGTCAAAATCAATGGAACAGTAATCAGTCCAAAGATTGGTGATAATGGCTACTTCCTTCTGCTACTGGGCTACCTAGCTAGTGGAACCTCAAAACACGAGAGCCAACAAAGGGAAACAGTTTGCCTGGACATTGACACGCGCGCTCCATGATTGTGAGTAAAAAATTGTTATCAAATCAACACTGCCCCCCACGCCTAGAGTTTGATTCATTTTATTTCTTCACAGTGAATTAAATTGTATATTATTTCTTAGAATTTATAGATTGTTAGAAAGGTGTGATTAACAATTTTGTATGATGATTAAATTCTTAAGGAAAAATTTTGTTTGATAGAAGATTTTATATCATCTATGAGTTTGTTTTGCTATCTGATATCTTAAATCATCCTAAAGAAAATCCGAGACTAAACAAAATCAGTTCTCATAAGATGATTAAATTCTTAAGGAATTTTTTTTTAGATTTTGTTTGATAGAAGATTTTATATCATCTATGAGTTTGTTTTGCTATCTGATAAATCCATTCTCATATCTTATATCATCCTAAAGAAAATCCGATCTCATCGCTTATATCATCCTAAAGAAAATCAGTTCTCATCCCTTATATCATACTTTATTAAATATAATATTTTAACAAATTCTAAATACAACTCTATGGCCATGCAGTGGTGCCCACTGCCCAATAGAAGGGCTCAATAAAATGGAGACAGCATGGACCAATGGAGTACGGTATAGAAATTGAGGGGGACACGGCTCATTTTAAGTGTGGAAACTGGGACGGGTGTGGGAAAGTGGTAGTTTAGGAAGTAAGGACGGGTTGCCCGTGCAATCACAGAGTGGTGTGTGGAGACTGGAGTGGAGTCTGCGAGTCTCTGGAGTTACGGACATAATATGATATTTTAATGACGTTTCCTTCTCGAATCGCTCAATATAATGCATTACCTACACACCCACTTGTGTGTTGGTTTAGAGAGCGCTCAAATAAAGGTTTATATTTTGCGTCTGCCGCACTGTCCCCGAGGGTAAGGCTCAGGAATCAGGACTGAGAATTGTCTCTGGTCTGTAAGCCTGTAGAAACTCGTAGTGCTCCATCGTATTCACCAGAGAGGAAAGATGGAAGCCCGTAGACTCCCCTGGACATTAATTTCCCTCTTTGCTTTGCTCTTCGGGCTCCAACCCATTTCGGGGGAAAGAGGCGGTGGGTACCATTCTCTAGATGTTGCAGCCCGGCTTAGGGATGTGAGCTCCCCTCCGCTGCAACTCAATGAACAAGAAG
Source organism: Sequoia sempervirens (assembly GCA_007258455.2). Taxonomy (NCBI): domain Eukaryota; kingdom Viridiplantae; phylum Streptophyta; class Pinopsida; order Cupressales; family Cupressaceae; genus Sequoia; species Sequoia sempervirens. The sequence continues at coordinate 529,564,956 of VDFB02000015.1, read as the reverse complement.
ACAATGGGGGGAAAAATGCATGGAGTCTGCAAGTTTTACACAGAGAGAGGCTCGTGGCGGGAAACGCGAGCTATGAAGAGCGGTTTAGGGAGAGGCTGGAAAGGGAATCCCGGCGGGTGAAGGCGCTGAACCTGCGGGTAGAGAAGAAGCTGAAGAAGGAGAATCAAGATCCAATGGAGGGCATGGCAAAGGTTGATGATTTTGGTAGCGAGGTGATGTCCGGCATGATCGAAGGCAGCGGCGAGTACTTTACACGCATAGGCGTGGGGACGCCGGCGAGGGAGCAGTACCTCGTGTTGGACACGGGCAGCGACGTGGTGTGGGTGCAGTGCCAACCATGCAACGATTGCTACGACCAGGCCGACCCGGTCTTCGACCCCTCCTTCTCGGCCTCCTTCACCTCGGTCTCATGCGGTTCGGCGGTCTGCAGTGAACTAGAGATCTCGGACTGCAACAACCGCGGGTGTGCATACCAGGTCGCATACGGAGACGGGTCGTATTCCGTCGGCAGCTTTGCGACGGAGACTCTGACGTTCGGTCGAACGACGGTTCAGAACGTAGGCCTCGGATGCGGGCACGACAACCAGGGGCTGTTCGTGGGAGCCGGGGGCCTGCTTGGTCTAGGTGCCGGTCCGCTCTCGTTCCCCACCCAACTGGGCAGCTATGGCAAAGTTTTCTCTTACTGTCTTGTCGACCGGGACTCTGAGTCCACCGGTTATCTCGACTTCGGTCCGGAAGCCGAGGCCCGAGCCGGGTCGGTCTTCACCCCGTTTTTCAGAAACCCACGCCTGGGTACTTTTTACTACATTCCCCTGACGCACATTAGTGTGGGCAGTTTGCTGGTGTCTCTGCCACAGAAGGTCTTTCAGATCGATGAGACGGGTCGCGGGGGCGTGATAGTGGATTCGGGCACGGCCGTCACACGGCTACAGGCGGACGCTTACCAGGCCATGCGTGACGCCTTCGTGGTGGGCACGGCACATCTTCCACGGGCGGACGGAATGTCTTTATTTGACACTTGTTATGATCTGTCCGGGCAGGAAACTGTGAGTGTTCCTGCTATTACTTTCCATTTCTTCAACGGGGCCTCTTTGGCTCTCCCGGCTAAAAATTGTTTGATTCCTGTGGATTCCATGGGCACTTTTTGCCTTGCTTTCGCACCCACTTCGGGTAGCTTGTCGATCATCGGGAACATTCAGCAGCAGGGCATCCGGGTCTCTTTCGATTCTGTCAACTCTCTTGTTGGCTTCGCTCTCAATCAGTGCTGAAGATGCAGTTGAATGGCATGTGTAAAAGGGGCTGAAAAGGACTTCTGCGTTATACTTTATTACGTCTCACGTAACATGTATTTTATTTTAAGATACGTGTCGTTAAAGACTTTCAGTCCATCAAGATAGGTAGGAAGGAAGGAAATGATGATGATTTACAGTGCAAAGGGAATATTCAGAAACTTCGTCCTGTGTCTGGTGTAGTGTGACTCATTGCGAGTCCGTTCGGTTCAAATTTGACAGCTATTAGGTACTTAACATTCTGCGTTTATATTTGCCTTCATAATCTCTTTGGAACCGCTGGTTGTACAATGAGATGGCCCATTGGGTCCAGGCCTTAAATTTGATGGTCATTTCTTATAATTAAATACATAAATCGGAATAATGTTAAAAGATTTGATAGTTTGTCAAAAAGCTTCTCTTTCATGTGATACAATCTTTTATGATAAAAACATTTAAGTATGATTATAATCATCACATTTAAGTTATGATTGAGATTGATGAAAAGTGGTTAAAACTTAATTTTGAGAATCTAATTGTTAAGCAAATTGTTTATGATGATTTTCTATTCAAAAATCTCCTCTTTCATTTGATACAATCTTTTATGATAAAAATGTTTAAATATGATTATAATCACCACATTTAAGTTATGATTGAGATTGGTGAAAAGTGGCCAAAACCTAAATTTTAGAATCTAATTGTTAAGCAAATTGTTTGTGGTGGTTTTCTATTCAAAATTATGTTATAACTTACTAAAATCCTTTAAAAAATTAGTTGGTTGTCTATTTTTTTTTTGTGTGATATGATCTACCTAAAATTTTGATTATATTTAATCAAGAAACATATATAAATATGTCCATATGCCCATTACATTTAGCGTTAGGCGGGACTAAGTTAGAATGAGATATGGAAGAATATGAAAGTAGGTGTTTGGAAATTATTTTTGTTGTAGGGTATCCACTTCATACATGTCTTATTTTCCTAACGACATCTAGGTTTTTTAAAGTAAAGTTCCTTGTTGACCTCTTTGGTTTGGGGTTTTAGGTAACACTCCCCTTCCATAAGTAATTGATTTTGGGCTTACCATTTTTTATTAATTTGTAGAAATGATATTTTGAGGGGAAAGATATTAGACTTGTAAGAGGGAAATTTTCATTTTTAAATTTAGTTACAAAAGAGAATAGATATTTACTTCATACATGTCTTAAATTTTCTCTTTCCTCAAGGCCTTTATGTTTTGAAAAGAAGGGTCCTTCTCAAATTCTTTGGTTTAGGGTATTGGTTAAATATTCTTCATTTATAAATAGTTGATTTTGAGTTTAAAGTTTTCTTACTAGAAAGGGGATTTTGATGAGAAAGGTATTACTTGATTTTGGATTCACAATTTTTTATTAACTTATAAAAAATATATTTTAAGTTGATTTTTTGTAGTTTTTTAGTTATGAAAGAGAAGAGGCGAGACACCTCTAGGTCAAGAAATAGAATCAACAATTGTGTTAGTAGCATAGTTGCTTCCACTATCCAATCATTTTTATCGGCATTAGGATCATGACACATTAGACTATATATGTTACCATGAACCAAGTCTTTTCACTAATTTATGATTTTTTTGATATGTAGATATAATAATTTTTTAATAGTAGAATTGATCAAGACACACATTTACCAAACCATCTATATAAGTGAACTTTAAAAAAAAAAAAAAAATTGAAAAAAAATATTATAGATTTTTAAGTACAAAATAAACAAATATTGTTTAAATATAACCCACTTAAAAAACACATTTTTGAAACTTATTGAATTTGTTTATTTAATTATAAAAGAGAAAAACCAAACAAATAAATATATATATTTTTAATATATTTGATTTGAAAGGAAAGATTTTTTATTGTAATTATTTTAACTTTTAATTTTAATCTTATTTGGGGATGATGGAACGTAACATCTCCTTGTATGGGAGAGTGTCCACATCACATCTGTCTTACAAAATATGCGACAAAATTCATACATCGAGATAAGCGAGATTGAAACATAAAGGCTGTCATAGATGAAGTAATTGATTTAGGGTTTTTTCTTTCCTTATAATTTATATTGCCCTAATTTTTTATTTGGGATTTATAATGTTGGATTTGCAATTTGGTAAATAGAATAGTCATATCACACGTGCTTGTGATTCTACTACATAATAAAATGAGACATAGAAGAAAAATAAAAGTTAGATAGGTTAGTGGGGAAGGCTTAAATAATATTATATTTTTTTATTGGTGAAATATTATGAAGTTAAGTGGCTTTTATGGATGGAGTCACAAATAAAGAATCATTTTCTTATTATTCAAATGAATTTATAACAATTTTATCATTATATTATATGTTTATTTTTATATTATTTTATAATTTTTTTTTGGAATTATGAGGGAAATTTTATGTAAGAATTGGATTTATTATTATCATTTCAAATTTTGTGGTAGAAATAAATGGGTTTGATAAAAATGTAGGTATGACATCACTATTCAATGATTAGTATGAAGGATGTAATGTTGGGTATAGGGAATTTTACGAAAATGAAAGTGTTATGTATAATTATTTGAAGGGATCTATTCTATATGTTAATATCACATTTGTTTATCCGTCTTTTTTTTTTAACCTAGAAAATCTTACAAATCGACGAATTAAATTTTGTAAATTTCTTATTGACCTAATTCTATATTTTGTCTTATGTTTCAAAGCTTTTCTTCATAATGAAAAAACCTTGATTAATATTTATTTTAATTTCATCATAAGTCCTTTCACTCCACAAAACTTGGCCTTCTTAAAATAATGTCATTTTTTGCTTCTTTCCATTATATGAGAGGTGTGAAATAATTTTTTTTTTCATATTAAATCACAACATAATAGCAAGGTCTTCTTGAATTAAATTTGTAGCTTTATCCTTGCCTCTACATTGCTCTTTTCTTCCATTTAGTCATTATTATACACACAAGGGGTAGATGTTATGAATGAAGCAATATAAAGCCAAGCATTATAAATTGGACTTCTTAGCTTCCTCAAATCTCTCACAATAAACTATAAAATTAAATTAATGGGATTGAATACCCCATTCCAATTGAAAGAAACATCTTGATCACCAAGACCTTAGCATCAATGGTTTTTGTGTCTTCAAGGATAGGGAGGGAATCATTCTAAGTGGTGATGTTATTAGGTATATTATTGTCTACAACATTGATTTTTCTTTTTAGAATCTGCATTCTAAGTTAGAAAGAAGTGACAACATGCTTTCATGTTACATTAGAGGTACATGAAATGAAATTTTATTAATAAATAAGATCAATGTAGACACATCTCTCATTAAACCCAATACTCTTTCTATTTGAGGCTTTGATAATGTTGGTAAGCAATCACTAAGTACAATTACACTACCTATTAAGGTAGGACCTGTAATTTTTCTTACCCTTATTGTGTCATGTCAGATTGTCTCTCATATAATATTCTTCTTGGTAGACCATGGATTCATGCCATGGGGGGAGTCTCATCTACTATTCATTGTTTAATGAAGTTTGTCTATAGCAAAAAGGTCTATATGGTTAAAGAGGATACAAATCCTAAAATTTGTTTAAAAGTCGAAGTCAAACATAAAATTTTCAACTTTCTTAGCACTTTGATTCCATCTTCAAAATTTGAACCACTACCTTCCAATGATAATTATACAATTGATAGTAAATCACCTATGATTGCACTCTTTGGTGATGATTGGGGTTTGTTATATTTTACACCTTCTTTTGATTAGAGAGTATAAAATCTCACCATCAAAGCCTGAAGAGCCCAAGTTTGTTTCAATGATATCCACACAATATTGTTGTTCCTCTTCTCAAACATCTAATCTCAACACTAGAAATAATCATAAAAACCATTATTTTTATACATATCATCAAGTTCTTGAACATTCCACCAATTAATGCCAAGCCTTGAGCAATAAAATACAATAACTTCACGATTGTGGTGGTAGCACTCTTCCATGTGTTGATGCACTTATTCATGCTAAATTATAAACTCTCTTTTATGGTGTTGCTCCTCACTATGTGGCATTTGTAGCTCCACATGTTTGCTCATTTCCATTTGTGGCAGTACAATCTTACATGCAACCATCCTTCACCAATGATAGCAACACAATAGTCTCCAACATGGTTGGCCTTTCCTATACACTTATGGGGCAAGGATAACTAATGTTGAAGTGTGCATCCTTCTTGATGATTCACTCTTCCCCTTCTTTTCCTTAAAATATCAACATATAAAGTATGCTAACATTAAGGGGGGCATATCACCTATCCATGTTTATACATCCACACATTGGCATCTTGTGAGCTTTGACTTATTCAGGTGTCCCCTTTATGGTGGTATTGTTCATAATGCCCCATGAGGCAAGGTTGTCAATTCATCCTTTTAATGTTAAACATTTATGCACTCCCTAAGAGGGGGTTATCAATTTATCCTTTGTGACGTTAAGCATTTATGTGCTCCTTGAGGCATGGTTGTCAATACATCCCCAAGATGTTAAACCATCCCCTTTGACAATAAACATTCATGCACTCTCTGAGGTGTTAGCAATACACAATCACCTAGCATAACACAACTTGCTAAGTGAATTCGTGTATTTTACATGGACACTTAGCATAACATAACTTGATAACTAGTAGATTTATGTATCTCATCAGTAACCTAGCATGACACAACTGTCTAGCCTTATGGAACCTATCATTTATCGTTTTACATGGATTCCTAGCATAATATAACTTGCTAGCCTTATGGGACCTATCATTTATCATTTTACATGGACACCTAGTATAACACAACTAGCTAGCCAATAGATTCATGTATCTCATGAGCAACCTAACATATGCAACTTGCTAGCTTGTGTGATTTATGGGATCTATGATTTATCATATCCATGGTCAATTAGCATATGTACAACTTGATAGCATGTGGTTCATGGGGGATTTTCAATGTGCATGACCTTTGTTTGTATTAAATAATTTTATAATTCCTCTATGTGTTTGGGTATTCGAGCGATGACACTTGGTAATTGAGATGACCTTACATACTAAGGTCTCCTTACCTTGTTGAATCAAATCTTGTTTTATATTATTGTTTACTAATATTTTGTTACATGTGAGCTATGCTTCATGTTTGCTCCATGTACATGTGTTTTCTTCATGTGTGTATCATGTTTTCCTTTGTATTCTATGTGTTTGTCTCATGTATTCCATGTGTTTTCCTCATGTATTCCATGTGTTTTCTTTGTATATTCTACATGTTTTCCTTATTTATTTCATGTATTTTCTTTGTGTATTCTATGTGTTTGATGCATTTATTCCTTGTATGCTTCATTTATTCCTTGTATGCATCATGTTTTCCTTATGTATGCTTTGTGTATGCTTTTATGTGTACTCCATTAATTGCTCATTGTATTCCTTATAAATGATCAAATTTTTCCTTGTACTACATGTGATATATATGCTTATGTTTACCTTGATTTTGTGGATTGATAGGATCCTAGGTTTGGGGGCTATTGCATCTCTCAACTTAGTTTCATCATTTCTCTGCAACGTTTTGCTAAAGAAACCCATCTTCTCTAGTCCTTTAGTGTGAGTATGAACGTAAGATAAAACCCTCACTAAAGTGGGGGCTAAATATAGTACCATAAATTATCACCCTTGACAATTTCACACTATATTGACACCCTATTTTATATATAGAATTAATTATATTAATAACTTGTTCATTTTGGGGTTAGATTGGGAAAATGCATTAAAACCCTTGACATCCCAAAAAATTTGGGCTAAAATCACCTAGACTAGGGTGAGGGCACCCTAGTCTCAAAGGGGTTATTTTTAAATACTAATCACTTTGAGTGTCATCCTTGAGTATTTTAAAAAGACCCCAGGTTAGCCTATATCAAATAAAATCAATAAGGATGCCTATAAACAAGTTTTCCCTCTAATTTGAATAACTAGGAACTATTATGCCAAATCATGCACTATTATGCTCTAATTGTGAAGATATATGAAATATCTTCTCTACATGCTAGCTATAATAATCTATTGTGTTGTGTGGACTAACCTCTTGTAGGTCTTCAAGGAAATTGAATCATCCGCTATCAACTCTTTTTGACAACTTATGGTGTGGCATCACTTCGAAAGAGGTTTCATACCTAAGGTAACATTATCAATTGTTATTTATTTATATTACAATAATTTATTGCTTACTTTTCCTACTCAACTAGAGCTAAGAAACCTTTACCATCATCATTTTTTGTTGTGGAGGTGGGTACATGAACACTGGGGTTTCATTGAGGAAAACTCCTATACAAAAAAACATTTCCTCTCTTTCCATGTGTGCAAGTGGATCCAAAATCTTTGACAGCAAGATACAAAAAGACACAAAGAAAATAATGATCTAGGGACCTAACATCTAAACAAGATAAAAATCTAAACAAGGGTGCCCTCATCATTGTCCCTCCAATTCAACTCAAATTTCATACATAGGTTCTTCTATGTCTACATTTCCTAGATCTAAATTTATTTTTGTAATTTATTGTTTTTCTTGTGTGATAAATTGCATTTTTAGAAATAGGGTTTATGTCAATTAGGTTAATCAAATCACACATAAAATATGCCCTCTTTGTAACAAAGGAACGGAGCCCTCTTTGTAACAAAGGAACCAAGGAACCAAATGTGCCCTCTTTGTAACAAAGGAACCAAGCCCTATCAAATTGGCTCTCCTTTGAGTATTTAGCCAATCATAAAACCCTAGTTGGTTTGGTTCCAATGTTAAGTCTAGAAAGGAAATTTGAATCTAAGCTAATTCACTTGTTGGATCATGGATCACTTTTCCACTTAACACATAACAAAGTTAGTATTATCAAAAATGGTTTCTCTGAGCCTAGGCCATCATAAAATGAATTTTATTTTATGGACCAAGAGAAATATAAGTACAAAAATTATGGAAAAGTTTACACAAACCATTTGCATGACACAATTAAAATCCCTTTAACATAATCATGACAATCCTTACTCATCAACATGTCCATCACATCACAATGGGGGTTCCAACATCACCATCCTTCACCATGTAAATCTATATTGGTCAAAAAATCTTCCATGAAATTAACCTTCATGAAAAAAAAGTATAAAAGAGAAGGTAAAAATTAAATAATAGTAGTTTTAGGTGCCTATCATAACCTTCCAATTTTCATCCTAGTTTTGTTCTTCCATTTAAGAGGCCAGTTATAACATTCAAGTCTCCCTCCAAATAGATTTTACAAATTATAAGAGTAAGGGAAAGATGGAGATCATAAAAAATTGCAGCCACCTTAGCTTCATAATTTATTTTGATTCTAATCTTCCAAAATAAGCATTTATGATCTCAGGGTGGGTGCAAAAAGTTGGGGGGCCAAAAAGTGGCCAAATTTTCAAAAATAATTTGATAGGCTATAACACGCTTGCGTTATGGCTTGGTGTGACAGAGCCAAAGTCTCGATCACATCGAGCCTATAACATGCTCGTGTTATAACACAAGTGCATTATATAGCTCATTAAAACAAAAAAAAGCAAACATTTTCATTTTATTCTCACTGTGTTTTTTTAAGCCTGTGGCCAAGAAACCCTACACTTGTGTGCTCACATTTTGGAAGGAGGGTAACTTGTGATTTATTCACCTATTTGTTGCAATTTCATTGCTAGGATGTCGCCACATTGACGAGGAGGTCAAACAAGTAAGCATTGTTTTCAAATCATGAATTTGTTGTTAAATAGGTAATTTTAGGTTGTTTTTTATATTCATTTGTTTAATTTTTAGGAAATGTCAATGAACTTGAAAACCCTCCTCAAAATCTTGAACAACCACAACAAGATGCACCTGAAAAAAATCCTCAACAACCACAACAACGATCTCCTCCACCAATTCCTTAACATTCTCCTGACACTCAGCAAAATTTAATGGGGGTAATTGAAAACAATAAAAAACATATTGAAGAGTTAATCACGAGGTTGAACGATCTAGTAAGTTCAACCATGGAAACAACACTTGCAAGTTCACTTCAAGAAATGTTAAAACATGTAGATGAAATCAACAAACAATTAAGTGGTTGGGCAGATAGGAGGCAGGCATCTAGGAATTTTTACGTAGATAAATTATCATATAAAGAAGTAAAAGATGAAAAAATTATAAAATATGATTTGTGCTCACTATTCATTGACCCACACACAAATCAAAATATTGACCTTAATGCCAAGAGGTTTCCTATCCAATGGTGCCACCACTAAGGGATTAGGAACAATTTTTGGGATAGGTGGTACATGGTTTTTGACTATCCACCATGCAACAATTGTGAAGTCCCCCAATATTTCTTGAGGAAAATCTATTGTGAATTCATCCTTAACAAAATCCCCAATAATTTTTATATGAAGGACTTTCAGGAGAGAGGTGGGGGGTTGGCACAGATAGACCTAGTTCATGACTAGATCCTCAATGGAAAGTGAGATGAGCTCTCGCTAGGCTGGCTCGTGAGCATGTCGTTATCCCTTCCATTGCGAAGGAGAGTGTTGACCTAGAAACTTTGCAGTCTATCAACTTTTTCACCCAGAGTATCATCCAACATGCTAGTCCTATAGTACAGTGCCATCCAAGGGAGTCTTCAAGGGGTAGGCTTCGACCCCATTCTTGTTAGGTTTGTGGGTCAACTTGTACATATGACCCCAAAAACACTCAAGAGGCTAGTGCGCAGGATGCATCTGCAACTACGGAGATGGCGATGGCAATTAACATTTTGAATGAGGCTTTCGACATTGATACTCAAGTGAATGTTAGCATGTTCATTGAATTTAATTTATTAAATTTCATTTTTGAAATTCAAGATTAACTAATTTATTTTAATGATTGTAATAAAATTTCAAGGTCACAGTGTTGATACTGGATGCACCAGCCCTCCACCTGTTTATTACTCCACTGCATCTATTACTGAGGTATGTAATTAGTAAACAATAATAAATTTATTACATGTGAATAGCATTGTTATATGAATGGTATTCTAATACCTGATTTTGGATGTTGAATAGGCTAATATTGGAGGTTTCATGGTAACACCTCCCAGTGCCAGTGGAGTTGGACAAATTCATGGAGGTAATAGAATAAATAGTTTAACTAATGAATTGTACTTAATAGATTTGTGTAGTTTATATTCATATCATTGATTACATTGCATTGCACATCTTTCAAACTCAAAGCATTACTTCACATTGCATAACTAATAACTAGATGTTGATAGATGACAAAATTTCAACTACAATATAGTTGTTTATAAAGTCAACATAAGCAATGATGCAATTACTTCACATAGCATAAGTAATAACTAGGAGCAGCTACCAATTGCATTTGCTTGTTATGGCATTCCATGAGACCACTTTTTACTGAGGCATTTTTTAAAACAATTCACTGCCTTGTCTATGTTATGGATGCTTGGAAGATATGAAAGAAAAATAGTAATAAATAGCATAGAAAAGGCAATGAGTTGTTTGAAAAAATTCCTCAAAGAAATGTGGTCTCATGGTGATGTCCATCACCATGAGACCCAATTTCTTTGAGGCATTTTTTTAAACAGCTCACTGCCTTTTCTATGCTACCACATTTTCCATACATGTCTACAAAGCATTTTATCAAACAGTTCACTTCCTTGCTACTATAGCTAAAATCCTAAAAAAAGGTTCTTTCTAAAAAACTATGGATTCTTGGAAAAAAATCTATCAAAGCATAATAGCAACCAATAGCATAGACAAGGCAGTGAGTAGTTTGAAAAAATGCCTCGAAGAAATGTGGTCTCATGGTGATGGAATTCCATTCCATCACCATGAGACCACATTTCTTTGAGGCATTTTTTCAAACAGCTCACCGCCTTTTCTATGCTACCACATTTTCCGCACATGTCTATAAAAGCATTTTATCAATCTACTCACTTTCTTGCCGCTATGGCTAAAAGCCTCAAATAGGTGCTTTCCAACAAACTATGGATGCTTGCAAAAAATCTATCAAAGCATAATAGTAAGCAATAGCATAGACAAGGCAGTGAGTAGTTTTAAAAAATGCCTCAAAGAAATATGGTCTCATTGTGATGGAATGCCATTCCATCACCATGAGACCACATTTCCTTGAGGCATTTTTTCAAACAACTCACCGCCTTTTCTATGCTGCCACATTTTCCATACACATCTACCAAAGCATTTTATCAATCTACTCACTTCCTTGTTGCTATGGAAAAAAGCCTAAAATAGGTGCTTTCCAACAAACTATGGATGCTTGGAAAAATCTATCAAAGCATAATAGTAAGCAATAACATAGACAAGGCAGTGAGTAGTTTGAAAAAATTCCTCAAAGAAATGTGGTCTCATGGTGATGGAATGCCATTCCATCACCATGAGACCACATTTCTTTGAGGTATTTTTTCAAACACCTCACTGCCTTTTCTATGCTACCACATTTTCCATACATGTCTACCAAAGCATTTTATCAAACTACTTGAACTTCCTTGTTGCTATGGCTAAAAGCCTAAAAAAGGTGCTCTCGAACAAACTATGAATGCTTGGAAAAAATCTATCAAAGCATAATAGTAAGCAATAGCATAGACAAGGTAGTGAGTAGTTTAAAAAAATTTCAAATAGCTCACCGCCTTTTCTATGCTACCACATTTTCCATAAATTTCTACCAAATCATTTTATCAAACTACTCTCTTCCTTGCTGCTATGGCTAAAATCCTAAAATAGGTGCTTTCCAACAAACTATGGATGATTGGAAAAACTCTATCAAAGCATAATAGTAAGCAATACCATAGTCAAGGAAATGAGTAATTTAAAAAATGCCTCAAAGAAATGTGGTCTCATGGTGATGGAATGCCATTCCATCACCATGAGACCACATTTCTTTGAGGCACTTTTTCAAACAACTCATTGCCTGAAGAATAGAAACTAATCCTTTAGCCAAAAATCCCCTCCAAATTATTTTCAAGGTCCTCATCCTCATCCTCAATTTACCAATCCATGGAACCTTCCACCTTTTACTCCACTTGTTCATATCCCCACCCCTTCCTCTTCATGTCATGATCACCCTCCATCTCATAACCAAGACCACACTATACCATCCACCCCATCCCAACATAATACCATAGACAAGGCAATAAACTATTTGAAAAAATGCCTAAAAGAAATGCAGTCTCATGGTGATGGAATGCCATGACACATTTGTTTGTAATGGCATTCCATCACCATGAGATCACATTTCTTTGAGGAATTTTTTCAAATAGTTCATTGCCTTCTCTATGCTACCACAGTTTTCGTACATGTCTACCAAAGCATTTTATCAAATGGCTCACCACCTTGCTGCTATGGATAAAAGCCTAAAATAGGTGCTTTCAAACAAGCTATGGATAGGGAAAATAGTAAGCATGATAGTCAAAAATATATAGTTCAATAAGTACTCAAAATTTTGTTCATTATCTCATACATTATAAGCCATGACGTGCATCACTGTTGTAGTTTTCGTGATTGAATAATTTATTGTTTTATTTTCAAATTTTGGAAGCGGATACACCTCCACATGTTCATAGGGCAATGGAGCTTGGTGTTTCTTTTGCTATAGACTCCTCGATGCCTCTCACAGAGGTATGAGGCAGATTACTAAATTTCAATTTAAATTCGTTGTTATAGTTGTTAGTTAGTGAAAAATAAAACCATTATTGATTCATAGTTTAATTTCTCTTTGGATGGTTTCTACAGGGCTTCAAGACACCACAACATGGGAATGTGAATATTTCCCTCAAGGAGATTGAACCTCTAGTGGCAGTAAGTGATTATTTTGTTAAATATATCATTTTTTATAATTTAATTTCTATATATTAATTTCTTTACTTGTTATTGTAACAAATAAATCTTGACCAAGAACTAAACCCTAGGAGGAGCACTAGGAGCACTCCTCGACCTCAGAATAAATGAGTGATAGACTTATCGCCATTTGTCCGACGAGAAAAGGGAAATAGTTTATTTCGAGAGCATGGAGAGTAATGAATTTTGATTCCAGAGCCCTTTGTTGTATGCCTATATGGAATTTTTGTACATATTTTGTATTGCATTTATTTGAAATTGTATGCCTATATGGCATTCTCGTAAGCATATATGGCTATTTTGTATATATTTTATACTTATATCGACATATGTTGATGTATGCCTACATGGCTATTTGGTTAATACAAATATGTTTTATCGATGGTGTCCATATTTGCATTATAAATCCACAGTTCAATAGATATGAGTTACGTGTATTCAAGTGTATACCTTGCAAATTAATTGTATACTTTGTGACTTACGTGTATTCCAATGTATACTTTGTGACTTATGTGTTTTCATGCGTATACTTTGTATTCATGCATATACTTTTTATTAATGTGTATACTATGTATTCATGTGTATACTTCAAGGCTTACGTGTATTTGAGTACTTGTGCTTCACTAATTCACATGTATGCTTGACTTATTTACATGTGTACTTATTAATTGGTTAGCCCTAGCATTGCTCATTATTGTCCTTCATGGTTTTTCTTGAATATTTATTGATTGGTGCTAAACAACTTTATTAGTTGATGCTAAACAACTTCAATATTTCCAGGAATAATAGTAGAGTTTCAAATTATAAAATTGCACAAATTGAAAATAAAAGATTAACTATAAATAAATGCACTGATTATTAACTTGATAATTGTTTAAGAATGAGTATAATATATATGTGTGTGTGTGTGTGTGTGTGTGTGTATCAAGAGATGAGCCTTCTAGAATGACAACTGCCAACTAGAAAACAGACATGCAACTCCACACAAGATTTCACAACTAAGCAATCATTATCCTAAAAATCTAACAACTAACAACCTTATCTAAAGGAATATTTTAGGTAGAATTTTCTACACTAACATTTTCATAATCAATGGCTTGTTTCCATGCTCACTCCCCAATTATCAACTAAACTTTGTCAAGAAACCCCTTTGATATATTTCTATGTCCATCGAATCGATGGATATAAATCCACCCAAAGAATTCCCAATACTTTGAAAGCAATAATCCACCCAAATTGCAATGGGAGATAAGGAAAATGAACCCACATAGGCATAACTGAATAAATAATAGTTCACCCTTCACAACTTGGTGAAACCATTGCCAAACTTAGAAGATCTTAAAGATAAAGAAGAATTATGATCTATATAATATAGAATTAGTGCCCACTTTGATCACTACAAAATTTTGAACCATGGGCTTATCATGCTTTTTCAAATTTGGTAAGAAGGCTTATTTAAGATCCTTGAGCAATGTATTTCCTAGTGCTCCCTTGTTCTTACATATCTCAATTCAGTTTAATTCAAAGAGTTCCATCAAATGCTTTATCTAAAAGAAAAAAACACGTTTTCAATTGGTATTCCATGAGATGTTTCATAAAAAGATTCCAGTATATTTAATGTTTTAATTGGAACAACTCAATTAAGCAAATGATACATAATCTTCACAACACTTGCAAAACATAATATTCATGGTAGATGATGAGTAGTTAACTTCTTGGTCCACATTATCATACAAACATTTATCTTGAATAGTCTGTAAAAAATTTCATAGCATAATCCTCATAGTACAAAATGAATTTTTATGTTCTTGATCCATCACCATATAAACATGTTGAAAGATGTATATGTCAAATTTTTGCAATATTATTTCCTATATAGGAAATGGCCTTGGGAGAAAGCTTTATAATTTATAATACAAATAAGAAATGGACTTGGGTGAAAACTTTATTTATCACACCAAATAATAAATGTACGTGATAGCATCACTTGTTTCTCTTAGACTCCAATTTTCAAGCATAGCAAATCATTTCAAATGAAAATGACAAAATGCTTCACAACCAAAGTTGTTAATTGAGGAAAAAATAAAATGTTTCCAAGTTCCACCATTAAACACATTTTCAATTGGTTCTATATTGTTGTAAGGGAAAGGAGGATAATTAAAAAAAATTCTTTCCCTTGCTAGACTTGAGGATGATCATATGCTTTTGGTGTGGAAAACTCAGACTTGTCAATTGTCGTGTGAATATTTCTCTTTTTGTTTGTTTTGCATGCCATCATAAGGGATCAAGCTGGTTGAATGTAGCTCAGAGTGATTCAACTTGTTTGGGTGCGAAAGAGGACCATTCCTAGCATAAACATACCTATCCAGATGCATTGGAACTGTCTGTTTGGTCACATGAGTTGCAGAACGAAAGTTGCACCACCTTGCAACTTTACACTACTTGCATTTGACACTTTTTTCATCAACTGAAAAGTCATCACCATGAGAAAAAAACTCCAAGATAACAAAAAAATGAGAGAGGTTATTGTAGAGGGGTCCAACACGATCTTGTACGCTTAGACGAAGAGTTCGTAAGCATCATGGTTTATGAGTAATAGCTTGTCAAAGATTGTAGTCATTTTGCACTTTGGACCCTTAAGGGATCGAGCTGGCTGAACGTAGCTCGGAGTGATTCGGCATGTTTGGGTGTGAAAGAGGACATTTCCTAGCGTAAACGTACCCATCCAGATGTGTTGGAACAAACCGTTTGGTCACATGAGTTGCAGAATGAAAGTTGCACCACTTTGCAACTTTACACTACTTGCATTTGACACTTTTCCCATAAAGTGAAAACTAGACACCACGGGAAAATGACTTCGAGATAAGAAAAAATGAAAGACTTTATTATAGAGGTTCCCAACATGATCCCATAGGCTCAGACGAAGAGTTCGTAAGCATCACGGTTTCCAAGTAATAGTCTGTCAAATATTGCAGCCATTTTGCTCTTTGGACTCTTAAGGGATCAAGTCGGTTGAACGTAGCTCAAAGTGATTTAGTGTGTTTGGGTGTGAAAGATGACCATGCCTAGCATAAACGTACCCATTCAGATGTGTTGGAACAATCTATTTGGTCACACGAGTTGTAGAACGAAAGTTGCACCACTTTGTAACTTTACACTGCTTACATTTAACACTTTTTCCATCAAGTGAAAACTGGACACCACGCGAAAAAAACTCTGAGATACAAAAAATGAGAGAGTTTATTGTAAAGGGGCCAAACGTGATTCCATAGGCTCAGACAAAGAGTTTGTAAGCATCATGGTTTCCGAGTAGTAGCTCGTCAAAGATTGCAGCCATTTTGCACTTTGGACTCTTAAGTGATCAAGCTAGTTGAACATAGCTCGGATTGATTCGATGTGTTTAGGTGTGAAAGAGGACTATGCCTAGCATAAATGTACCCATTCAGATGTGTTAGAACAACCTGTTTGGTCACACGAGTTGCATAACGAAATTTGCACCACTTTGCAACTTTACACTGCTTGCATTTGACACTTTTTCAATCAAGTGAAAGCAAGACACTATGGGAAAAAGACTCTGAGATAACGAAAACCGAGAGAGGTTATTGTAGAGGGGCCCAACATGATATCGTAGGCTCAAACAGAGAGTTCGTAAGCATCACAATTTATGAGTAATAGCTCATCAAAGATTGCAACCATTTTACACTTTGGACTCTTAAGGGATCGAGTCAGTTGAACATAGCTCGGAGTGATTCGACATGTTTGGGTGCAAAATAGGACCATTCCTAGCATAAATGTATCCATCTAGATATGTTGGAACATTTTGTTTGGTCACACGAGTTGTAGAATGAAATTTGCACCACTTTGCAACTTTACACTGCTTGCATTTGACACTTTTTCCATCAAGTGAAAATTTGACACCACGGGAAAACGACTTTGAGATAACAAAAACCAAGAGAGATTATTGTAGAGGTTCCCTACGTGATCCCCATACCTCAGACGGAATGCTCGTAACTGGCACAGTACCCGGGTAACAAGTCTTCAAAGATTGCTGTCATTTTGCAATTTGGATTGTTAAGGGATTATGCTGCATGAATTATAAATGTTTGAGGGCAGCAATAAATTTCAAAATTTGAGTAAATATCATTACAAATGTTTGAGGGAAGCAATAAATAGGCACTAGGGAACTAGATCCCAAACCCGATTACAAATGTTTGAGGGAGACATGAATTTTTAGTTGGAAAACATGTGTGAAGAACTTGTGGGGTACTTGAGTTAATTCATGTTACTTGAACAACATCTAACAAGTCATACACGCTTCTATTACTTGTAAATGTGATTATTTTTATGACATGTTGACATTATTTTATGACATTATGCATAAAAAATGTTTACAAATTGAACTTATTAAATGTTTATGTGAATAGATGGTATGCTATATTGATATTGATATATAATCATATTAGATTGATTTGTTTTAATAAATGAAGTTTTTATAATAAGTTAGTCAAAATTGGTGATAGTTATAATAGGGAGAGAATAAAAGAAGAAAAAGAATGATTGGTAACCATTGATAGTTATTACACTCACTAGGTTAATAATATGATGTTTACAATAAAATGAGATTTATTTGGCAGTCCTAATTCTTATGTTTGCGCTACAATTGTCTAATATGCTTCATACACCAATATGACACCCAAGTGCTTGTACTTGTAGGAACAATGATTTCTCAAAACTATAAAGTGGTAATACAAAATCATGAGAAAAAAATCAACCTATGTGAATTCCAACACCCCACTTAAATCAAATGTTCAATCAATGTGCCCCATTTTCATGCACTTAAATCAAATATTCCAACCTCTCTCTCTCAAGTCTCTCCCTCCTACCCCCTCTCCCTCTCTCAAGTCTCTCTCTCTCACTCACTCCTATCTCT
>VDFB02000015.1:529362462-529545173 GCA_007258455.2 Sequoia sempervirens | reverse complement strand
CAATTCTCAACCCTCAACCCTTAATTCCTCAACCCTCACCCTTAAACCCTAACTCCTTAACCCCTATACCCTCTACCATATACATTGGACCCTCAACTCTAATCCTTCAACCATATACTCTCAAATCTATACCCCAAACCCTCTACCCTCAACCGTAATCCCTCAAACCTAAACCCTTAAACCTTCTACCCTCTACCCTCAACCCAATACCCTAAACCATCAACCCTATAGGTCCTCCACCCTAATCCATCAACCCTATACCCTCAACCCCTATCCCTCTCTCTCTATATATCCATCTCACCTCTCTCTCCCTCCCTCTCTCCTAACCTCTCTAATTATCTCTATCTACCCTCTCTCTCTTTCTACGTACCTCTCGCTCAATCAATCCCTACCACTCTCTCTCGCTCCCTCTATCTATCTCTCTATATCTCCCTCCCTACCTCTCCATCTCCCTCTCTCTCCCCTCCCTCTCTCTCTCTCTCTATCTCTTAGGTCTCTCCCTCACGGCACCCTACCTGGGGTAACTCTCCTCTCTCCCTCCTCTCTCTATCCTCCCTCCCACCCTACCTAGATAAGTCCCTCTCCTCCACCCCATTTCTCTCCCTCTCTCTTGGGTCACTCCCTCAGGCACCCTCTTCCTCTCTTAGGGTCCTGCCTCTCCCTCACACTCCCTCTCTCTTCCCTCCCCTCTCTCTTGCACTCCCTCTCACTACCTATCTCTCAAGTCTCTCCCTCTCACCCCCCCTCACACTCTTAAGTATCTCCCTTTGCACCCTATCTACATAACTCTCTCTTTCTCTCCCTCCCTCTCTCTCCCCCTCACTCTCTCTCTCCCACCCCCTCTCTCTCTATATCTCTCTCTCTCCCCCTCTATCCTGCCACCCTACCTAGCTAAGTCCCTCTCACTCCAACCCCTTCTCTCCCACTCCCTCTCTCTTAGTTCTCTCCCTTCCACCCCCTCTCCCTCTCTCAAGACTCTCTCTCACTACCTATCTCTCTCTCTAGTCTCTCCCTCCCTCTCTCCCTCCCACCATACCTAGACAACTCTCTCTCTTAAAATTCTCCCTCCCTCTAAATACATACATAAATACATAAATACATAAATATAAGCAAACATACATACATACTTACATACACACAAGCATACATGTACACATGTACATACAATCTTACATACATACATACAAACATGCATACATACATAAATACATGACATACAAGCATGAATAAATAAAAACATACAAATATATAAACATAAATTCAATAGAGTAGCATTTAACACAAAGAAAGACATAACACGAGCTCACTATAACGCGCTTGTGTTATGTCTTGCTAGACATCTCTTGCACAAACACAAAAACCATGTCAAAACTAAGATATAACGTGAACGCATTATAATGCGCTTGCGTTATATCTTGATTTGGGAATCCCCAAACCTTGGGCTTGGTATTTGCCTTGGAATACCAACCCAAAGGCTTGGAGGGCCTTCCCAACATCTAAATACATGTTTTTGCAAATTCTACAATATTTCACATAATCGGGTTTGTGCTCACCATCAGGATTGCACATGTTTCAATGTCAAACAAATCAAACACCTGGGTAATGTTAGGCTATCTCTTAGCTATCTAACGATGTAATTTTTTTCACTTTTTGACAATGTCAAGCCTTTGATCTATAATTTCTTTTGTTTGAGTGTCTATTTTTTGGAAAAAACCAATGTTTGGTGTTTTTTTTGTTTAAATTAACCGTTCATCAAAATTTTAAATAAATTACATTTTTGGAAACTAGAATCCATTCTACACATTAAAAAAAAAATCAATTAGTTTCTAAAATTTGTAGGGGTAGCACAGCCAAAATTTTATTTTTCAAGAAGTGTCCACTTTGAAAAATAGTAAAAAATCTAATATTCATTAAAAAATTATCAAAAAAATCAAGTATAAACTACATACTATTAGTTAATTTCTCACTGAAGCAATTTTAAAAATACTAAAAAAAAGTTCATCGTGCTAGATACCCACAAAAGTTGCTATGTTATGTTTTTCTGACAAAAACAACACCAATTTCTTTGGGCCCCTCTTTTGAACCCCTTAATCTCAACCATTTTCAAAATAAATTAGTAGTTTAGAAAGTAGACTCGGAGCACTATGATCCTTGTGTTTGTTGCATCTCAAAATTTCGAGTGTAACTATCCTCAATTTCATGTCCAAGGTCAGTATTTCCTGATTTTAGAAAAAAAATGGCCACTTAAGCCCCCTTTTTGGCCCCCCATCTTTTTGCACTAACCCCTCACTTTATCATTCCTTGGGATTCCCCCTCCAATTAACATAATACCAATCAAATTTAAGTGTATCCCATCTAAAATATGGGGGATTCCACCTCAAAACATTTCTTTGAATTTTTTATTGAATTCAACATTATTAATATCTCTATTAAATCCCCAATCCAAAAAATATACATTCTCTAGAATTAGGAGGATAAATAGGTTTTTTTAACTATCGACACTTCCAAATTTTCAACAGTGGATCCTTAGATTTTATGTAAGATTACATCTATATTTTGGAACCTATATCTAAATACTATTTTATTCCTCTCTTTTCATACCTTGAACATATATGTGAGGGGTCAAACACCACAATTCTATAATAACTAAATGACAAAAGGGGGGAGAACAACATTTGACAAAGGATTTCATAGAGTTGAGCATAACCCAATTGACTTAATTTTTTTAAATTTTTTTTACCATATCTACTAGGATTACTCACGATGGAAGAAAAAATGGTTCACCATTTCTTCATTAAAGGAAAAAATAATACATATGTTTGGGAGATTATGTTAGTGTAGGTTTTTATTTTTTCTAGTGGGATATTTATTTTTTCCTTAGTAATAGGTTTATCCTACAAATTTATTAAGCTTTCGTAGGATAATAAAGTGAGTTGATCATTTAATAACTAGGAGATAAAGTGATGAGTTGTATCCACATTTTAAGGGTGGAGCATTTAATTTTTCATCACTTTATTTAATGCTGGTGGTTATTGGTGGTCAATTCTCATTGGTTGATTTTCCACCTCCATCCTCTCCTTAGTTCTATATAAACTCACTACCTAGCTTGTATTTTTCATCATGGAAGCTCTTAATGCAATTCTATCATCCTAACATTGCATAATCTCTCAGAGTTCTAGTTTGTATTATTTATGTTTTTCTAGTTTATGTAACTTCGATTTTCTCTTAAAAAGTTTCTTGGGTTATTCAATCTATTTCAGATTTCTAACATGGTATTAGATCATTTGTTTTGAGAAATCTAATTTCATAGATTCTTAATTGAGAGATTGGAATTTTCTTGTAAAAATCTTGTAAATTCTCGTATGCTCTTGTCTTGCATTTTGGACGATCTTAAGAATAAAAAAGGGTTTGCAAAGATTTAATAACCTCTTATTATTTCATATGTTTTTTGTGAGATCTGGGTGATTGCAATATTACTGGTTATATTGGTGATATTTTTTACTATTCTGACACGTCCAAGAGGCTCAAAAAAGTCAAGATTGGATTTCATTTCATCCAAATTGGAGTTCATTTGACATAGTTGCCAACAAGGATGTGAAGCTCATATTTGGAAAACAACTTTTTACAAGAGCATTTTTGGCCCAAATGGACCTTCCCATTGCACTCAAATAGCCCGAAAACCTCTATTTTCATATAAAATTTATTCATTTTAGACAAATTTGATTTTTAGAAAAAAATTATTTCGTTAGGAGGCTCATCACTACAAGCTAAATTCAACTGGTCATCATTTTTCACCATAGTGTTCGTTTTTGGCAAACAAGATATTGTTGGAAAGATGGAGATGAGAAATTTCCATCCATAGAGGTATTGAAAATATTTTTTTCCATTTTTTTCTAGATATTTTAGGTTGAAGTTTTTTGTTGCTAATTTCTTCAACAGGACATGAATTTTACCCCAGTGCTCCAATTTTTGGAAACAAATAGGCATTGGAAAGGTGGTGAAGAGCACTAAAAAACTATAAGGCTATTTTTCTATATTTTCTCTCAGGTTAATTTTGTATCAAAATTTGTAATTTTAGCTATTTTGAGTCCTTTGAGCATTGTATCTTGGAAAAGGCTTTGTAAATGCACTAAACTATATAGTGTCAACCTTATAATATTTGGGGGGGTGATTTTTGATACTAATGAAAAGGGTGGGGTGTTATTGGAATTATTGCATTCACTTTATTTTCACACTTCTTTTTACATCATGACTCAAACAATAATTCCTACTCTAATTACATACAACTATTTTGAGTGGAAATCTCAAATGAACATCGACTTAAGAAGAATTGGTTTGCATAGAATAACAATGCAACTAGAAACTAAACTTGATAAAGATGAAGAAAAGACTAAGTGGTTCAATAGATGTGATGAATCATATGGAACATTTTGTGTGTATGTTTCTCCTAATTTTCTCTTTCATATTGAATCTTTGAATACTCCAAATGAAATATGGAAAAAGATAGAATCTCTTTTTGGCACTCAAGATTCTATGAGGAGTCATATGTTGGAAAATGAACTAATCAATTTAAGTCTAGGAAACTTCAACACAATTCAAGATTTCTTCACCAAAATGAAATCGCTAAGGATACAACTACAACAATGTGGAATTGATAAGAAAGATGAACAACTGATTCTAAGTATTCTATGTAAGCTAAGTTTTGAATATTCAATATTTGTTTCTACCTTCTATGCTACTAAGGATGCACTTGGGTCTACATTCACCATGCGGTCTTTGGATGATTTTTCTACTTCTCTCACATGGGAGTAGGATAGGCTAATCCAGATGGGCACTCTTAAGTATTCTAAGTCACATGCCTTGGCAACCAACCATGACACAAATGAACAATGAGGAAAAAGTGGTAATAAGGATAAGAATAAAAGAATAGAAAAGAGAAGAAGGATAAGAAATCAACTGCTCCAAAAGTAGCTAATGATACCTCATCTTTAAAAGGAGGAAAGCCTAAGAAAGAGAAGGTCAAATATGCCTATTATAAATGACTTGGTCATGAATGTTTGAAGAAATAAATAGATCAATTGGCCCACATTCTTGAAAATAATAATCTTAGTGTTCCTGATTTTGTTAAACAGTGTTCAGATGAGGGGTCTTACAAGGCCAAAGACAATAGCAAGGGGAAAGGAAAGGGAAAGGCTCTTGTAGCATTTACTTCTCCACCATCCAAATGGGTTCTTGATTTAGGTGCTTCACAATGCCACATGGATTCTTCTGAGGATGAGATTGCATCTTTGGAGCTATGTATTATGCCTTCCATTTTGATGGGTGATGACATTCCTATTGAGGTGTGTAGGGAAGGGTCTGTTGATATGGGGGAAGGCATATTTTAGGATGCTCTTTGTGTTCCCTCATTGTCAAATAATCTCCTATCAATATATCAAATCACTCACACAGTTATAGGAAAGCGGGTTGAGTTTACTCCTGATTCAGTGGTGATTCATGAGTTGCACAATGATTCTATAGTTATAGTTGGGAGAGAAGATCATCCTTCAAAAATTTATTTGTTCTCTCACTCTATTCCTAATCCACCTTTGTCTGTTCTACTCACCCATTCATATGATGTGATTAATTTTTTGCATCAATAGTTTGGCCACTTGAACCATCACTATTTGCAACAACTCAGTCAGTAGAACATGGTTACAACATTGCCTATAGTTCAGTTTTCTAATGGCATTTTTCAAGTTTGAATTCTTGGAAAGCATCCTAAAGAGAAATTTGACAAAGGCAAAGCGTGGAGAGCCTCACATCTTTTGGAGTTGGTACATAATGATTTGGCGGGGCCATTTCCAAAGCCATCTTCTAGTAGAGCCCGATATATTTTGATATTCATTGATGATTTTTCTAGGTACACCATTGTATACTTTCTCAAATATAAGTTTGATGTCTTCGATCCATTCTTGGAGTACAAGGATTTTACAAAGAAAAAAATGGGAATTCCATCAAAGTTTTATGTACATATAATGGGGGGAATATTTCAACCACAAGTTTATGTAGTATTGTCCTTTAGAAGACATTGATTTGTAGCATATAGTTCCCTATAGTCCTCAGAATAATAGAGTTACAAAATAGAAGAATCGGTTCTTCAAAGAGATGGCTAATTGTATGATTCACTCCAAGTATTTGGAACCACCTTTCTGGGCAGAAGTCATTGATTGTGCATGTTATATCTAGAACAACATTCCTCATAAAGTTATGAAGGGGGTAACTCCTTTTCAATATTGGACCAGTCAAAAACCCTTAGTTAAGCTCTTTTGAGTGTTTAGTTCTAGTGCATGGGCCCACATTCTAGTAGAGAAAGGTAAGGCTATGGATTTGCAAAGAAAACCTTGCATATTTATTAGATACCTAGATGATGTCAAAGGCTACAAGCTTCTTCATCCTACCACACATGAGTTTTTCATTGAGAGGAGTGTTTGTTTTGAGGAGAGTCATTCCAATTCTTCTTTTGACACTTATCCCACCATCATTATATTGGAGTCCTTGCATCATGATGATAGTTCTTCAGAGGATCATAATCCTTCTGATCTTGATGAAGAGTCTTCTTCCTCCACTTCAGATGATGACAATGTTGATGAGGGTGCATATGATCCACCTTTAGAGGATGATGATTCTCCTCCTAAATCCCCTCCTTCTCTAGCTACAGCCCGCCTCTTTGGGCTTGACAAATAGTGCAATCAACACAAGATAGGGAAAAAGATCCTTTAGATCACAAGAGAACAAGATCATAGTTTCAGGGTTCTCCACATGTCTTCTCTGCCATAACTTCCAATCCACGGTACTTTCAAGAACCTTCTGGTTTCCTTGAGTGCGATGTAGCAATGTAGGAAGAGTTTAGTTCCTTGGAGAGGAACCACACTTGAGATCTTGTCCCACTTCCTAAGGGAAGGAAATTTTTTTGATGCAAGTGGGTCTATCAAACAAAATTTGCAAAAAATGGGTCGGTTGAAAAGAATAAGGATCATTTGGTTTCCAAAGGATTCTCCCAAGTTCCAAGGATTGACTACTCTGAGAATTTTGCACCAGTCACCAAAATGAATTCCATCTAACTTATTCTTGCTATTGTTGCAGCACATACGTGGGAAGTTCATCGGATGGATTTTCTTCACTATAATATTTAGGAGGAGATATACATGGAGTAGCCACAGGGGTTTTCTTAGGATCCTTCATTTGTGTGTCATCTTTGGAAGTCTCTCTATGGCCTCAAATAGGCCCCTCGGGCTTGGTATGACAGGATGGACTCCTTCCTTCTAAAAGTGGGGTTCACTTGATACTATTCTGATCCTAATGTTTATATTTTATAGAAGGATGATACTCACACCTTCTTGGTTCTCTACGTCAATGAGTTGTTGATCATAGGAAGTAACTCATCCACCATTCGTGTAGTGAAAAATACCCTTCATGATCCATTTTTATGTCATACTTGGGTTTATTTCACTACTTTTTGGGGATTGAGATAACTCAGTCTTCTACAGGTATCTCCCTTGCACAACCTAAGTATGCACTTGACATGCTCCAGAGGTTTCACATGGCTAATTGTAAGCATGTTTCGACTCTATTTTTTTCAAGGGCCAAACTTGAGGCTAAGTGTTCTTCACCCTTGGTGGATGGCACTTTGTATTGACCACTTGTTGGTAGTCTAATCTATTTGAATCATACGAGTCCCAAATTTTTCTATGTTGTAGGAATGGTCTCTCAATTCATGTAGGAGCCACATGAGCTACACTAGAAGCTAGCTAAGTGGATTCTTCACTACATCAAGGGTACTCAGAATTATGGGATTTACTATGTAGCGAGCATGGATTTTTCACTTGGTGGGACACACAGATTTAGATTGGGCATGTAATTCTTAGGATCACAAGTCTACTTCAAGGTATTGATTCTCCCTTGGTTCTGGTCTTGTTTGTTGTTTGAGCAAGAAGCAATCTATTATTGCTCTTTCATCTATATAGGTTGAGTATCGAGGAGTAGTTAATTCTACTAATGAGGCCATCTGGATTCAACACATTCTCACTGATTTTGGCATTCCCTTCCATAATCCAATAATCGTATTTTGTGACAAATAGAGTGCTATTCAGAACTCTCGCAATCTGGTTCATCATCAGTGGACCAAGTACATTGAGATCCACATGCACTATATTCAACATCTGATTCATTTGGAGAACATTGAGCTCACATATTGTCTGAAATCTTATTAGACTACAAACATCTTCATCAAACCCTTCATTGAGAGTAAGTTCCTTCATTTGCAAGCTTTCCTTGGGGTTCAGTTGGTATCCTCTTTTTGGGGGCTACTTAGTCCTTGTCTTCTTCTCACACTATTTTGTGGGGTGTTCTCTCTCTATTCGTGGGGGGTTTCTTCTTCTTTGGGAGGGAATTTGATACCTACATGGGTACCTAACATGGCCTCATTTTCTTGGACCCATCATCTTTTACATCCTCCTAAGTTGTGCTTAAGGGGGGTGTTAGTGTAGGTTTTTATTTTTACTAGTGAGATATTTATTTTCCCTTAGTTATAGGCTTTTCCTACACATTTATTAAGCTTTCTTAGGATAATAAATTGAGTTAGTCATTTAATAACTAGGAGATAAAGTGATGAGTTGAACCCACCTTTTAAGGGTGGAGTATTTACTTTTTCATCACTTTATTTAATGTTGGTGGTCATTGGTGGTCAATTCTCATTGGTTGATTTGCCACTTCCATCCTCTCCTTAATTCTATATAAACTCACTACCTAGCTTGTAATTTTCATCTTGGAAACTCTTAATGTATTTTTTTCATCCTAACATTGCATAATATCTTGGAGTTTTGGTTTGCATATTATTTATGTTTTTCCTATTTATGTAACTTTGATTTTCTCTTAAAAATTTCTTTGGTTTATTCAATCTATTTCAGATTTCTAACAAATTGAACTCTCTTCTTTGTAAAATTATTTGGATAAGAATTAATATGAGCACTAGCCCAACATAATTGATTATTTTTCTGGGTGAGTTTACTATTCTAGATCCTACTCAACCTTTTTTTTCATTTTTATGGTTGTCTAGTTGAATTGAGTATCCTAAAGTCACTGAATAATGGATATGTTATATTTGGATATTTTTAGAATTTATATTCCCTATTTCTTATTTTTTGTAGGTTCTTTTGAAGTGTTTAATTGACCCATATTGTATAGATTCCCCCGATCCTAAATTAAAGTCATCTTGAGTTCAAAATATAGATTTTATACTTGATAGATAAATTTCATTATTTTTTATAAAAAAATAGACTCTAATCTCCCTAGTTTATAAAGGACTAATTTTTATTTTCTATAGTTGCCCCATTTTGACATATTTTATTAAAATTTATATATTGATAAATAAAATTGAATATTGAATCACATTAAATTGTTAAAAAGTAGCACAAGAAAAATAGTTCCATTCACTATAAAATTTACTCAATTCCAATACGAAAGAATTACCAAGGATATAATAATATTTATTTATAATGGATTCACCAAGATTTTTTATAGAAATTGAAAGAATTCATTTCTTAAAATATAACCTAATTATGTGTCTAAAGTCTATATAGGAGGAAGGACTAAAGTATTAGTCATGTCAAGATTTTTCATCATAAAGAGAACTGAATTAGCCTAACTAAGTGAATCCTATATAATTTGGTTTCTTGAACAAAATTTCATTCAAGGAATAAGGCTTTTAATTCATAAAAACAACATTAAAATTAGGATTAGATTATTCCTACTTATATACTTATTCAAGTTACTCTTTTTCAGTGATTTTTTCGAGAAGTTGAAGGAAGAATATGTAGGAATAGAATATGTATGAGTAGAAGAGGAATAATAAATATCATGTAACATAAATTATTTATTTTTTCTAAATTCACTTTATAATATCACAAGTTGGTACAAAATTTAATAAAATTTATATAATGTTGAAATAGTAAATTATTCTCAATAAGTACTAATGGGTTCTCCATGAAAACCCTTTGTATCTTAATGTTAGGTAAATGATAATGCACCTTATATATTATAAGTATAATTAAAAATCACTCATATATTCATTCAAACCTTGATTACAAGAACCAAGTCAATAGAATTCACTTGTAGGCCAATCTATACTTAAACATGACTAACAAAGCTTGTGCTAGTTCATCAAAGGTTCCAAAAGAACCACAAGGAGAGCGTAGTACCAATAAAGTGCATGACCATTGAGTGTATGGGGAAATAATTTACCCAAATATCAATCATCATTCATAATATCTATATAGATGGAATTAAATGAACTCAAATGGGTTGTAGGATCCTATTTTCCATCATATATAGCAAAGAAAGGGACCATGAGTGTTGGTAGAAATGGGTGGGATTGGATCTTGGGAGAGAATACTATGACCAAGGTCCCTAGTGACCTCCTAATAATGAGAAGGGAGATAATTTAATTTCTTATATATTATCCTCAAATTATGGAGGAAACAAGGTATAACAAGGTTGAATGATTATGTGAATGATGGAGGAGACAATTGATGGACTTAAAATCCATAATAAGGTAGCATGTATGTAAGGAAGGATGTATGCCATTTAATTGGAATGAAAAATAAGGAGAAAAAAATATATGAATTTATGGGAACTTAAAAGGAAATTTGTATGGATATGGTGGGAATGGATGAACTAGTAAGAAATGGATTAGTGTAAGATGGTATAAGATGACAATATAAAATATACTAAAAAAATAGATAACAGAAGTGAGGAGGATAGATACATACATGTTTCATATGAAGTAACAAGTAGATAAGGTGGAGTTAGCATCTATAATGGGATAGGGATATGGACATCCCACTGTAAAGGTGAAAAAGGGGAGATGTAGATGTGGAAGCATGAGTAATAACTCATGGTTGACATGATATAGAACATAGAGTGGTGGGTGGGATAATTTTGACCTTGCAGTATGTAGAAAGAATGGATGAGGAAGTAGCAAAAATATATGTGTAAAATGGGTTAGAGGAATGAGGGAGAAGATGAGAAGGTGCACTTGTATGCACAATATGTTTGAAATATTAGAGACTAACTAAAACTAAATAATGTGTAAGTATAATATTTCCTAAGGCATCAACAAGATGAGAAGTGTGTGTTCTATTTAGATAAGGGTTAGCTAAATATTTCGGTCCTAAAAATGAGAAGCAATATAATATTAATTATCATATTCTATATATTCTATTACTACTAGAGTAAGAAAAAAAGGAGCTATGATTGGAAGAGGGAATGAACTAATTGGAAAGTGAGAGATTGGGAATAAAAAGGGGGATGAGTGGTAATGATAAATGATTAAATCAAGTTAATATAGGGTATAGGGTTAGGTAAATAAAATATGGATAGAGGGAAATATTAGAAGAGGAAGAAAGAAAGCGGGGTGGGGAAATTATAGTCCAAATGTGTAGCATGGTGAAATAAGACAAAAAAATATTTTTAGTGGATTTCTAGAAGGATAAAATAGAAATTAGGGTAACAAAGAGGATATGTAAGGTGTATGAAAGAGAAAATTTATGATGGAATTTTTATAGAAGTTTTTTGAAGTTAAAAAATGAAGAGGAATGTGTGATACTAAGTAATATAGGTGTTGGGATGAACAATCTAAGCATTGTGGAAGATGAAATGGTGTTGTAATGAGAAATAAATTGAAAAAAAAAGGGAAATATTGAAAGGGAAAACAATGTTTGAATAAGGCATGTTAGGGATTAATAAATTTAATAAAAGTAAATGGTTTTTTAAAAGTAGGTGGTTGTTATATTTGTCTTTTAGAATTAGAGAATAACATGCAAAATGTTTGGTTCACCAATGAAAGATTAATCTTTCATATACCCTTAAGTGTTTTTACTTAGAAATCTTCATATTGTACCTACTTAAAAATATATTAAATTTATGAAATATTACATAAATAAAAGTAACATAAATTGATCTACTGCAATAACTACAAGAGCTTCTAGAAAATAAAAAATAAATAATAAATAGACACATTTAAGAAATAAATAATTAGAGCTAAAGCACTTGGAATATGATGAATTTGATATGAAAAGTGGATTTGATCTATGCTAAGAAGTAGGTATGAGTAAATTGTTAGGATTTTCTACTCATTTTTTAAACAAAATATTACTACCCATCAATGGTTCACTTTAATATTTGATACCATTGTGCGTGCTGCTACTTAGTGTCACTACATACAAGTGATCTTAATGGTCACTAGTATCTATATACTATGCAACCTTTAAACATTTAAGTATGCTAACCTAATTTTTCTAATGATGGAATTTGACTTTTAGATTCCTCACATGTGCTCTAAATTTAAGATATGCATAGATAAATTTTGGGGCTAGAGGAAAAGGGTGTACTATTTTGGAGACTAACTCAATGATTCCATCTGGATGGTAATTCTAGCCTCAATAATAACATCATATATAGATCTAAGTGTATACAACCTAGTGAAATTGTGGTGCTATGTGTAAATATGTGAATTTGTACAACACAAGACCTAATGAAAATATTAAGATATGGTGGTGTGTGATTATGGAAGTGAAATAGGCAAGATAAAAATGAGAGGATCAAAGAGGAGAGTAATGAATGAGGAGAAGGATCATTTGAGGATTATGACTTTATTGGATCTATGAACTTCCAATATATTAGTCTTCAATAATGTTGTGTTTATACATTAGACAAAAATGGAGTCTTTTTGATAATATAATAGTGTAGAGAGTGAATTAGAGTGATTTTTTTTATTCAAGTTATTCTAACTCAATAAAAGGAGGTTAAAACTAGGTGTATAGGATTTTCTTTGCAACACGACCATTGAGAACATAGTGATAGTCGGGGTTTATATTTTCATTAGTGTCTAGACATAAGAGCCAAACCCATATTTTTTCCTAAGTGAATTGGGTTTTTAGACTTTCAAGGATGACTAGGGAGGGGTTTGAAGTCTAGTTCTCCATGTTTCATGGTTTTTTGATCAATGAAAAGGCTAGAAAATGGGTAAAATGATGCTGAAACATGACTAGGTGATGTGCACTAATGTGGGTGTAAAATTTAAGGTTGAAGTTGCAAAGTAGGGATGCTTTGACCTTATACCTATTTCCAATCCATATTTTTTATTTTAACCCCTAAAAATTTTAATTCAAATTTAATTATGGGCCCAAGTTAATCCTTCCTATCATTTGAATTTGATTGAATAGTTGCTCTAAAATCATGTAAAATGGTTTTGAGAATGATTTTCCAACATTAGAATTTATAGTAACCATTGACTACTTTTATAAAATAAATCAACTTTTATTTAATTAACTAACCAAGAATTTAAAATTTTTTAGCAATAATATTACCAATAAATATTATATAACTAAAATATCTCATCAGACACATAAGCTAAACTAACCCATGTAATCATTGTTTTCACAATATCCTATTTTCTAAATATACTTACAATTTAAGTTACAAAAGATCAATAGTTTTTCCATACTATAACAACATATCACAAATTTTGATCACATACGATATATTGTTACTTTACAAAATTGATTCAAAATAACACAAGTTCCAATTATAATCAAAATAAAATAGTTATACAATGTAGATAGCACTTAAGAGTTCATATTTTTTTGACAAGAAGTACATCCAAGAGAATAATGTCAATATTTTCTAGATTGAATAGCTTCCAATCTCTTGCAATTCACTAAAGACCCACATAAATATATTTTATCAAATAATCCATGCCACAAATCTATGACCTAGTACAAATCACATTCCTAGGTTCAAAGTATGGTGTATTTAATCCCAAAACAACTCTCAATTTATAAAATTTACCTATAACTTGATAACATAAGTCACAAAATTATTGGTTCAATTATATTTAAGTCACAAAAACTAATATCTACTTCCTTTAAGAAAAAAACCCAAGTTCTAAAAAAAATGTTTGGTAACTATTATTGTATAGAAATGTAATCCAAATTCTTGTAACTTTCATTCTTAATCAAAACTTACAATGGAAACTTCATAATAATTAACATCTCTCACAATAGAGATATTTATTAAGCCATATCAATTACAATATTTAAAATTAGTTATAAAACCATAACAATGAAAACCTTTAAGAAATATTTATCACTATAACAATGACATCCTTTTAGAAATAGTTATCAAACTATGACAATGACGACTTTTATAAGAAAACTATCAAACTATAACAATTGCAACCTTTAGAAAAATGTTATATAACTATAACAATGACAACCTTTAATAAATAGTTATAACTATAACAATAACAACCTTTATAATAGTAAAAAATTAGGTAATCTATTTTTTGTCTAGGTGCAAGAAAAAATAGACATATTAAAATTTATACAACAAAATAAATGATAAAACTAGGTCTCATTGAAGGAATATTCAAATTTCCCAAAAGAATATCAAAGACATGCTACACACAATGGCATTAAGGTTGAGGATTACCCACAAAAATGGTTTTAATAAATATATTTCCTCTCACAAAATTTCTAACAAAATCACTCGTCAAAATGACCTAGAACAAAATCAAAAGCTACAACAAAAAGATTTAACAAACACATATCTCATGGATACATGGCTATGTTCAACCCAATAGATTAAAATTTTGTGGTTTAGAGCTTTACTAATTACAATAGTCGAGATTTAAACATGTCTTAGACTCTAGCACACAAGATAGAAAAATATCTTACAAGTTTATAAAAAATTGAACAACTTTTCTCTAATGAATTATTTATAACTAGAGAAAATTAAGAAGATTCTATTATAATAGGGAAAATTTGAGATGACTCACAACACTCATGTAAAACTACCAAGGAAGAATTAAAACTCAATAGTATAAACTATTATAATTGAACCCATGTACTAAATATTGCCACAACTTGTAAACAAAATAGTTATAACTTATTTAGAATGATTACAAAACAAATATTCTATCCAAGTTCTACAATATACAATTCAAAACTCAAAGTGAAATGTTTTACTAGGCATCCCTATGTAATAGAAACCAAGTTTCATTCTTTTCCAAAGTTTCCACTCTCCATTTCCACCCACTGTTCTCTTTCTTTCATCTCCATCATTATTTTAATATCCAAGAAACCCCAAGTTAAGAAACCCCAAGTTAACTGAAAAAAATCCATGCAAACAAAACGAGTTGATAGCATGCAAAGCAAAATAATACAAACTAATTGCATGCAAAATTTTAAAGAAGACCAAAGAAACATACCCCATTTCCTAGAAATTCCTCAAAGAGGAATCCCATCAAATGCATATACTCATCAATCCTTTTGTCCAATATAATAAAGTTGGTTAAACTTTGTTGTCAACAAGCCCATAGTCTAGCACCATTTATTGCTTTCTACCACAATGGATTAAGCCATTACTAATCACTTCCAAATTAAGTCAGGCTCAAGATAGATAACATTCAATAATGTATATCTATTAATTCTACATAATATTATTTATTAATTCTACATAAAATTATTTATAATCTAATAATACAAGTAAATAAATATTTTCATACATAAAGAAACAAATCTATTAAACATAGGAACATAAAACATTTCTATTTAAACAAGGATAGATTAACTATATTATATATGCATATATGTATATACATGTGTGTATATATATACATACATATATGTATGTATATATACATACATAGATACACACATATATACATATGTATTATATATGTATTTGATTAATAAATTAATCATACAAACACATGAACATATTTGTGCATAAAATAGAAGGAATACATTGATCAAAGATCAAATTTCAAATACATAGTTTATAAGAAAAACAAAATTAAGGTCGAATAGATTGAACAATACTAGACATAATTGCTGATGTTCAAAATGGCACAACAACATTAAACAGAATATCCCAATTCTATTTCTCCTGAAAATGAAAGATAACATATAGTAATCTAACTCCCAAGGTCCTGGTAGTTGGTTCTCAACTGTACTGATATGGCTCAATGGTCAATGTAACTGTAATGTGCAAGGGGCCTTTGTTGGAAACAAGGAACAAAACTGCATAAAAATCAACTCATCTATGTTTGGGGGGTTTAAATAAAGATAAAAAGATAGATCAGAGCTTTCAAACAGAAGAACATGAATAAAACTAATTAATATCCATACATGCATACCAATAATGAGTGTTTCTTCATCCAACCACAACCATAGGATGAGGCAATCCATAGAATGATCTATACCATTGCATACATCCATAGTGCTAATTCAATAATCATAACCATTCACTAAACTCTACTTTATAACTTGAAACAAATCATCAACTCATCATCAAAATACATATCAAATAGATATAACAACAATTTTCATCCACATATAATTCAATGAGATAATCTTTAAATCTGGTTTCCTCAATTGATTTTCATCAAATAGAAAAGTTTAGGCACAGAAAAATCACTAGCATACGAATTGATTATGAATCATTAACCTTATCAGATAGGTCCAAACTTGATAACATGAAAACTTGTACAAACTGTAAAATTGTATCTAAGTTCAACTGAAATTTTAAAGTATCTTCTAATAACAATCAAATCCTAAGACTATTTTCTATTTGCTATCATCAGGTGGCTAAAATTCCTTCAATTAGCCGACCTTTACAAAATAGAGCCAAGAGATACATATAGACATTGTTATTCAAAAATTCCTCTCAATCAAAACTCAAATCCACAAATCAAGGAATCAGAACTGAATGAAGAACTGGACTATTCATATTTAGTTACAAGGTTGGATTGCTTCATTGCACAAAATTCTAATTCCCAAGCAGGTGAAACTAAAGGATGGAACTGAAGTCAAGTTCATGTCAAAACCCTGCAAAGAGGAGAGAAGAAGATGTTGTGTCAAGTGAAGAAGATGTTCTACTGCCAATTTATTCCTGCGTTGCATGCTCAAGGATGTACTCATCATAACTAGATAACACTTGTTGAAGGGTATCCGAATTAGGCCCATCCAACCAATCATCCTCAAATTTAACCCTCTTTAACTCTGCTAAAATCAATTCCTATATCTCCTTTAATTTGATCACATCCCTTCTAGCAGCCTTTGCTTCTTCCCTGATGTCCATAAACCTATCCAATAAAAAATCCACTCCATCATCCCCCTTTTGCATTACCTCTTCAAATCTACACATCCACTTCTCCCTCATCTTATCCAAAGAAAGATCCTCCTTGACCAAGGTATCTAGATTGACCAATATAACCACTATTGCTTCCAATTCCTCAATCTGCTGGTTCAAGTCTTTACTCATCTCTTGAACCTCACTCTTATGCTCATGAATAGACTTGGAATTATATCCTATTATCTTCACAATATTCTCAATAAAATCCACATTTCCCTCTTCAAGGATTAACTGCTCTAGTATAGTTGACTTAGGTACCTTGTTAATGTCCTTAAACTTTTTAATATATTCTTTATATTCTTCATCTTGCTTGTTTAGACCTTCAACATGTTGATTCAAATCCCCTGCCAACTCAAGTGTTGTTTCATGAACCTTGAAACTATCAGTTAACACTTCATCAACCTCTTGATTGAGCTTATCAATCCATCCTTCCAACATCCCCATCTTACTCTTCATTTATACCAAGTCATCTGCTTTCTTCTTTGTCAATAAGATTGGGGATTCGGGAGCATCAGCTTGTTGAGAAATTGGAGTTGAGACATCTTTTAAAAACTTATGCAATTGATCCAATTGAGCCTTAAGATCATCCTTCTTTTGCTTGTCTTTGATCATCCTGGACTTGGTAGAGGAAGCCACAATATCAATTTAGTTCATTTGCTAATTTCTTATAGGTCTTCCCAAGTTCACCACACCTAGTTGATAATCAGTCATTTGCATATCCTCCTGGTTCTTATCCACCATTGGTATTGCAGTTTCAACAATGATTTCTCCTGTGTCTATAAGTTTGGTGGAGTGAAGAACCTTGTCCTTATTTTTGGGTCTCTCCTTCTCAATTTCCTTCATCATTTCATCCCACTTAAGAGGCTGAGATTGAACTATTTGCTTCTTTTCCAAGTCAAGCTTCAACCATGTAGGAGTTGTAGGAGTAGTAGCTATTTGTACTGAAGAAGAAGTAGCAGTAGTAGAAGATAGAGGTTGCAATATTGTATTCTCAGGCTAAGAGTCAACCTCTTGCACATTCTGCTGCTCTCTTTGTGCTTCTTCATGTGCAAGTTTCTTAGCCTCTTCCTTGCTCTTTTGTTCTTGCAATCTTTTAGCTTCCAACTATTGCTTTAGATGTTCCTCTTCCAACTTCTTTTCCTCTAACATTTGGTCCCTTTGTCTTTTCAATTCCTCAACATAGTCCCATGCTTCTTTGGAATTATTCTCATGTAGAGAAAGCTCTGTAGCCTCCTTCTCTCTCTCTCCAAGCATTCTCGTTCTTCCTTCTTCCTATGAGCCTCCTCCATAGCCTTAAATTTGGATTCAAGGGCTTCTCTCTCTCTTCTCTGTTTGGCCTTTTCCTCCTCAAGATCATGGATCCTTTACTACAAAACCAATTTATCCCTTTCCTCTCTCATTTTAAGCTCCTACTCCTTTTGTTTTTGTTGCTTATCCAATTCATCAATCTTAGCTTTAGCTTACAATTCCTTTTGTTTAACATCCAATTGTGCCTTGGCAGCATCCTCCTATTGTTTAGCATATGCCTCAACTTGTGCCTTGGAATTCACTTCCCTTTTAGCATCCTCAAAGAGTTTCCATTGATCCTCTTATGATAGCACATGCTCAATCTCTAAATCATTTGTTACATCAAGGGAAGCCACTACATGAGTCTCTTTGGTAGATGGGGTAGCCTCATAATCTGTTGCAATATCATGTATCTCTATTTTATGCTCCTTCTTCAACACCTCAACTTCTTTGTGGAGGGATCCTATGAGAATTCCCTCACTTGGTTGCTTTGTAACATGGGGTTGAGTGGATGCTTTTGCTACAACAGATATTGAAGCATCAGCTTCTGTAACAGTCTCCCCTTCTTGTACCTTTGGCAAGTCTTGGGTAACAACCTCCTCTTCTAAATTAGAAGGAAGAAACTCTAAGGGCTCCTTTGGAGCCATCCTTCTCTTTTTCCTCTTGTACCCTTGAGTGGTACCTGCAACCTTCCTCTTTTTGTATGGCTAAGCTTCTAGCTGGTTAACCCTCAAGCTAACCCAATGCACACTTCTATCCAAAACCGGTCTTGCAATTTTCTTTATATCAATAGACTCTTTTGTATTCCAATCTACTGGATCAAGATCCTTGGTGCCTATCTTATTTGTATCATATTGGGGATCCAAAGTTACCCCATCATCAAAAAATGTCCCTAGAATGTCCTCCTTTATCCCACACTCAACCATGAGTGGGATAGGTAATCTTTCATAATTTCTCCTCCTGAGATCATATTCATCCTGCAGATCCATCCAAAAATCCTCCAATAAATTAAAATGCCTATCAAAAAGACTAGGAAGCAAAGCCTGCATCTTATGTTCGGGATCATAATGCTTCCTAGAAGTGTACAAACCCAACTTCAAATAAATCAATTCATCACAAATAGCCTTAGCTACCACAATGTGTGGACAGCTAAACTCACCCAGCTTCATGCGGAACTTGTGACAACCAGTCTTATGTTTGGTGCCAAATTTCAAGCTAACAGCCAGAGCTTGATAAATGAATTCCATTAACACAATTCTATTG
Organism: Sequoia sempervirens; assembly: GCA_007258455.2. NCBI lineage: Eukaryota > Viridiplantae > Streptophyta > Pinopsida > Cupressales > Cupressaceae > Sequoia > Sequoia sempervirens. Next base: position 529,525,388 of record VDFB02000015.1, on the reverse strand, counting down.
TTACAACACGTAGGGAGCAAGTGGGAATGACCATCAAAACCTCCCAATCTGAAGTAAGTAAAAGTGGGGTATTGAATAAACTAGTATCCCCATTCATTGATGAAGGCCATTGCCTCCCTACTCAATCTGTACCCAACATCTCTAGTGAGCCTGTTAATGACAACATAAATGAATGCATCATTAACCCTCCTATAATGTGACTCTGATTCTTGCAAGGTAAGTTGATTATAGTGCTCCCACAACTTCTTTTGTCCTTGGGGCTTCTCCCAATATGCCCACTATATTGATTCCAGGAAAGATTCCCATCCTAGCAGCTGCATAGATCACATAAGAGGTCATGACGAAACTTTTGGTTTCTCTCACTTTGAGCATCTGATTATGTATGCTCTTTGATACCACCATAGGCCAGTTGAACTATTGTTTGCCATCCAGGATAGCTTGGATAAATGGGAACATCCATTCTTTAAATTGAGAAGCATCTCTTTTTCCAAATACTTTGGAGAGAAACATGATTATGTCCCCAATCTCCTTGCCAAAGTCTGCCCTTTTAGGTTGGTCAGGAAGCTTAGTTAGAGACTTCTTCTCTACCCTCATCTAGTGCTTGTTCATGTGAGATCTGTTGGTTTCTTTGTTTCCACTGTAAAGCTTCAGAGCTTCTGCTTCATTTAGCTACTTAGGATTTTGGGGAACAGGTGCATCAAACATAAACTAGATCATTTGGGTTGTTAAATCAATGATAAAATTCCCTTGTGAATCCATGCATTTCCTAGTAGCAAGATTGTAGGCCCTAGCTACTGCTAATATCAATTATGGACATTGAACATACAGTGGGAAGATAGCAACATGTGCTAGTCTAGATTGGACGATCCTTTCTGCCCTTGGTGTAACATCTTCATTAAAAGTTTCATCCACTAGTTCCTCACAGTTGAAAGGGCCTAAGTTGGTATCTATAATATCCGCCCACTCAAAATCAACCTTGCTAGTAGTGAGAGTAGCTTCTTTATGTTTACAGCTTAGAGTGTAGGGGAGCTGCTCCACTTTAACCTTCTTTGGTTGGGCTCCCTGCCTTGAAGTTTCTGTTGGTTGGCTCCTTTGAGAAGCCTCTTCTGATGCTCTAAAAATCTTTCATTTCTGCAATAAAATCCTGTATTAGATGAACAAAAGTACAAAATCAATTCACCATGTAATACCATCCTCTACTTAGGATAACTTTCATACTTAACCAAATCTCACTTTCATTGAAAGCGGAATCATAGAAACATTAGGAACATGAAATAGTTTTCAACACACACTAAGGTTGGAATTGGAACCAGGACAGGACTAGAACTGGGACCAGAACATAAACCAAACCAGAAACTAATCGCTAGTTCCAAGTTCAACCTCCACTCTAACTCCGATTCCACTTAAGGACAAGTGTGAAGACCCAAAATTATCAACAACTGGAAGTGGAACCATTTTAGGAATCAATCTTGATAGTAAACATCCCTAGGACAAGTTCGATCCTAAGTCCACTTCCACCAATTTTACCATAAAAACAAAGCACTTCATTAAAGACATGGTCACATGGATCTAAGGACCTGGGTCACATGATATACAAGGAGATCAAAAATAGAAGGGCTTAACCCCCCCCACACCCCAACCGTACAAAGACCAATTTAAACCTAGAGGAAACTATTTTGTAAAGGTTATTGAGCAAACCCTAGTTTGCACGATAAGTCGACTCAAAAATTTAGGGCATCGCAACCCATCATAGAAATCATAGAAGTGACATGGAATTAAGATCAAAAGGGTTCCCAAATGAATTTTAAAACATTTAATGTATGAAAAACCCTGATCAACGGAAGCCCTAATTAGAAACTAGGGCATGACAAAGTGCACCTACCACGAAAGCGACAACAAACAGAAAGTGAAAAATGGAAAGAAAGAAAACAAAACGGAAAACAAAGGAAGACAGAAACAAAAACAAAAGAAAAATAGAAAGCAAGCGAAGATTCACAGAGAAATATTATGCAAACACACGAGAAAACAACACACAAAAACGTGAAGACGAAACGACAAAACAAAAAGAGAAAAGAAAAGAAAAACAGACCCTACCTTTAAATGCTCACAAGGAAAGCCTGAAATCATATAGAGATTTGTTCCACGACACAACTTCACAATCAAATCGCTTCTCTCGAAGTTCTCCTGGCTCTGGTTCGCTAAAACAATTTAGATAATAAGGATAATGAGCCAGTTAATCTTAATTATGGTTTTAAAAATAATTTCGCATGTGTGAAGAACCTGCAATTAATGCAATAAAGATGGTAGGTCGGGCGAAGCGAACAACGTAAACAGACAGTTAACTCCTATGGTCACCAAAGGTAGAGCAGATGTGGACCTGGATCTAGAATGAAACAAGAGAGCTTTGACAAGTTCCTCATTGAACTCCAAACCTGGTTCCAGTTCTGCGACAAGGAGCCGACAACAAAAAGAAACGAGGGTGGGTTCCGATCCAAAACCGAAATTGGAAATTTTCCAATGTTCCAAGTTCAGTTCCAAGTTCGGTTTTTCTCCCGAAAAAAGGAACAAAAACCAAAACAAAAAAAACAAACGACGGGAAGTGGGGCCAGAACGAAAACAAGACCCAACCCAAACATGAACGAAACAACACAAAGCAAACGAGCGGAGTTGGAATTAGGAGGGAAACAAGAACCAAAACTTTGAAAAAGTTCTAAATTCATTTCCAACTTCAATTTTGCTTCTGGTCAGGCTTAAACAAAACACAAGGAAAACAACAAATGACTCAAGGGAAGGAGAATCCCAAGAGCACAAAACATGCCAACAGACAACGAAAGGAAAGAAATGTTGGCAGGTTCAAATCTAAAACTGAAACTAGAACTTTTCCAAAGTTTGAAGTTCAATTCCAAGTTTGGTTCTGTTCCCGACAAAAGGAACAAAAACCAAAACCAAAACAAAAAAATGATGGGAAGCAAGGTTGGAATGAAAATTGGACCTGGCCCAAACATGAATGAAACAACACAAAGCAAACGAGCAGAGTCAGAATCAGGATGAAAAGAAGAATCGAAACTTTGAAAAAGTTCCAAATTCATTTCCAACTTTGGTTCCGCTTCTGGTCGAGCTTAAACAAAACACAAGGAAAACAAAAAATGACTCAAGGGAAGAACAATCCCAAGAGAAAAAAACACGCCGACAAACAATGAAAGGAACAAGGAAGGAAGGCAGACCTGGAGTTGAAACGAAACTTGAACTAGGAACTTTAGAAAATTTTAGAGTTTAGTTTCATTCTTGGCTCCGCTTCCGACAGAGAAAAAGAAAGAAATACTTAGGAGTAAAACAAACAACTCCTAAGACCCAAACAAAAACCAAAGACAAAAACAAAATCAAGGGGGACCCATTTTATTCCAAAATAAAATGGGGTGGTTATGCAAGGCATAACAAATGGTGACTCGGCTGGGAAAATGGTTTACCCATTTTTAAGATACTGAAGAATTCAATCACCCAAAACCTCTGATTTATGAAACATGTTAACTTAAGTATGATCAAAATATTTAAGTAAAGTTGAGCTAGAATCTCAAATGTAAATCAACATAAACTACTTTTGAATCTGAGTGTGTGCATATATGGTGCATCTTTTTCATAAGAACTTTCTCCACCCCTGAAAAACTATATCTAAGATCCAAGCTACATAGGTTGAGTCCTTCAATTGTCGTGCAATGAAATCCTGGGCACTGCTCCACTACTAGTCAGGCGTCCATAGCCCCAATGAAGATACCTCTAGTTATCTCAAAGCATTGCTCTACTGCCAGTCAAGCGTTCATAGCCCTGATAGGGATACTTGAATCACCCATCTGGTATTGAGTTTGCCTTTATTTTAGTAGTTTTATTTTCTCTTTCTTTTACAGGCTTCACTTGTGGAAAATATTTTAATAACTTTCTCAATACTCAGACATTACTAGTCTCAAATATGGGTTGAGAACTATAGTGGACCCTATGACAGTTTTGCGAATCATATTTTTCACTTGAATAAAAGATATAATCACCCTGAGATGAATAGGCACTTTATAGTCAGTTATTTTATCTATTTTGTGATAGATTTAAATCATAGTTCATGTGGTTATCTACAGTATACCTTACTCTTAATAACCTTCAAACCAATGCTAAAATGACCATAAGACATAAGTTTAGAACGAAATCTCTCGACAAATATGCTTGAAAATGCCTAAATTAATTTCTCTCCTAGTGCCTACAACATACTCTGAATAACAACCCCTATATTTCAAAATGGAAAGAAATGAGGATCCCCAAAGAAGAAGACAAAAATAAAAACTAGACAACAAAAAGAAAGAAAGAGAAGAAGCCCCAACATGAATGAAACAACACAAAGAAAAACAAAGAACAAATAAATACAAATAATACATATATGCAATTAATTCAGAAATCAGACCTCACAGGCCAAAGAAATGCTTGAGAAATTGTCCATTGACAGAAAATGGAACAGGTTCTCCCATTAAGGTGGTTAAGCGAAAAGCGTTCTCACCCAAGATCTCAACTATTTGATACAGACCCAGCTAGAGTCTATCAAACTTTTGGTGGTCGCCCTTTTTCTCTTTATCCTTATCCCACAGCAACACAAGATCTAATATTCTGAATGCCTTGACCATATCTCTTTTATCAAACCAACATTTGACAACCTGATGTTTGAAGAAATATTGTAGAGCAATGTCTCTCTGCTCTTCCATGTTTAAGAGAATATTTAGCCTTACCTCAATCCGATCATCCTTTAAATAAAACTCCTGCATAAATTTGAGAACAGGTATCTGCAAATGAATGGGGAAAACTGGCTCTTGGCCATAGACTAATTTAAATGGGAAATTTTCTAGAGAAACTTTAATACGGGTTCGATCTGCCCACAAGGGAAATCTCAATTGGGTATGCCAGTCTCTAGGATTGTTCACTAACAATTTCTTTATTACTTCCAATAGGTTCTTATTGGTAGAATTTGCTACACCATTTCCTTGTGGGTAATAATTGGATGAATACTTAAAAATTATTTTATGTTCATAGGACCATTGTATAAATTCAGCAAATGAGAAATCGGGGCCATTATCACACACTAGGGCGAAGGGTACTCCAAACCTGGTTATGCTGTTTTCATTAAGAAACCTGATAACCACCTTTTTGGTGATGTTCTTGCATGGATGAGCCTCATTCTAGTGCGTGCAGTAGTCCGTAGCTGTTAAGATGAACTTATGCCCTATAGAAGAGTTTGGATTAATTACCCCTACAAAATACAGAGCCCATTGGGCAAATGGTCTTACCTCATAAACTGGTTGTAATGACATTGCTGGATTATGTTATTTTGATGCAGAGGTCTGGAAAATATGACATGTCTTGACATGTTGATGTGTATCCCTGAACACGTGAGGCCAATAGTATCCTGACCTGAGAATTTGATGAGCCAAGGAATTTTCAGATCCATGCCTTGTGCAATGCCTACCTTGAAATTCAACAATAACATGCTTAGTTTCTTGCTGATCTAAACATCTCAGGTAAACTTCTTCATAATTTATTTAGTATAAGGCACCTCCTTTGAGCATGAAATGAGCACTCTTCATCCTAAGTGCTCTCCTTTGAGTAGCATTCATTCCCTCTAGGAATTTGTTGTTGAGGAGGAAGAAAATCAAATTTGTGTACCATGGATCCTTAGTGAATGAGTGCACTGTATACTACTGACAAGTGATACTCCTGTCAACATTTACCATAGCCTTTGACAAACCCTATCCTCAAACAAGCTTCATTAGATGGATCTCTAGATCAAATTCTTATAAAATAGCCATCCATTTTCCTCTTCTCTCTCCTAACTCACTCTGCATAAGGAGAGACTTAACAACTGGATTAGGAACTATGGCAACAACTTGGCTCCTAAGAATGTAATGTCTAAATTGATTTACTGCTCAGACCAATGCAAAGGCCTGCTTCTCAAGATGTGGGTACCTGACCTCTGCATTTTTGAATAGGGAGCTCATGAAAGCAATTGGCCTTTCATCTCCCTCTCCTTTTCTTTGAGTTTAAACAATTGCACATGAATGGTCAGATGCAAAGGAATAAATATAGAAGGGCTTTAAATAATCTAGACTCATCAAGAACGGTGCCTCAGATATCGATTGTTTAATTTGCGAGAAAGCAGATTTAGCCTCGTTGATCCATTCTATTTTTGTATCTTTCCTCATCATCTCATTAAGTGGTTTCACAATTTTTGCAAATCCTATTATAAACTTTCTTACAAAATTAATCCTTCCAAAGAAGGATCTCATCTCCTTTTTACTTCCCAGCATTGTCAGTTTCAAGATGGCTTCAACTCTATTAGGGTCTATGGATATTCCCCTTTCTGATATCACATGGCCTAAAAGTTTCCCTTCAGAAACTACAAACACACATTTCTTGGGATTTAGGGATACTCCATAGCTTATACATCTCTTAAGGACTTTTGTTAAATCAACAGCATGGTCCTTTCTATTCTTAGAGAAAATAGTTAAGTCATCTACATAGATAATGATACACTTACCTATCATATCCTTAAATCCTGCGTCCATTGCACACTAGAATGTATCTCCAACATTGATAAGTCCAAATGGTATTCTACGATAGGAAAATGTCCCCCACTTAGTAGTGAAGGTAGTCTTCATTCTATCCTCATGGCTGACAAGCACTTGATTATACCCAAAATAGTCATCCAAGAATGACATCATCTGAGATCCGTTGACAGTTTGTAATACCTCATCAAGAGAAGAAAGTGGATAGTTATCCTTCTCTGAGGCTTTGTTTAGGTTCCTGAAGTCAACACACAATCTGATCTCCCCACTTTTCTTGCGTACTAGAACTAAATTGGCAACCCAAGTGGAGTTTCATATTGGGAAGATGATTCTCGCTGACAAAAGCTTTTGCACTTCTTTCTAAATTAATGGCTCGATCAAAGCATTCACAGGGCGCTACTTTTGACGGAAGGGCTTCGCTTCTAGCTTCAAAGGTAATGTATGCGTGATCATAGAGGTGTCAAAAGTCTTTAAATCTTCATAACTCCGGCAATTGTTGCAATGTATTCTTTTAACACCTTAACTATTTCATTTTTTATCTCCTCAGGGCAGGTCTTTCCAATAAAAACAATTCTTTCAGGACCTAAATCAGCTAGATTAATAGATTCATACTTCCCTCCATCACTTTGTGTTGGCGCCCTCTCACAAGCCCGAGGATCAGAGTCAAATATTCTTTCCGAAGCTACCATCGCCTTGGGAATGTTGTTTCTTTTCAAATTCATTATTCCTTCAATGTCACAACTCTCAGGTTCCCAATCCCCATGATCTCTTTATGACTCATCTATTATCTTCCCTTCGAAGACATCAGAACTTGCCAAGAAGGCGAGTATGTGTTGGTCATCATCGAAGACCTAAATTTTTTGGACATTATCCAGGACTGTTGGGATTGAGACTAGTTCAACTAAAAATATTTTCAACTTGGAGTCCTACATAGGCTCCAGAGAGCTAGCAGTGACTACAAGGGCATCTGCAATCTGATTGTGTTCCCTAGGAATCAAAGTTATTCCAAAAGCGTCAAATTCCTCAATCAGATTCCAAACTCTATTTCTATAAGCAACCAATCTTTTGTTATGACAAGTATATTGGTTGCAGACCTGCTTGAAAATTACTTAAGAATCTCCCATAACCATGAGAGATGTGACTTTCTTTTGATGGGAAAACATAAGACCTCAAGCAAGTGCTCCATAATCTGCCACGTTATTAGTGCATCCAAACTGTAACCTATATGAAGCAAAGTAAGTTTTCCCTTTTGGGTTAGTTAATTCTATCCCTGCTCCACTTCCTGACTTGGACTTAGATCCATCAAATTTCAAACTCCACAATTGATCTGGAGTCGAGATCTCTTTCTTCTTTAGGGCTACAGTTATTTGCTTGCTAGAAGCATGTGGTGGCTCGGACTGGTGTTGGTCATCAAGATTTAAAGGTAATTGGGGGCACGGTTCACCAAAAGGTTCTCCTAGATTCAAAATTTGTTCAGAAACTGAATCCTGAACCTCCTTTTTTGTTAGATCATAATTTAGTACATTTTTCACCAATGCCTTAAGCATTGGAAGGGTATCTGGGCTAGGTGTAATTGGAAAAGATTGAGATTCCTCAGTCTCTCCTTGTAGTTCATAGCATAGAACCTGAGTCTGCTCGAGTTGGGAAGATGATTCTTTTTGAGCAAGACTTGCTCTCGTAAGGATGGTTGCATCTTTTGCTTCAAATGAAAATTTATTGGTGGGGGTTTGAGGTTGACATTCACAAGTTTCTTCAACCTGGGAGACATGGTTCAAGATATCTAAATAGGGTTGACAAGTTAACTCAGAATGATTCTGGTAATGGAATCTACACCAATTGGGAATCAACAAACTCCACATATCAGCCTCTTTTCCCAGTACCAACCTATCCCATTGCAAATTTTTGATTAAGACTTGTTGGTTAACTATAGTCATAGGGTCAGTTTGTTCTAGAGGCAATAGATCATCAGAATGAAGCACCAAGAAAGTCATGATTTCCTCCTGCTTGTAAACTCCTAACTCGGTCTTGAAATAGGCTACCTCATTAGGGGAATCATACTCGGTGATCATGTGTTTGAGCCTCGGCTCACTTTCAATTTTGATCTGGGTTGCTATCCCTTTCTAGGGCAGCCACATGTGTGAGAAATCCAAGGACAAATACCCCCCAATACTTTTCATTAGGTCTCTCCTTAAGAGCATACCATAGGTTTCTAGGATATCAGCGACTTGAATATCCATATAAGTTTGCATCCTTGGATCAGATCCAATCAATACATGGATATTTTTAAGTTCTCCTACCACATTAACTTCCATTTTGTCTAATTGAATAATTTTTTTGTTAGTCTGGAGTGGACTCAGACCTAACTTCCTACAAATTGAAAAGGGTGTGACATTTCCTGACTCCCCAGAATCTAGTAGATAGTTGTTTAGATTCTTTCCCAAAATTCTTAAACTCAAAAGGAAAGGTGGAGTACCATTCTTACCTTTATAGAGTGCTACATTCATCTCATTAGTGGGAGTTTCCTTTCCTTTCCCTTTTGACCTGTCTACTTCCTCCAAGGCTTTCAACAAAATTTCCTTTTGACCAAGGCACCACTTCATAACATCAAAGAATGAAATTGAAGTTTTCTTCCTCTACATCTCTGCAATGAAATCAAATTTTGAATTATTCTTTACCTAATACTTAGGAAAGAAAGGTGGAATACCTTTGTTTTGAAAATATGATGGCCCCTTTAGTGGTGGTGGGTTATTATCCACATTCTGATTTGGCGGGACCATGTTATTAGGAGGAGCAGACGTGGTGAATGGCCCCTTATTTTGATTCCTGAGGAAATGGCCTCCCTTGGTTTGGAAAGCCTAGGCATCAAACACATCTTCCACCAATTCATTCTCTTCCTAACTGGGAAATGAAGACTCCTCCTCAAATAACTCATAAGTCATGGCAGTATCAATAGATCTGCTAGATTTTATGGGAGCACCTTGTAATGGAGCATCAACTTGGGATATCTTAACCATCTTCTCCATCTCTGAGAAATTCACCTCAGAATGGGCCGTATTATCATGTAGCCTACACCAATTGGTCATAAAGTTGAGGTCTTCCACGTTGGTAGTGTGTGGCTTTTCATCACCTGCCTGATTATGGGAGACTTCCCCCATTGTTTGTCCCGGTGTTCCACTATTTATTGTTATTAGACCTTTGGTTATATCCCCTATTCTAATTTTGGTAGTTCTGATTAGGGGAATTTTGATTCTGATAGTTTCTCTAATTTTGGTTGGAGTTATAATTCTAATTAGCATTTTGGTTAAAATAACCACCTTGATTCTGAAAGCCTTGGTTTTGGTTTTGAGGAGGGTTCTATCTCAATTGAGCCATACCGTTAGACATCTAAGATAGGGTCTTTTTAAGAGTCTCCATCTCATTAGTCAGTTGCAAAGTCCTTTCACTTTCTACAATTTTTACTACAGAGGGATGATTAATAGGATTTGATCCTCCAACTTGATTTTGGTAATTTTGAGTTTGCTAGGAGGAGTCATGAGGACCATTGGTGAAGAATGGTAAGGGAGGTTGAGCCTGCAATTCAGATATGGGTCCGTATTGGGAATAAGACATCCCTGGAACCATGTTGAATAGCAGAATTGGGCTAGGCATCCGATATCCTAAGGGAGGAAGAACTCCTCCTAGACTCCCTGATTGCAAACTTATCTTTTGTTTTAACTTGATGGCTAGATGATAAACTTTGGAAAAAGAATCAATTTCATTAGGATTATATGTCCTTTGAAAAAATAAGCCAATCAGAGGATCTACGACCCTCAAATATGCCATGATGGCAATATTCTTAGCAACTAAATAGGGGTCCTATAATCTCTGATACATTCTTTGAAACTTGGTGTTGAATAAAGGCAATGATTCGTGATGCTCTTTTCTTATTGTGGCAAACTGGTGGTATAGAATAGCAGGGTCTATATAAACCCTAAATTGATTGATAAAGTCATTTTCCAAGTCTATCCAACTTAGAATAGACCCTTGGGGTAAGTTTAGATACTAATTGTATGCCATGTCACCTAAAGAATAGGGGAACAACCTGCACACGTCATGATGGGCCACCTGAGCACGAGTACAGGCATCCTTAAATGCCTGTATGTGCTCTTCAACACTTCTTGATTCTTCATGAATGTACTTAGGATAGAATCTCTTTGGATTCTTTGGAAAATCATGAATACCCCTAGGGATAGTCCCTAATGGAGAGGGGTTATTCACAAAGAAATCCATAGGTCATGGTGGCGGGACTGGTTGGACTAGTGGTGAAATAGCTGGATTTGGTGGAAAGTCGGGTGGAGTAAGCGGTGGTGACAATGGTGGGATCAGAACCCTATGGGCTTGGGGTCTGTACCTGACAGGAGTTTGGAGTTTATTCAATGGTTCCGGATTCTGAGAAGATCTAAGAACTCTTTCATACCCATCTAGTGAAAAATGACCCAATTCAAGCCAGTTTGTTCCTCAGGCCCTCCTTCTAGTGCCAGACCTATTGATGTTCAAAATAGCACAACAAAATTAAACAGAATATCCCTATTCTATTTCTCCAAAAAAGGAAAGATAACATATAGTAATCTAACTCCCAAGGTCCTGGTAGTTGGTTCTTAACTATGCTAATATGGCTCAATGGTCAATGTAACTATAATGTGCAAGGGGCCTTTGCTGGAAATAAGGAATAAACCTGCATAAAAATCAACTCACCTATGTTTGGGGGGTTTAAATAAAGATAAAATGATAGATCAGAGCTTTAAAATAGAAGAACATGAATAAAACTAATTAATATCCAAACATGCATACCAATAATGAGCATTTCTTCATCCAACCACAACCATAGCATGAGACAATCGATATAATGATCTATACCATTGTATACATCCATAGAGCTAATTCAATAATTGTAACCATTCACTAAACTCTACTTTATAACTTGAAACAGATCATCCACTCATCATCAAAATATAGATCAAATAGATATAACAACAATTTTTATCCATAGATAATTGAATGAGATAATCTTTAAATCCAGTTTCCTCTATTGATTTTCATCAAATACAAAACACTTAGGCATAGGAAAATCGTTGGCATACAGATTGATTATGAATCATTAACCTTATCAGATAGGTCCAAACATGATAACATGAAAACTTGTACAAACTGTAAAACTGTATCTAAGTTCAACTGAACTTTTAAAGTATCTTCTAATAACAATAAAATCCTAAGACTATTTTCTATTCACTATCATTAGGTTGCTAAAATTTCTTCAATCAGTCAACCTTTACAAAATAGAGCCAAGAGATACATATAGACATTGTCATGCAAAAGTTCCTCTCAATCAAAACTCAGATCCACAAATCAAGGAACCAAAACTAAATGAATAACTGGACTATTGATCTTTAGTTATAAGGTTGGATTACTTCATTGCGCAAAATTCTAACACCCAAGAAAGTAGGTGAAACTGAAGGATGGAACTGAAGTCAAGTTCATGTCAAAACCGTGCAAAGAGGAGAGAAGAAGATGTGTCAAGTGAAGAAGATGTTCTCCTGCCAACTTATTCCTGTGTTGCATGCTCAAGGATGTATTCATCATAACTAGAGAACACTTGTTGAAGGGTATCTGAATTAGGCCCATCCAACCAATCATCCTCAAATTTAACCCTCTTTAACTCTACTGAAACCAATCCCTATATCTCCTTTAATATGCTCCCATGCCCATATATGCAGAAGTGTGACCCATAGTCCAAGTGCTCTGTCGTCAACATAAGGAAACTCGTGTAGGTCCCTATAGAGCAAAGCTAGTAAAATTGGACCCCAGGAAAAGAGGGTCAACCTACGTCAAATCATCCACTCCTAGTAGAGCTCCCAACTAGGACTGAAATATCAGCCTTGCCGATTTGGGGCAACGAGACCTGATATGATCGCTGCAATCATTAGTCAGAATGGTGATGTAAGGAGCCTATGCCGCTCCAACTCAATCTGACCCTCGCAAAGTAAGATCTCATCAGTGTCCATAATAGAATAATAGGCATCACGCCCGACATCCATATCATAGATCACCCTGGCACCATGTATCGACAACTGCAAAATCCGCCACACGTCCTATAGGGTAACAGTGGCCTCACCAGTTAGAAGGTGGAATGAAGAGGTCTCACTGTGCCATCTCTTGACAAGCGCTGTCATCATGCCTAGATGGGTCTGTACGGGTGGTCCGTAGGTAATATACTAGAGCCCCATCTCTCCTAGAAGCTCCTATCCCTCTCGCTCAGATCCCACAAATACTTGAAAATCTCTCGGGACCTATGCTCACAAGAATAGATCCCCCTCACCTCCTCCTGCATCAGGAAAAGTCATTATGTTAAGACCATCAAGAAAAAATATTCTGAACTTATCTCAGCATTCAAAAAATCACCCCAGCGTCGCAACCTATGAAGGCGTCGTAGTTTGAAATATGCAAACTGCGATGCTGGCATCATCAAAGTTCCAAACTGCACCACGACAATGCACTTTGGCAAAGCGGTGTAGTTTAACCTAAATACCTAATTTCAAAATCCACCGCTGCACTAAGGTTGAAATATAGCGGTGCAATTCATGAAGGTGTTGGAGTTTGAGGAATCTTTTCAAATTCCAAACTCAACTGCTAGAGGTCATCATGCGATGGCAGGCCAGTTTGAAGACCGAGTGGTCTAGTTTAAAATTTGAATGGCACTATATAGCACCACTCGGAGAGACCTAGTTCTAAGTGCAATAAATAAATGCGTAAAATGAAAAATGAAGTTCGGGAAAGGGTCACTTACCGGTGCCCCAGTGCCTAGATGCCACTGGTACATCCATACTTGGTCAAAGATGTGCATCGGGAGTTGTCATTGTGTCATCTCGTCAGGGTGTCAGAGCTCAAAATCCCAAGATCGCTAAAGGCTGAATGAGGAAATGAATTGGAAGTGGCCCCCCACGGCCTATTTAAGCCTAAAAATTAGGGGTTTTTGACCCTGTTTAGCAATCCAGGAAGGGCCTAGGTTCCCTAAACCCATTTTCACCCGTCTGAAGGTCATTTTACACCATTTTTTGTGTTTTGCCTAATTTTTTGACTTCCTGGAGCCTTTCTCGACCTATCAGGCACCTTGTCATTTTTTTGTTGCGAGATTACCCAAAAATTAGAATTTTCGTCCAATCTCTTGAGGGGGCAGTATATCGGCATATTTTCTCCCACCAGGGTAGCAATGGGGCAAGTTTTAAAATCTAAAACATTTTGACTTTTGATCGAGACAGTTTATTCTTTGAACCATTACAACAGGTGTGTTGCTTCAAAGAGGGGCAAAATGTAGACATGGAAAATGTATTAATTGATGTTGCACATTTGATCCCGATTACTAACACCATTTTCATCCTAAATCATCCTTCGGTCTAACCATTTAATCAAATACCCTTATTTGATTAAATTCATCAATTTTCCATCTCTTAATTAAATAAATCAAATTATCTAATTAAGTCTTTCTCTCTCGTTAATTAAATCAATTAACTTGATCTAATTATCCCTATTTAATTAAATAATCAATTTTATTTGATTAAATCCCTAAAGTCTATCTCATTAAATAAATCAAAACCTTATTTTATTTAATCTAATTTTAGCACCTTTAATTAAATAAATAAAAAATCCTTATTTAATTAATCCTTTTACCATATTCTTCTCATATTTGATTTAAATCAACCCCCAAATCTAAATCAAATATGTCACATCCCCTAATCTCTCATTAAATTAATTAACCTATGATTAATTTAATCCTAATGCAAGCCCCATCCTCTAGCTTTTTGCCACTTGCACATGAAAATAGATTTAATTCATTTATTAAATCTCTATTTTCTCTCAAATGGCATCTTTAGAGAATATTCTCTCAATTTGAATTCAAAATCCAAGTGGACTTTGTCCTTCCAACAAGGCATTTACTTCACCTAATAAGTCCTTTTGTCTTGAGCCAAGTGGCATTTAAGGCATTTCATTTCCCTCTTGCATGTCATTTCAACATTTTCAAATATAACCTAATTGCATTTATGGGCACATTCATCCAAATGTGCACATCCTTCATCCATTATCCTTTTGACAAGTGGCACCTTGCCATTGGTTGAATGTGAGTCCCACATTGTTCTATTTTAGGCATTTCTCCATCTTATCATTCTATAAATAAGAGGCTTCATTCCTCATTCTATCATCCACAACTTGAGTAAACTTAGTATACTCAAATTCATAGCAATCTCCATTCATCTTATTGAGTTTTATAGCTAGGTTATGCATATTTTATCTTGGAGCACATTGGAAGCATTCATCAAGTGGATCACTCTTCATCAAGCATCTACATTGCATCATTGGAATTGGGAAAGGGCCAATTTTCACATCAAATTGGCACCAATTCCCTCAAGAGATTAAGAGTTTTCTTTGCATTAGAATAGGATTTGATATCTTGGGTTTATGTTTGTTGTGTTGTTCATTTCATTCCTTTTCCTTTGCAATTCAAATGGATTTCTTGAGGAATCATGATACTAACCTTGCATATGATCTAATATAGTGTTTGTCTCTCATGTTTGTGTAGGTTTGGAATCTTGGTTCACATTTTGGCACTAGAAGGAGGGCTTACCAGAAGTTCTAATCACGTTTTTTCCATAAAATTCAGTGTTTTTTTTTTGTTTTTGTCTCTACAAGAAACTCCACCACTGGAGCATCAGCGTCGTTGTTTAGAACCACTGGGAATCCAACGTCACTATATTGCACCACTATAAACTATAAACTTCGACGCCATCTATTTCCTGCCCGCGATTCAAAATTTTAAAGTGCACTGCTATGTCTTTCTAGCCCGGTGGAATCTTCCCAAACTTCAAACTGCACCACTGGTTCAAATAGCGATGCCTTCATGCTCACTGGCCCGACTGCAGAATGATGTTGATTGGTAAGCAGTTCCATATTGTACCTTTGAATCTTTCAAACTTCGATGCCTTCATGGGTTGCACCACTAGAGGGAAGTAAAAAGTGGAAATTAGTTTTATGACACGTGCTTTTTTTCAAATCTTGCTCATTTGGATTATTCTCTGACCTCCTAACCTTTGTTTTGCAGATTTGATTGGTCTTTTCTTGTAGGTTGAATTGATTAGAAGTGAAGAGGAAAAGAAGCACAATGACATCATTTCATGATACCAAGTGTTTGTTTAACACTTTAGTGTTTGTTAAACACTCTTAGAGGATTCACTATTCCTCTTAAGGAAAAATTGTTATCTTCCATGCTTTGAATATTAGATTTCATTTTGGGTCTAAAAAGAACATTACAATTTCTTTCTACAAAAAGGCTTAAAATGAAATTTAGGACACAAATCTACTAGAGTTGGTTTTGGACTTAACAATTGAACAAGACAATTTTTCACACTTCCTTTGGTGCTTAAAAAGAAACCATTATTACTTTGTGGGTCTTAAAATGAACATGTGCTACTTTGTTTTATGATTGCTTACTCAAACTAACACTATTGAAAAGATGTATGCACTTCTCTCGCACCTCACGACAATCTTGAGAATCAAAAGACTTTTTGGTGGTCTTAGGTTGGGATAAAGTAATTTCCACCACACTTCATTTTGGGAACTAAAATTGAACAACAAACTTTGCGTGTGTGAGTGGAACCTATTGCATATGTTCTCCCTTTGTTTCTAAACGAAGGTTGATTGAAATATGAATATGTTTGCTCACTTTTTTTTTTATCTTAGAGGGCCTACCTTAGGGAAAAAGTACTCACCCAAGGGAACGGCTCAACCAGTAACACTCTAAAGCCAAGAGTATTTCCAACTGGGATATAAAAGTGGGTACTGGAACAAAGGCCAGTATCATGTAGTTGGCTCTGATGAGAAGGGCAACAATGGTCTCTTGCCATGTTGGGTCAACTCCTATGAATGAAAAGTCTGAATTAAAACCCTTGTTTTAGAAAGGACAAAATCCTTATCTATTTGTTGGTGCAAGAATGGTCGTTCTGAAGCTACCCCACACTTTTATAGTTTTTAGTGGAAATGGAAAGTGTGCCACGGGAGTTTCATGGGTACTGATGCTTGGCTGCCCTGAGAAGTGAGTGTCGTGGAGGGGAGCCAGTGGGGTCAAACATCTAACCATTTGCTAAAAATAATTGTAGCTAGACTTGTCCAAGTGGGGACTCAACAAATATAGTCTTTCATATCCATAGGATTGTGCTTGTTCTTGGTTACAAAACACATTTCTTAATCAAAAAAATTGGAGAAACAAACATTTAACATGAACATCAAACTTCAAATCCTTTAGGAGAAGTAAATATCCTTGAAACGAATTCACATGCCCTTGCTTGCCCTTGGGATTCATATCCTTAGAGGTTTCTAGGCACTTGAATTTCATCTCAGTTTTCTCCTACTAAAGTAAACATTAGGTAACTCTTGCCTTGATTTCATCAAAATTTCACATGATATACCTTGTGGAATGAGAATAAATTGAGACATTGGACATCTAGTTTGAAAAGTTAATCAAGAAGTGTTTGTGGTAAAACAAAGTCATTAAGCAAAGACTAAAAACAATTAGACCCCACACATGTGTCTCCAATGATTTCACGCAAGATCAAGATCAAGAAACCAAAGGTAAAAGCTCTCAGTCTGAAAGATCACCAAAAGTGTCTCTCTACACTATACGAGTTCAAACGAAGATTGATTTTTAAATTTTACAGGAAAGCTTCAAGAAACAACCCTAGTTTGTATTCATTTTATTAATGTTAGAATCTGAATCTTTTTAGAGAGTTTGAGAATCTTGTTTAGAGAAAGGCATGTTCTTCAAAATTGAGGTCTAGTAAACAAATGTCTTCTTAGGTAAACATAAAGATCAAAAATCAAACCTTCATCCATCTTCAAACATCAAAAAACCAAAATCGCCTCATCATCAACTCTTTGAAAATCTTGGAAAAATCCTTCATGTTAAACTTTGGGAAAATAATTTGAAACCAATCGAAAAATCACCTTGTTTGATTAGATGTGTGTAGATGCATCCTTCTACACATATTTAGTCAAATTATCAAATCTTGTGAACAAATTCATCCCTTGATAACATCCAACATCTTGGGATCTAGGAGTTCATTATCTAAAATCAAAATCAAATCAATCAAAATCATCTTGTTTGGATGGGTGTGTTTAGATGAATCCTTCTTCTCGCACCTAGAAAAATTAGCATCCTTTGAACAAAATCTACTCTAGGACAACATCCAACCTCTTAGATTTTATGAGTTCACCATCAAAATCAAAGTCTAAATCAAAGAAAATCCCAAAGAAAAATCAAGTCCTAAAGTTTAACATACCCTTTAAGATTTTCTCAAAAAGTTCCAAATCATCCATCAAACATCCATATTACATTTCATATCATTATCACCTTTTGATCTTTAAAACCATCATAAAAATTTCTGCCTTGTACCTAAAGATATATCATTCTAAAGAATTAGAGATTCATCTCTTATATTCTTGAAAAAATGATCCCTATTTTATGGTGCAAACTAGATATCAACACAAGAAGGACATGGAAGCCCACAAAGAAACATCAACCTCAAGTGATCTCAGTCAAACGAACATTGACATGAATCTTGTTGCATTGAGCAATCCTACAAACAACATTTCACTCCCTCAAGACCATCAAGAGGATGGAAAAGTGGAAGACCTCACAAAAACCCCTCATGGTATGACCCAAGATGAGATCAATGAGATGGTTCAAAATCCTAAAAATCACAAGACTGTTAACATCATGATGAAACTCCATCCTCAACAATACATGCTCGAATTATTAAAATGAGGAACTAAACTTCCCTCCGATTATGATGTAAGCACTATTGTGGAACCACCTTCAACATCATTCACACTTCCTATATCATCCACACCCCCGATCACATCAACATCCCAAATTCAAAATATCACTCAAAACATCTCACAAATCATATCATCAATTGGTCCAACTCAACCGATCGTTAACAAAGGGAGTGCATTTCTCAATGCGTTACAAACACACCCTCTTGTAAACAATCAAGATTTGGATGCAAATACTATCTTGGGTCAAATCGTCCCCCAAAATCCATTACATCAGTATGTCCCCCTCACCTTTCATAATGACCCATCATCATCATCATTTCATGCAACACCGCAAACTTCTCTCCCCATGACCTCACAAGGAGAAGATGACCTATTTGGATCGGGGGGAATTTTTGATCCAGCATCATCATCATTTCCTCAAGGGAGCTTACCACTAACTTTCCCACCACTCCCACCTTTGCCATTAACATCTGTCTCACCTTTTGGTTTGGGGCTACCACCGATTCCTCCGCTCATTCAAAATCCCCTCCCAACCATCAATCAGGGCATCATACCAAATCCTCCTCTCTTGCCATCAATATCACAACAACAGATGGTAACCATCCCCATATCACAAACAAACAACACATCATCTATCATCCCTCAAAAAATGGTCTCTCAAGGACCAAGCATATCAATCACACCAATACAATGCTGCCTCTCATCACCACAACAAACAAAATTCCAAATCCACCTCCACCACCACCGCCACCAAACTTGAATACATCAAACCAATATAGTATTGCATTGCAAGCAGCTCAGCAAGCTTTCTATCAAAAGGCACTCCAACAAGTGCAAAAACAACAAGCCACGCAACTAGCTGCTCAACAAGACGCTCAAGCCACACAAGCTGCTCAAGCAGCCCAAGCCACATTACAAGCGCAACAAGCACAATAGGATGCACAATCCCAAGCCACATTACAAGAACAACAAGCACAACAGGCTGCTCAAGCCCAAATCTTATTGCAACAACAACAACAACAAGTTGCACAGGCACAGCAGAAGCAGAAGCATAGGCACAAGCACAGGCACAAGCACATGCACAAGCACATGCACAAGCACAAGCTCAAGCACAGTGGCACAGGCACAAGCACAAGCTCAAGCACAAGAACAAGCTCAAGCTCAAGCACAAGATCAAGGTCAAGCACAAGCTCAAGCTCAAGCTCAAGCACACACTCAAGCCCAAGCCCAATATCAAGCACAACAAGTATAATCACAAGCACAATATCTTGCACAACAACAAGCAGCGCAACAACAAGCATATCAACAAGCGCTAAAGCAATATCAAGAACAACATGAAGCAGCCCAATTAGCAGCTCAACAACAAGCATTGTTGGCTCAACAACAACAACAACAACAAGTACAACAACATGCCTTAATAGCACAACAACAACAAGACCAACAACAAGCATTGTTGGTACAACAGAAATTACAGGTATATTTGGCGCAACAGCACATGCAAACCAATCCACCCATCCCACCAAAAATTGAACCACCTCAAAGCACTTTCATCCCACCCCCTGATTCGTAAAATGATGTAATGACACAAATCAAGTTGCTCTCGCAACAAGTGCTCTATCTTCAGTCAGGGAGAACCACGAAAACACCCAACAACCCCTGTCCCTATCCATTCAATAGGAGCCTTGTAATGAAACCATTCCCAAAGGGATTTGAGATCCCCGAATTTGACAAATATCGTGGGACAGGAAACCCTGAAGATCACATAAGGGAATTTCAGGTTCATTAGATGGAAGTCGCATATGATGATACCCATCTAATGTAGCTATTTCCTAGAAGTTTGGTAGGCCAAACCATGGACTGGTTCTCTCGCCTCCCTCCAGGCATCAAAAAGTTCTAAGAAATTGTAGATGCATTCATCAAAAATTATGCATTCAATATTGCAATGGATGTCAATGTAGAGGAACTATCAACTCTGAAACAAGGAAAGAATGAATCATTTGCTTCATTCCTATAATGATGGCGATCTAAGGCCAATCAGAGCAAATGGGCCATGCTAGAAGAAAAATAAGTGTGCACCATCATCTCCAACCTCGACGACGCCTTGGCTTTCCATCTCAAAGTCCAAGGGATCACAACATATGATCAGTTGATCTCCAAGGAACTCAACATTGAACGAGCCCTTGCTACACAACCAATGACACAATCATATCCTAATCAACAAAGCAACCGCCCATCTTCAAGCTATAATGACAAACCTCGCACATGGGCAAGAAACAAAAACATTACCAATGATGGTGTTGTCAACACCAAAGTTGTCATCAGTGCCCCTCGACAAAACACACCTGCACCATAACAACAACCTCAAAATCACCATCAAAACATTCACCAAGCCAACATAGTAATTGAGCAGCCAAACAATCAGATCATCAACAATGTCAATGATCAAAGGGGGCCACCCCAGTGAAACAAGAACTCCCCCAAGAAAAAGTACACAGCCCTTGGGGAGCCACTCAAGGTTATCATGAAGACATTGATAAACGAAAAACTCATCAAGGCTCCCACCTATGAGAACTATCAGGAACCAGATATGAAACCACCCTGGTACAATGAAAACCAGCTTTGTGACTTTCACAAAATCAAAGGACATACCACTAACAACTGCATGAGGTTGAAGAACCTAGTCCAAGACCTCATTGATCAAAAAATCATAAACGTGGAGCAACCAGCTGGAAATCAGAACCTCAAAATATACACAAATCTGATGCCAAACCATAACAACAAAGGAAACAATAACAAAGACAAGGGGAAGGGAACATTCAAAAGCGTCCATCATGTATACAACCATGTTGTTGCATCCTTGGATGAGTATTGCGCCACTATCACTATCAAAGGAGCCCACGTTGATTGTGGAGTCACAACAAGAGGCGAAAAAATTACCATTGTAAGATCATCTCAGCCAAACAGAACATCTACTTCCAACCCAAGAACTATCCCCAATGGCTATAATGTCCTTGATCAACTAAAAATAACCCCAGCACAAATCTTCATCATGGAGTTGTTAAAAATTTCATCTGCCCACTAGAAAATCCTTGAGGAAGCATTGGCTTCGTCCACTGTCTCCGCAGATCTTGATGTGGAACAATTCCAAGCTATGGTCAGAAACATAATCACTCTGAATCTCCTTACATTTTCCAACCAGGACTTTCCTACTTAACCATCTCACAACCGTGCACTCCATTTAGAGGTCCTCGTGCAAAAAAATAAAGTCAAGCGAGTCTTGGTGGATGGAGGTGTAGGCTTGAATATTTGTTCCCTCAAGCTCATTAAGAACCTGAAAATCTTAGAGGATTCCATCGAAAAAGGAAAAGGTATTACAATAAGAGCGTATGATGGTCAAGAAAGAGTGTCCCAACGCACAATTTAAATCCCTATTCAAGTAGGGATAGCTATCATGGAAACCACCTGTCAGGTCCTAGACCTCGACTTGCCTTATAACATTATCTTGGGACATCTATGGATCCATGCAATGCAAGTAGTAGCATCAACCTTCCATCAATGTGTCAAATTCACATATGAAGGACAAGAGGTCACCATCCACGAAGATCCTAAACCATTCTCCTACTGCAAGAACCTAGAGGAAAAATACTACAAAATCCTTCAAGTGCCTAAAAATGATGAAGGACCATCAACACCATACATTGATCCAGCCACTCTAGCTTCCACTTCTGTGACAGAGACACCTGCCACTCCCACCATCCCCACCATCTCTGATATCAAAGTAACAATCGAGGACAATGGTTGCAGAAAATATACGATTCCCAAAAATGTTTTTGTGGTAGGAGAGTTACCACAATCTCCTAGATCATGAGAACGTCCACAATCAAATGAAGCCTCCACATCTCAAACATCCCCTGAAGAATATCCCAACTTCAGAAGTTGGGAAGATCTTTGCCGAGAAGTCATAGAGGAGGACCCATCTCATCTCCTATACCAAGATAATAGACCGACAACCAATCTACCAATGGGTGACAAAAGAAAAGGTTTGCAAATGATGCTCGCAATGGGCTATGACAGAAACTAGAAACTGGGGAAAAACGACAACGGGCTTCTAATGCCCATCATTTTGAAGATGCGAATGAGAAATCTTGGCATTGGATGTACCCCTCAGAGTATAACCATACATAGCCGAAGTCCTCCAGTTAGAAAGGTCAATAATCCTCCTCAGCAATCCGCAGTCAAACTTCGCTTACTCATATCTACAGGTCAAGTCATAGATAACTTCACATTTGGCATAACTGACGTCTATAGTAGTAGTGATGACGAGGATCCCATAACCAACCTACCCATGATTTTCGAGGACACCTCCCTACTCATGATTAGCACCTTATCCTATGAGTTTGAAAACCAAAACCATGAAATATGTCTAGTCTACCCACAACTCATCGATTACGACCAACGAGGACCGCCAATTCTTGACACATTCGAAAATGATGAGGTGCTCTCAGAATTCATGGGACTATGTGATAACATTCCATGTGGGGATCATAAAGCTAGATTTGAAATCATTCTGGATACACATGCATATTATGGGGAAATGATTGAATCCCTTAGTCGCAAAAGCGAACAATTGAGAATAATCTCTAGGTCCTTGAGTGAAAACCACACTATGGCACTCTCTGACCCGAAAATAGTAAAAATAAAGGATGCATCCAATGGTGAAAACCTCTCTGAGGCACCTGAGGATGGGGGATTCAATCTTCCTCTTAGAGCTCTCCATCAAGAAAAATCAACAGTCCTGGTCGAAAAATACAATCCAATTAATCTAGGAATAGAGGAGACCCCACACATCACATTCTATGCAGAGTCATTACTATCAAAAGAAAAAGAACTCTTAGCATCCTTCCTAAGAGAAAGACAAGTTAATTTTCCATGGAGCTATGCAGACATGCCAGGGGTCAATCTAGAAATTGTAGTTCATCACCTAGCAGTATACTCTGAAGCAAAACCCGTTAGAAAAAAACTCAGGAAAATGCACCCTTAGATTGCCCTACTAGTCAAAATGGAATTGAAGAAGCTACTGGACGCAGCATTCATTCGACCAATCGACTATCCAGAATGGGCGTCAAACTTAGTTCCTATCTCAAAACCTGATGGGAGCATCAAAATCTGCACAGATTTCAGGGACTTAAACAAAGCATGTCCAAAAGATGATTTCTCGTTGCCCAACATTGACATGATTGTGGACATGATGGCGGGACATGAAATGCTTTCCCTGATGGATGGTTTCTCAGGATACACCCAGATAATGATTGCTAAAGAAGACCAACACAAAATGGCCTTCACTTGTCCATGGGGGACTTATTGCTGGAATATGATGCCATTCAACTTGAAGAATGTAGGAGCAACATACCAAATATCCATGACATTAATCTTCCATGACATGATCCATAAAAATGTCAAAGATTATGTCGATGACATACTAGCCAAATCCAAAAAGAGGAAGGATCACATACAAACCTTAAGTGCCATTTTTGATAGGCTGGAGGAATTCAAGGTCCAATTAAATCCAAAGAAGTGCATCTTCGGAGTACAATCAGGAAAGTTGCTAGGATACATAGTGTCAATGAGGGGTATAGAAATGGACCCAACAAAAGTGAAGGCAATCCTAGAGATGGAAGCTCCCAAAACATTGAAATAGTTGAGAGGTGTCTAGGGTAGGCTTCAATCCATCCACAGATTCATCACACAACTAGAAAACAAGAAAAACCACTATTCTCACCTACTTCACAAGGGAGTAGCGTACAAGTGGGATGACAAGTGTGAGGAAGCCTTCAATAAAATCAAAGAATATTTGCTTACACTGCCGGTCCTCATGCCACCAATCCCAAGAAAGCCATTAATTCTCTATGTGTCAGTAACAACAACAACCCTTGGTGCTCTTCTAGCTCAGGACAATGAAAATGGGATAGAAATAGCCATATATTACATCAGTAGAACAATGGTTGGGCATGAGTTAAACTACTCGTTCATTGAAAAAGCATGTCTAGTAGTAGTGTTTGCTTCACAAAAATTTATACATTACATGTTAGCACACAAAATAAAACTCATTGCCAAGATTGATCCCCTAAAGTACCTACTATCAAAGGCAATGCTCACAGGAAGGATGGATAAATGGGTCATGATACTATCAAAGTATGGCATTGAATATGTAGAGTGGAAAGAAATCAAAGGCCAAGTCATTGCAGATCAGCTTGCAAAAGCACCAATCTATTCAGAGAATCCACTCATATCAGAATTTCAAGATGAATCCATTTTCAATCTTAGCATAGATGACCACTGGAAACTCTACTTTGATGGCTCATACATGTAGCATGGATTAGGAGCCGGTGTTTTCTTCATCACCCCACAAGGGAACTGCATACCAAGGTCCTATAAATTGGAATTCCCTTGCACTAACAACATTACAGAGTACGAGGATTTAACCATAGGTCTTAGAATAGCAGTGCAGTGGCACATCATGACCCTCAAAGTATATGCAGACTCCTAGTTGATAATAAACCAAGTGAATGGTGAATACCAAACAAAGGATGATAAACTGACTCCATACAAAAAGTTGGTAGAGAACTTTAAAGAATCGTTCATTGATATCACATTTGAGCAGTTTCCCAGGGCAAACAACATAGCAGCAGATGCCATGGAAATGATTGGATCCCTGGAAAACATCCCTCGCAATGTCCTAAAACATCGCAATTGGTAGAGTAGCTTCTCATGCCCACATTCAAGTTACCTGAGTCAGAATATGTGTGTGAAATCGTTGGTCCTAGTGATCCCTGGTACCATGAAATTTATACCTACTTTAGAATAGGGGTCCTACCTACTGACTTACCCTCAAGCCTAAAAATAACCTTTTTCAAGAAAGCATCTCAGTTTGTCATCCTAGCAAATACCCTTTATCGTAGGAGCATAGAAGGAACCTTATTACACTGCCTAAATGTTGAGGAGGCATTGACCACTTTAACTGAGGTGCATAACGGTATTTGTGGTTCACACTTGAATGGAACGACCCTAGCCAAGAAATTGCTTAAGATGGGGTATTTTTGGCCTACAATGGAAAGAGAAGCACATGACTACACCAAAAGGTTCCTACAATGTCAGCAGCATGGGGACCTCATCCATGCTCCAGCTCAAGAACTCCATCCTATTGTCACACCATGGCGTTTCTCGCAGTGGGGACTTGATCTCATTGGAAAAATCACTCCGACCTCATCTAATGGCCACAAGTTCATCATAACTACCACTGAGTACTTTACCAAGTGGGTGGAAGCCATCCCCATGACATATATCACTGGAAATCAGATATCAAATTTCATCTTGAACTATCTCATATGTTGATATGGTGTTCCCTAGGCCATTATCTCAGATAATGGGACACCTTTCAAGAATCAGGAGGTTTGTAATCTATGCGATAAATTCAAAATCCAACATTGCTTCTCCACCCCATACTATCCCCAAGGCAATGGCCAAACAGAAGCTACCAGTAAAACCATTCTAAATATCCTCAAGAAAATAGTTAATGATGCAGGTCGTGACTAGCATCTGCAACTAAATCCTGCCCTTTGGGCCTATCGCACCAGCATCTGCACACCCACTAACGCCACCCCCTTCTTCTTGGTCTACGGATCATAGGCAGTATTACCCATTGAGATCGAGCTCCCGTCATTAAGAATATCACTGCAAAACCTCATCACAGATGAAGAATACCGAGTATCAAGACCGAATGAGCTAGAGCTACTAGATGAGTGGCGTATATATGCTTTAAATCATTTGCAAGTCTATCAGAACAGACTCAAGATGAGCTATAACAAGAAGATCAGATGTAGGACCTTTCAAGTCGGAGAATTGGTACTAAAAAAAATTCAAAAGAACGTCCCAAATCCAAACAACAAAGGAAAATTTGAACCCAACTGGTTGGGACCATTTGTTATCACAACAAGCTATAAGTCAGGGGCATAACAGTTATCAACACCCAAAGGCAAGCCTCTGCAGGAGCCCATGAATGGCTCCCATCTCAAAAAGTTTTATGCCTAATCTTACAAGGTATAGAACCTAAAAAATCAAAAAAATAGAAAATGTCCTGAAAAAATGGTTACCTTGGCGAAAACCTAGCAAACAGGCGTCTTTGTGACAACTAGAAAATTAAAAAGCAAAAAATCCAAAAAAAATAAATCAGAAAAAGAATAAAAAATAGTAAAGAGAAAAATCATCCTCTAGTGAAAACCACTTTAGTGGCACTTTGGACAAGTACTTTGGTGAAAACCTGGCAAACAGGCACCTGGTGTAAATAAGCACTTTCCATCCACCAAGATCTTTCTTAGCTCATTCTGCATCATCTATCCATTATGCTTCCATCACAATCCATATCTCCATCTATCATCCACCCACATCTGCAGCATATCTTGGTCTTGTGTTCGTATCATGATCCCTCCTAGCACTACTATGCCCATCCTCAAGGTCAATTTGTCCTGCCTTTATCAGAGTAGACTATTGCATCATGTTGGGGGCATGTTCTCATCGGATTGGATTCAAGTATATTCTTGAAGTCCTTAAATCAGAAAATCCAAAAACATCATAAAACCAAAAATCCCAAAACATTCAAAACATATCAAAATCCAAAAACAGGTCAAAAAGTCAGACAAAAAGTCAAAAAAAGAGTCGTCTTGTGGAACTATAGATCTCTGAGCCTTGAACGTAGGCAAGGTTGATCTTTGATCATCCCCTGAGACACTTAGGTTAGTCCCTTAGGAGTCTATCATAATAAACTAACAATCCATTTGTTCATATCTCATCAATAATCAAATCTATGTCAGTCGAACTACGTGGTCTCTGTGTGTATAACATAGGCAAGGGTAATCTATTGATCAGCCCTTGAGGCCCCTAGGATAGGTCTTTAGGTTAGGTCTTGGTCAAAATGTCAGAAAACTCCAAAACATTGGAAAATCCAAAAATCAAAACATTTGTAAAATTTCAAAAATACCAAAAACAGCCTCAAAAACATTTCAAAAACTCCAAAAACATCCAAATATTTGAAAAAATCCATCCATCACAACTCGCTTTCACCTACAATAAATTTTTCTCATAGTAAACAATCCTCATCCTGAACCTTTGGTAAAACAATCAAAAACAAGTTTAGCAGGTTAAAAAGTGAAAACTCAAAATGTCAAGTCTCAGGTTTAGGTTAGTACATAAACAAGTTAGTCAACTCTTTGTGTTGATAGCCTATCATCCAATCACCCCCATATCAATCATCTAATAACATCATGTCCTAAGATGTATCCTTCCTATAATGGGAATTATTTATCAGAAAGAACACTTTGGATAAACGAAACGACGTGTCACCATCCACTAACATGTCCTAGGATGTATCCTTCCGACAATGGGCATTATCTTTTGGCAATAGGTTTGGTTCTTATCCTTTAAAAACACATTTCTTTTTGGTTAGCGGTATTGCAGAACATTAGCTTGTTTGTTTACTTTATTTTTGTCTTTTTAACTTATCTCTTTGTGCTCATTCCAATGACCTCTCGATGATCTCCCAAACAAAGGGATTTAGAGAGATAAGATTGGGGCAACGATCACTATCTTTTATCTACTGTGTTTGTTGGATATCTTTGTAATATAACTTTGGTCATGCGTGCTTTATTTAGGTGTAGGGAGGATATTTTAAATGTCTTGTTGACCACATAGGAAGGCTTTCTTTTCTATGTTTTGGCCCGAGATGTTTTGAATATCTAAACTGCATTTTGGGATAAGGTTTTGTATGCTAGGTGTGAATAGAAATACTCCTATCTGATTATCTAGTCAAAGTCCATCACACTAGGCACAACGCCATCCTATTTTTTTATACCTTGATGCATCGTACCTATGTGTATTATCAAAAAATAAGGTAATTGGTCCTTTGAAAATATCAATTCCTCTGTATGCAATGTGATCATCATCATCTTCATCGATTCATGTCTTGTTGGAATCTCTTAATTTCTTCTATCATCTTTCACGCTAACATGGTACCGTGACAGTTAATCGCGAACTTATTGCATCCATCCTGCATACACCAATCATCATCAACATAGTGCATTGCATATCATATCAGCATCTCACATGCATCTTCATAATATAGATCTATTAGCATATTAGCATTTGCATTTCATCCATTACATAGACATCATTACATTATACATCTCACATGCATTACATTATCTTTTTAAGTTGTTTAGGATAATATAGATTGGTTATTCTAAGCATCTTAAAAACATCTCATTTGCATACCATCATAATCATTAATACATACACATTATCCACCATCATAATATCTATCCATTTCAAGCATAACCATCATAACTATCCATCATAAATATATCATCCATTATATTAAAGTCCACATCACACATAACATCCATTGATAACTGCACCCATTAGAACATCTATCATATGTCATTATCACAGTGCATAACCATAAACATCATCATCATCATACATTAGGGGCATGATATAGATCTGCATTTCATAAAAATCAAGCATACATTACCAAAAAGTGCATAAAAAGATAAAAAAAAAAAAAGATAAACATCCTGCATCATTATATAGAACATCACATATACACAAATCATAAGCATCTTCATATCATAAGCACCAACACATCATAAGCATCATATGCACCATATAAGCATCATCATTTTTCATCACATATAGAAATAGGAACCATCCATAACGCATAAAAATAACATAGGATGCAACATATCACATCAAAATCATCATCTCATATATCATCAATATACTGTCATGGTACAAAAAATTGAATCATTGTACATGTGTATGGAAATAAGTACAAAAGGCCCAATGGGCTATCAATAACGATCCCATAGGGTGCAATAGAAGTCGTGTCTCTAATCAAACACTAATACATTTTGGTATTTTTTTCGACGACGGGTCATCGAAATTCCGACGACCCGTCATCGAAAAAAATACCAAAATGTATCAGTGAAAAAATTGAAGGCCTAGCCCTCCTAGCTACTGCCATCGCCACCTGCTCTATCCCCATGGCCCTCTGCAGGTTTGTGACTGGTCCTCTCAGAATAATCAGGAGCTCGGGTTGCTCTCGGCATAGCCTGATGATAATGCATCCTATAATAATCTTCCTCCCGAACGACATCCCTGTATGACTGAAGCGATATCGTGTTGCGGGAGGATGAGGTAGCCATGCTCTCTAACTGTTGTCTGTGGCCCATCTCCGCCACTGCCTGGAGCTCTGTAGCTTGTCTTCGTAAAGTGGCCTGATCTCTCTTAGCCCTGGCCAGATCCCTCTCTGCTATCAATACCTGAATCTGGGCCTGTAACTGTAATATCTTCCCATCCCAAGGATCTGGCTTTCCTACTGGCTACACTAGCGGAGGCTACACATGGGGCTGATCCTCACCTCTGTCTCTGGGCAGTGTGGCAACTCGATCCTGGTGCACATCTTGTCTATCATCCTACCCCTAGTCCTGGTCCTATATCAATACATCCTGGTGAGGCTAATCCTCCTGACCCCTCACAGGCTAGTCCTACACTAGCTTGTGTGGACCTCCGCCTCCCCGTCCCCGTCCTGCCCCCTGCCTCTCGCTCTCCATCGAGCAGACAGTGTGCCTAGGATTGTCAATCTCAAAGGTGGCCTAAACCAATCACGGTATGCCAGTGTGGTACCAAGATCTACATCTCCCTGATCATATGGCCATGGCTGGGCCACCAACTATCTAAAACTGTCCACTGCCTTGACAACAGGAATGTATCGACCCCATGAGCCCTGTGTTGTCCTCACAAAAATGGCCACATAACCATCATCTGGTTTGTCCTGTGGCTCCCAAAACTGGCACTGGACTCTCCCTGGTAGGTACATCTCTATCATAGTGTTCTCTCACCCGTGCATCAGGTGATCCTAGCGAGCAAAGAAGAGCTATTGTACATCATCGAACCATGTTGGTTGTCCAAGATATGGTCGCAATGTAAAAACTCACATCTCATCAAGGATCCTCCTCCAGTGAGGAATCCCAAACTAACCAGTGTGTGTAAAAGAAAGACCACCTCTGTAGCGCTAGACCATGGGGTCATCTGGCTCCATTGGCACTAGAATGATGCACAGACAAAGAATGGGGATACGCTCCCATGCCCATATATGCAAAAGTGTGACCCTTGCTCCAAGTGTTATGCCATCAACATAAGAAAACTTGTGTAGGTCCCTATAGAGTGAAGCAAGTAAAATTGGACCCTAGGCAAAAAGGGGTAGCCTACATCGAACCATTCGCTCCCAGCAGAGCCCCCAAACAAGACTAAAATATCGGCCTCGCCAATATGGGGCAATGAGACCTGATATGATCGCTACAATCACTAGCCAAAATGGTGATGTAAGGAGCCTATGCCACTCCAACTCGATCTGCCCCTTGCAAAAGAAGATCTCATCAGTTTCCATAATAGAATAACAGGCATCCCGCCTGACATCCATGTAATAGATCACCTTGGCACCATGTATTAGCAACCACAAAATCCGCCACACGTCCTCTAGGGTAACAGCAGCCTCACCAGTCGGAAAGGTGGAATGAAGAGGTCTCACTATGCCATCTCTCAGAAAGCATTGTTATCATGCCTAAATGGGTCCGTACGGGTGGTGCATAGGCAATATACCAGAGCCCCATCTCTCCTAGAAGCTCTTGCTCCCTCTCGCTCAGATCCCACAAATACCTAAAAATCTCTCGGGACCTATGCTCGTGAGAATAGATCTCCCTCGCCTCCTGCATCAAGAAAAGTCATTATGTTAAGACCATCAAGAAAAAATATTCTGAGCTTATCTCAACGTTCAAAAAACCACCCCAGCGTCGCAATCTGTGAAGGTGTCGTAGTTTGAAATTTGCAAACTGCGATGCTAGCATCATCAAAGTTCCAAATTGCACTGCGGCGGTGCACTTTGGAAAAGTGGTGCAGTTTAACCTAAATACCTAATTTCAAAATCCACTGCTACACTAAGGTTGAAATCTAGTTGCACAATTCATGAAGGCATTGGAGTTTGAGGAATCTTTTCAAATTCCAAACTCCACTACTAGAGGCCATCATGCAATGGAAGGCCAATTTGAAGACCAAGCAGTCCAGTTTGAAATTTGAGCAGCACTATATAGCACCGCTATGAGAGACCTAGTTCTAAGTGCAATAAATGAATGCGTAAAACAAAAAATGAAGTTTGGGACAAGGTCACTTACCAGTGCCCTAGTGCCTGGATGTCGTTGGTACATCCGTACTCAGTCGAAGATGTGCATTGAGAGCTGTCGTTGTGCCATCTCATCAGGGTGTCAAAGCTCAATATCGCAAGATCGCTAAAGGTTGAATGAGGAAATGAATTGGAAGTGGCCCCCAGGGCCTATTTAAACCTAAAAATTAGGGTTTTTTGACCCTATTCAGCCATCCAGGAAGGGTCTACGTCCCCCGAACCTGTTTTCACCTATCTGAAGGTCATTTTACACCCTTTTTTGCATTTTGCCTCATTTTTTGACCTCCTGGAGCCTTTCTCGACCTGTTAGGCACCTTGTCCTTTTTTTTTGAAAGATTACCCAAAAATTAGAATTTTCGGCCGATCTCTCGAGGGGGCAGTATATCGGCATATTTTCTCTCGCCAGGGCAGCAGTGGGGCAAGTTTTAAAATCTAAAACATTTTGACTTTTGATCGAGCAGTTTATTCTTTGAACCATTGCAACAGGTGCATTGCTTCAAAGAGGGGAAAAATGTAGACATGGAAAATGTATTAATTGACGTTGCACATTTGATCCCGATTACTAACACCATTTTCATCCTAAATCATCCTTCGGTCTAACCATTTAATTGAATACCCTTATTTGATTAAATTCATCAATTTTCCATCTCTTAATTAAATAAATCATCTTATCAAATTAAGCTTTTCTCTCTCGTTAATTAAATCAATTAACCTGATCTAATTATCCCTATTTAATTAAATAATCAATTTTATTTGATTAAATCCCTAAAGTCTATCTCATTAAATAGATCAAAACCTTATTTGATTTAATCTAATTTGAGCTCCTTTAATTAAATAAATAAAAAATCCTTATTCAATTAATCCTTTTACCATATTCTTCTCATATTTGATTTAAATCAACCCCTAAATCTAAATCAAATATGTCACATCCCCTAATCTCTCATTAAATTAATTAACCTATGATTAATTTAATCCTAATGCAAGTCCCATCCTCTAGCTTTTTTCCACTTGCACATGAAAATAGATTTAATTCATTTATTAAATCTCTATTTTCTCTCAAATGGCATCTTTAGAGAATATTCTCTCAATTTGAATTCAAAATCCAAGTGGACTTTGTCCTTCCAACAAGGCATTTACTTCACCTAATAAGTCCTTTTGTCTTGAGCCAAGTGGCATTTAAGGCATTTCATTTCCCTCTTGCATGTCATTTCAACATTTTCAAATATAACCTAATTGCATTTATGGGCACATTCATCCAAATGTGCACATCCTTCATCCATTATCCTTTTGACAAGTGGCACCTTGCCATTGGTTGAATGTGAGTCCCACATTGTTCTATTTTGGGCATTTCTCCATCTTATCATTCTATAAATAAGAGGCTTCATTCCTCATTCTATCATCCACAACTTGAGTAAACTTACTATACTCAGATTCATAGCAATATCCATTCATCTTATTGAGTTTTATAGCTAGGTTATGCAAATTTTATCTTGGAGCACATTGGAAGCATTCATCAAGTGGATCACTCTTCATCAAGTATCTACATTGCATCATTGGAATTGGGAAAGGGCCAATTTTCACATCAAATTGGCACCAATTCCCTCAAGAGATTAATAGTTTGCTTTGCATTAGAATAGGATTTGATATATTGGGTTTATGTTTGTTGTGTTCTTCATTTCATTCCTTTTCCTCTGCAATTCAAATGGATTTCTTGAGGAATCATGATACTAACCTTGCATATGATCTAATATAGTGTTTGTCTCTCATGTTTGTGTAGGTTTGGAATCTGGGTTCACACAATCCATCTTTCCAGCATCCCCACCTTACTCTTCATTTGCACCAAGTCATCGGCTTCCTTCTTTGTCAATAAGATTGGGGATTTGGGAGCAGCAGCTTGTTGAGAAATTTGAGTTGAGACATCTTTTAAAAACTTATGCAATTGATCCAATTGAGCCTTAAGCTCATCCTTATTTTGCTTGTCTTTGATCATCCTGGACTTGGTAGAGGAAGCCACAATATAAATTAAGTTCATTTTCTGATATCTTGTAGGTCTTCCCAAGTTCACCGTACCCAGTTGATAATCAGTCATTTGCATATCGTCCCGGATCTTATCCACCATTGGTATTGTAAATTCAACAATGATTTCTCCTATGTCTGTAAGTTGTGCGGAGTGAAGAAACCTAGCCTTCTTTTTGGGTCTCTCCTTCTCAATTTCCTTCATCATTTCATCCCAATTAAGAGGTTGTGATTGAAATATCTACTTCTTTTCCAAGTCAAGCTTCAACCATTTAGGAGCTATAGGAGTAGTAGCTATTTGTGCTAAAGAAAAAGCAACAGTAGTAGAAGATAGCTCGGTTGCAATATTGTATTCTCAGGCTGAGAGTCAACCTCTTGCACATTATGTTGCTCTCTTTGTGCTTCTTCATGTGCAAGTTTCTCAGCCTCTTCCTTGCTCTTTTTTTCTTGCAATCTTTTAGCTTCCAACTCCTAATTTAGACGTTCCTCTTCCAACTTCTTTTCCTCTAGCATTTGGTCCCTTTGTCTTTTCAATTCCTCAACATAGTCCCATGCTTCTTCAGACTTCTTCTCATGTAAAGCAAGCTCTACAACCTCCTTCTCTCTCTCTCCAAGCGTTCTTGTTCTTCCCTCTTCTTATGAGCCTCCTCCATAGCCTTAAAGTTGGATTCAAGGGCTTCTTTCTCTCTTCTTTGCTTGGCCTTTTCCTACTCAAGATCATGGATCCTTTGTTGCAAAGCTAATTTATCCCTTTCCTCTCTCATTTTAAGCTCCTGCTCCTTTTGTTGTTGCTTCTTAGCCAATTCATCAATCTTAGCTTGAGCTTCCAATTCCTTTTCTTTAGCTTCCAATTGTGCCTTGGCAACATCCTCCTGTTGTTTAGCCAATGCCTCAGCTTGTGCCTTGGCATCTACTTCCCTTTTAGCATCCTCAAAGAGTTTCCATTGATCCTTTTCTATTAACACGTGCTCAGTCGCTGCATCGTCTGTTACATCAAGGGAAGCCACTACATGAGTCTCTTTGTTAGATGGGATAGCCTCATAATTTTTTGCAATATCATGTATCTCTATTTCAGGCTCCTTCTCCTTCAACAACTCAGCTTCTTTATGGAGGGTTCCTATGGAAATTCCCTCACTTGGTTTCTTTGTAACATGGGGTTGAGTGGATGCTTCTGCAATAGATGTTGAAGAATAAGCTTCTATAACGGTTTCCCCTTCTTGTACCTTTGGCAGGTCTTGGGCAACATCCTCCTCTTCTAAATTAGAAGGCAGAAACTCTAAGGGCTCCTTAGGATCCATCCTTCTCTTTGTCCTCCTTGAGTGGTACCTTCAGCCTTCCTCTTTTTGGATGGTTGAGCTTCTAGCTTATTAACCCTCAAGCTAACCCAGTGCACGCTTCTATCCAAAACCGGTCTTGCAATTTTCTTTATACCAATAGACTCTTCTGCATTCCAATCTATTGGATCAAGATCCTTGGTACCTATCTTTTCTGTATCATATTGGGGATCCAAAGTTACCCCATCATCAGACAATGTCTCTTGAATGTGCTCCTTTATCCCATACTCAACCATGAGTGGGATAGGTAATCTTTCATAATTTCTCCTCCTGAGATCATATTCATCCTACAGATCCATCCAAAAATCCTCCAATAAATTAAAATTCTTATAAAAAAGACTAGGAAGCAAAGCCTGCATCTTATGTCTGGGATCATGATGCTTCCTAGAAGTGTACAGACCCAACTTCAAATAAATCAATTCATCACAAATAGCCTTAACTGCCACAATATGTGGACTGTTAAACTCACCCAACTTCATGGGGAACTTGTGACAACCAGTCTTATGTTTGGTGCCAAATTTGAATTTAATAGCCAGAGCTTGATAAATGAATTCCATTAACACAATTCTATTGTTAAAGCACCTAGGGAGCAAGTGGGGATGTCCATCAAAACCTCCCAATCTGAAGTAAGTAAAAGTGGGGTTTTGAATAAACTAGTGTCCCCATTCATTGATGAAGGCCATTGCCTCCCTACTCAATCTGTACCTAGCATCTCCAATGAACCTGTTAATGATAACATAAAGGAATGCATCATTAACCTTCCTATAATGTGACTTTGATGCTTGCAAGGTAAGCTGATTATAGTTCTCCCACACCTTCCTTTGTCCTTGGGCTTCTCCTAATATGCCCATTGTATTGAGTCCAGGAAAGATCCCCATCCTAGCAGCTGCATAGATCACATAAGAGGTCATGAAGAAACTCTTGGTTTCTCTCACTCTAAGCATCTGATTATGTATACTCTCTGATACCACCAAAGGCCAGTCAAACTGTTATCTTGCATCCAATATAGCTTGGAAAAATGGGAACATCCATTCTTTAAATTGAGAAGCATCTCTTTTTCCAAATACTCTAGAGAGCAACATGATTATGTCCCCAATCTCCTTGCCGAAGTCTGCCCTTTTAGGCTGGTCAAGAGGCTTACTTAGAGACTTCTTCTCTACCCCCATCCAATGCTTGTTCATGTGGGATCTGTTGGTTTCTTTGTTGCCATTGTAAAGCTTCAGAGCTTCTACTTCATTTAGCTGCTTAGGATTTTGGGGAATAGGTGCATCAAACATAAACCAGATCATTTGGGCTATTAAATCAATGATAACATTCCCTTGTGAATCTACACATTTCCTAGTAGCAGGATTGTAGGCCCCCGCTTCTGCTAATATCAATTCTAGACATTGAACAAACAGTGGGAAGATAGCAACATGTGCTAGTCTAGATTGGACGATCCTTTTTGCCCTTGGTGTAACATTTTCATTAAAAGTTTCATCCACTAGTTCCTCATAGTTGAAAGGGCCTAAGTTGGTATCTGTAATATCCGCCCACTCATAATCAACCTTGCTAGCAGTGAGAATAGCTTCTTTATGTTTACACCTCAGAGTGTAGGGGAGCTACTCCACTTTAACCTTCTTTGGCCTAGCTCCCTGTCTTGAAGTTTCTACTAGTTGGCTCCTTTGAGAAGCCTCTTCTGATGCTCCAGACATCTTTCAATTTTTACAATAATCTCCTGTATTAGATGAAAAAAAGTATAAAATCAATCCACCATGTAATACCATCCTCTACTTCCTTACGATAACTTTCATACTTAACCAAATTTCACTTTCATCAGAAGCGGAATCACAGAAACATTAGGAACATGAAACCGTTTTCAACACATGGCAGGGTTAGAACCAAAACTAGGACAAGACCGAAACTGAGACTAGAACAGAAACCAAACTAGAAACTAATCACTAGTTCCAAGTTCAACCTCCACTCCAGCTCCAATTCCGCTTAAGGACAAGCATGAAGACCCAAAATTATCAACGACCGAAAGCGGAACCATTTTAGGAATGAATCCTGATACTAAACATCCTTAGGACAAGTTCGATCCTGAGCCCACTTCTGCCAATTTTACCATAAAAACATAGAACTTCATTAAAGACATGGTCACATGGATCTAAGGACCTGGGTCACATGATATACAAGGAAATAAAAAATAGAAGGGCTTAACCCCCCCACACCCCAACCGTACAAAGACCAATTTAAACCTAGAGGAAATTATTTTGTAAAGGTTATCGAGGAAACCCTAGTTTACACGATATGTTGACTCAAAAATTTAGGGCATCACAACCCACCATAGAAATCATAGTATCAACATAGAATTAAGATCAGAAGGGTTCCCAAATGAATTTTAAAACATTTAAATTATGGAAAACCCTGGTAAATGTAAGCCCTAATTAGAAACTAGGGAATGACAAAGCGCACCTGCCACGAAAGCGACAGCAAACAGAAAGCAACAAATAAAAAGAAAGAAAACATAATGGAAAACAAAGGAAGAAAAAAAAAACGAAAAGAAAAATAGAAAGCAAGCGAAGATTCACAGAAAAAGATTTTGCGAACATGTGAGAAAACAACACTCAAAAACATGAAGACGAAACGACAAAATAGAACGGGAAAAGAAAAGGAAAAGAGACCCTACCTTGAAATGCTCACAAGGAAATCCTAAAATCAGATAGAGATTCGTTCTACGACACACCTCCACAATCAAATCACTTCTCTCGAAGTTCTCTCATCTCTGGTTCGCTAAAACAATTTAGATAATAAGAATAATGAGCCAGTTAATATTAATTATGATTTTAAAAATGATTTCACGCATGTGAAGAACCTGCAATTAATGTAATAAAGATGGTAGGTCAGGCGAAGCGAACAACACAAACAAATAGTTAACTCATGTGGTCACTAAAGGTAGAGCGGGCGTGCACCCGGATCCGGAACGAAACAAGAGATCTTTGACAAGTTCCTCATCGAACTCCAAACCCGATTCCAGTCCTGCGACAAGGAACCAACAACAGAAGGAAATGAGGGCAGGTTCGGATCCAAAACTGAAACTGGAACTTTTCCAAAGTTCCAAGTTCAGTTCCAAGTCTGGTTCTACTCCCAATAAAAGGAACAAAAACAACAAATGATGGGAAGCGGGGCTGGAATGAAAACTGGACCCGGCCCAAACAAGAACGAAATAACACAAAGAAAACGAGCGGAGTCAGAATCGGGACAGAAACAAGAACCAAAACTTTGAAAAAGTTCCAAATTCATTTCCAACTTCGGTTTCGCTTCTAGTCGGGCTTAAACAAAACACAAGGAAAACAACAAACGACTCAAGGGAAGAACAATCCCAAGAGCACAAAACACGCTGACAGACAACGAAAGGAAAGAAATGGGGGTCGATTCAAATCCAAAATTGAAACTGGAACTTTTCCAAAGTTCCAAGTTCAGTTCCACTCCTGAAAAAAGGAACAAAAACCAAAACAAAAACATCAAACGATGGGAAGCGAGGTCGGAACGAAAACCGGATCTGGCCCAAACACGAACAAAACAACACAAAGCAAACGAGCAGATTCAGAATCAGGACGAAAACAAGAACCGAAACTTTGTAAAAGTTCCAAATTCATTTCCAACTTTGGTTCCACTTCTAGTCGGGCTTAAACAAAACACAAGGAAAACAACAAACGACTCAAGGGAAGAACAATCCCAAGAGCACAAAACACGCCAACAGACAACAAAAGGAACAAGGAAGGAAGGCAGACCTGGAGTCAGAACAGAACCCGAACTAGGAACTTTGGAAAAGTTCAATGTTCAGTTTCATTCCCGGCTCCACTTCCGACAAAGCAAAAGAAAGAAAGACTTAGGAGCAAAACAAATAACTCCTAAGACCCAAACAAAAACCAAAGACAAAAACAAAAACAAGGGGGACCCATTTTATTCCAAAATAAAATGGGGTGGTTATACAAGGCATAACAATAACTTCATAAATGGAAAAAAAATTACAAAAGACACAAGAAGAATGAATAACTTTAATCCAAGATAGATCAAATAACCAATTTTGACACTCAAACCTACTTCATTGATCTCCATAACGATCTCTACATTGGAGTTATAATAACCATCATATCAAGATACATATATATGATAACCAATAAATCAATTTATAAACAATGAATAGTTCAAATGAATTGAATTGATGTTTAACACCAATTAATATAATATTACTGTCTTAACCCTTAATTTTAAGATACTTTACTAATTATTGCTTGATTATATTTAATTATCCTAAACTTTTTTTAATCTTTATTTTATTTGGAATATAATAATTATTATAAAATCAAGGTGAAATCTCTAATCATTACACTAAAATAGTTTTAATTAAAACGAAATTGGATGTGGATAATATTTTGATTGTTTTTCCAAGGAGTGTTATAAAACCGTGAACATTATTCCACCTTCAATAATACTTTTATAAAATAATATCTTTTCAATAATATATCAACTTTTTGGTGGAAAAGCGTTTTGGCCTTTCCTAAATGACCTTTAAATACTTGTCACATTACAACCTTGCATGCACCCATTTGCTTACGTCATCAACTCTTATCATACATCAATTATTGGGAAGTTTGTATTTAATTGAAATGTCTTAATTAAATTATTATTATTTAAGTTATTATTAGAATGGTAGGTATTGACCAAGGCAATATAATATATTAATACTTGTACAAATGTTAATATAATATATTTTGATTTGGTTTAAAGTTTAGCCATATTAAATGGCTATAGTATAAGTTATAAAAATTAAATTGTGTGATTTTTCATGCATGTCCTATCACTTTTCTTAAATGTCTATAAGATATTTAATATCTAATTATGAATATAAAATATTAATTTTTTTGTTGTAGTTCTAATTAGTGCTAAATTCAAATCTTTATTGTGACAACAATATTATTTTTGATTGATCAATTGGTGGAGATAACACTATCTTATTTTAAAATATAAGTATCAAATATAAAATATGACTATGAGTAAAAGAGCCTCAGAAATTGTCATTCAAAAAACAAAGATAGGCATTAACATACCCACAAAATAAAATTTGTCCTAGAAAACACCAAACAACAACAAATAATATGAAACTATGGACTTGATAGACGATTAACCTTAGACAAATAACCATGTGAGCTTTACACGACCATGTAATAAGATAAAAACTATTTCAAACTGCAATGTAGGAAATTGTATACCTTTACAATTTCACACTATGTTGGGGTTCCTTAGTTTATTAGACTTAATTAAGCTTCTAATTTTCCAAATTATGCATTCCAAAGCCTTATTATTCATATTTTTCGAAAGGGAAACTGATATTTAATTAATGCAATTAATATTTTAATTACATTGGAGCATATGTGTCCTAGACGTATGGGTCCCCTTTAAGTCCTAAGACCCATTTTAAAATATGTTTTTGGCAACATTTGATGATTCAAATTGAATATGCAAGTGTCAAATTTTGAAATCTAAGTTTTGGGAAATGAGATAAACACCTATAAAAGCATTGTCTTTTTATCAATTCAAATCTATCTAGCAAGAGAAAATAGTTTATGAGATCAATTCAAGAGAAAATATTATTGTCAAGAGCATTCAAGAGCGTATTTATCAATCATTTGTTGCAACATTCAAGGTCCTAACATCATGTTCAAGTTTATGTATGTTCATGTCATCTTGTGAAGGCTAATACATGCATTGTTGATCTTAAAGCATCCAAGCATTTTCAAGAGTCCAAATCTATCAAGTAAAGCAAGATCAAATTCCTTGGAGAGATGTGTTTGTATTTAGTCCTCTAAGGGAAGCCATTGAAGTTTTGGTGAATTGTAACAAGAAAGTGTTCATTCATCATTTCCTTCTCCATTGTCATGATCCTTCTATCAAGGTTTGATTACCAAACATGGGGTTTGACTAAGGAAAACCCCCATTCAAACAAAACATTTTTTCTCTTTATGCATGTGTAGACTTCAGGTTGAAGAAGAATTAAAGATCTTAAGGAGCACTATTGTATTATTGCATAAGTTGTCATCATTGTTGTCAAGCCACAAAAACTAGGTTGCAAACTTTATTTCTGACTTTCTGACAGTGGGACATGTGCCAAAAAGAAGCTAAAATCTAGCATTAGAGGACTATCAAAAGTGTTTTCAGAAGTCCTAACCAGGGCCCATTCACTCTAGGGAAAATGTGTACTTCAATAGGTATCAAAACCAACTTTTGGTGATAGGTACATGTGTCCAAACCCTTCTCAAATCTGCCTACAAACTACGATTTCATTTTTTGTACTTTAGAGAATTTGCATTTCATGTATTAGGTCTTACAATTCATTTAATTTGAGCATTACAAGTCATTTTAATCTGGTTTTAGATTTGTCCTAGAGTCTTAAGGACTAAGATCTAGATCTGGTTGGCTCACCTTGAGGTTGAAAGTCAATCTTTACACCTTGTTATCTCTTTCCTAATGAAATTCCCTTAGCGAAAGACAAAAATAGAGAAGACACTGTTGAACACCCAAAATACTGAGAGGGGGGTGAATCAATATTCTTCTAAACCAAT
This sequence comes from Sequoia sempervirens, assembly GCA_007258455.2. NCBI lineage: Eukaryota > Viridiplantae > Streptophyta > Pinopsida > Cupressales > Cupressaceae > Sequoia > Sequoia sempervirens. Next base: position 529,483,690 of record VDFB02000015.1, on the reverse strand, counting down.
TAAACATAACCCATACAATTAACTGAATATAAATAACAACAATAAATAATGAAAGCATGAATACAACCACAAAATCACATGACACATGAATGCCAACATTTTTTTATGGAAAACCAAAAAATGGAAAAACCACAGTGAGGGTTAGCTCACAATATATTATATCCAGATATAAGATATTACAAAAGGCTCACTACCAGGATGCATTGTCCAAAAAAGAGCTCACAACCCATTGAGTAAGAATAAAGAAGGGTTGGAAATGTTGGGAAAATATGTCTCAACCTTGCAATTATATATAGTTTATTGTTGATAGGATGTATGTTGGTATTTGACAACTGATCATGCAAATACTATACACTCGTAGCAAGATATGGGGTTCAAGGCATCACCCTAAAAATAAATTTTTCACTGACATGTCAAGGTTTTTTCGTTAACACGTCAAATGAAAAGCGACCTTGTAAAACCCTAATTCTAGAAGGTTCCAAAAAAATCTTGCTATTAGCAGTTGTGATGTATGTAGAAGGGGGTGTATTCTGAGATTCTGATAGCGGTCGTGTTGTCTCTTGATCTATGTTGGTGATACTCCTGTGAGAAGCTTGCTCTACAAGTAATTGTAGTCTTTTGATTTATGAATAATATATTGAGTGGCTTTTGGAGTGTGGGGTTTTTCTCCCAAAAGGGTTCTCCCCACGTAAATCGTGTTGTGGTATGCATGATATTTGTGTTTATTTTTGTTTAAGTTTTGTAATTGTTAAAGATCTATAAAAAATTTCATTTTTCTCCTCTCAAGATTAGTGTAGGAAGTTGTTATGCTACCTTAACTTCCTTACAAGTGGTATCAGAGCTTGATCACCTTTGGTTTTAGTTGTGGGTTGTTTGGTTTTTTGAACTAATCCAGATTTGAGTGGGAGCTTGTGTAGAAGACACTTTGTGATCTTGTTACAGGAATTTTTAGATAACAAGTTCATCAGGGAGAATAGAAGTGGAGAAATTTTCTAGAAATAATTTTGAGATGTGGAAGCTAAATGGAGGATCTTTTGATAGATTGAGATTTGTGGGATGTTGTTGATGAGAATGTTTCAAGGCCTGTAGATCCTACTCAAGCTACTCAATATGATGTTATGGATCATAAAGCCAAGGTTCTAATCAGATTGTGCTTGGTAGACTCTATTTTAATTAATGTCCATGAAGAGAACTTTGCACAGAAACTATGGAAGAAGCTTGGTGAGATGTATCAGGCCAAATCTTTAGTGAACAAGATTCTTGAGGAAGAAGTTGTATTCCTTGAGAATGCAAGAGGGTGGATGAATCATAGACCACCTAGAAGCATTCAATATGTTGGTGGATCAATTGGCATCAGTTGGTGTCAAAATGGATGAGGAGGAGAAATGCCATATCTTGCTTTGTTCTTTGTCTGATTTGTGGGATTCTCTTGTTATGGCTATTGGGAGTACTTTTGTTATATTGAAGACTGAAGATGTGGTGGGTTCTTTGCTTTATGAAGAGATGAGGAGGAAGGTATCCATCACTACCAAGGAGACCCTAAATGTTCATGGAAGACCTAAGGAAAAAGGAAAGCAAAATGAGAAGCATGAAAAATCCAAGTCCAAGGGGAGATCTAAATCTCTTGGAAAGCCCAAAGTTATTTGCTAGAACTATGGTAAGCCTGGACATGTTCATAAGGAATGCAAAGAAGAAAATAAGAAGAGAAAGAAGAAATTTGATTCTAATTCTAAGTCTAAGAAGGTAGATGGTGACACATTCATTATAGCTTTGGAAACTCGTGCAGGTAATGATCCATAGTTAATTGACTCAGGTGCATCTTGTCATATGACCTTCAATAGAGATTGGTTTTGTAAACATGCATAATTTGATGGAGGTAAGGTGTACTTGGGTGATTATTCTCATTTAGACATTGTTGGCCATGGTAAAGTTAAAATCAAGTTTGTTGATGGTAAAATAAAAAGGATTAATGGTGTGTTGCATATCCTTGGATTAGCATGAAATTTTTTCTTTGTGAGAAAACTAATAGATGTAGGTGTGTAGGTAGTATTTTCTAATGCAAGATGCAAGATGATTAGAGGTGCTATGGTGATTGCTAGAGGTGTCAGATATGGTACAATGTATAAACTTGATGCATGCACTATTGAGTGCAATAGTATTTCTATGAAAAGAAAGTCTATAGAAGAAGTGAGGGTTTCACCTTCAACAAATGGTCATGGCTTCTAGGTACCCAAGGGTGCTCTTTCTTCTGAGACAAAGTTACCTGTAGAGAAAACTATGTTATGGCACCAGAGACTTGGCCACATTGGAGAAAAGGGTCTAAGGACCTTGAAAAATAAAAACCTTGTTGAAGGTTTGTCTAATTGTAATCTTGAATTCAATTTTTGTGAGCATTACATTTATGGAAAACAAAACCGCATTCAATTTACTTGAGTTCTCATAAATCTTGTGGTGTATTGGATCTTATTCATTCTAATGTATTTGGTCCTGTAGATGTTCTTTCAATTGGTAAATCCACATATTATGTTTCATTTATTGATGATTATAGTAGGACATGGGTATATTTTGTAAAGAGTAAATCTGAAGTTTTTCAGTCGATTTAAAGAATTTAAAGCAATGGTTGAGTTGCAGACTGGAAAGAAAATAAAATGTTTGATGATTGATAATGGTGGTGAATTTTTCTCTAATTATTCTGATATATTCTATAAATATTGTGGTATTCATAGATAGAAGACAACTCCGTATTATCCACAACATAATGGAGTTGCAGAAAGAATGAACAAGACACTGATGGAGAAGGCTAGGAGTATGTTGATTGGTGTTGGCCTTGAACAAAGGTTTTAGGCTAAAGTTGTTGCCACTTCTTGTTACCTGATTAACATGTCTCCTACATCATCTCTTGTTGATAAGAAACCTATAGAGGCATGGTTGGGTCGTAAGCTTCATTAAGACATCTTAGAGTTTTTGGTTGTGGGGAATATGCACATGTGCCAAAGGAGAAGCAAACAAAGTTGGAGAACAAGGTTGTGAAATGTATCTTCATCGGATGTAGTTATGGTGTGAAAGGATACAAGCTTTGGGATACTATTGCACAAAAGGTAATACATAGTAGAAATGTTATTTTTAGAGAAACTAAGCCTTCTTCTATTACATTGCAGCCAGAAAAAAGTAAATAGGAAGATGTGATTCAATTTCCTTCTACACCTGAGAAAGTTGAATCGAGGCCCAAAGATAGACAAGAAGTTAAGGAGAGCTCATCTAGATCTGGATCTTCAGAAGAGGAGGAAGAACCTCCAACTCAACTTTTCTATAGGTCTACAAGGCATAGACAACCACTTGAAAGGTATTCACCTAATGATTTTAGATGTATTTTTGCTTTGAATACTAACATGGATGAACCCAGATTTGTAGAAGAGGCACTAGGTATGAATGATGTAGAATCCTATAAGATTGCCATGGATGAAGAAATGGCATCTTTGAAAAAGAATGATACATGGGATCTTGTACCATTTCCTTAAGGACAAAAACCTATTGGTTGTAAATGGGAGTTCAAGAAAAATATTTTTTTAGATGGAGGTATTGAGAAGTACAAACCAAGGTTGGTTGTGAAGGGTTACTCTCAAGTTGAGGGAGTTGATTATGGTGAGATATTTTCTCCTATTGCAAAAATGACATCCATTAGATTTTTTCTTTCTATTGTTTCTACTTATGATTTAGAGGTTGAGAAAATGGATGTGAAAATTGCTTTCCCTCATGGTGATTTGGAGGAGGATATTTATATGACACATCCATAACACTACGTGGTGAAAGATAAAAGTAAGTTGGTTTGAAAATTGAAGAAATATTTGTATGGATTAAAACATAGTCCTAGGATGTGGTACCAGAAATTTAATACATATGTGTTGAGTTTGGGATTTGAGCATTCTAAATCATATCATTGTGTTTATTATAAAATTGATGGTGATTGTTTCCTGTTTATTGCATTATATGTTGATGATATGTTATTTATTAGTAGAAGGAAAGTTGTGATTTCAGAACTAAAATCTCAACTTTCTGCTAAATTTGAAATGAAAGATCTTGGTGCAGCTAAACACATTCTTGGGATGGAAATCAAAAGAGAGAGTGAAAAAAAAGTTATGGCTTGGCCAAAGCAAGTATGTCAACTCAATTTTACAAAGGTTTTATATGGAGGATTGTAGACCATTGTGTGTTCCTGTTTTAGTTGGAACAAAGTTATCTATTTTAGATTGTCCAACATCTCCATCAAAGATGGAAGACATGAGCAGAGTGCCTTACTAGAGTGCAGTTGGAAGTTTGATGTATGATATGGTTTGTACTAGACTAGATATTGCTCAAGCAGTGGGAGTTCTTTCCAAATATATGTCTAATCCTGGTAGATTTCGTTAGGATGCAGTTAAAAGAGTCTTCAAATATTTGTAGGGTACCTCATATTATTCCTTATGTTATCATAGTAATATGACTGAAGATGAGATTTTCCTTAATATTCATGGTTATGTGGATTCAGACTGGGTAGGTGATGTTGATAGCAAAAAATCCACCAATGCTTATGTTTTTACTTTATTTGATGGTACAATTAGTTGGATGAGTAAGTGACAAGATGTGGTTACTTTGTCTACTACTAAAGCAGAGTATATGACAACTACTCATGCTTGTAAAGAAGCTATTTGGCTTAAGAAACTGTGTTCAGATATTGGAATAAAACAAGGTGCAGTGACAATTTATTGTGACAATCAGAGTACAATATATCTAGCCAAGAACTAGACATTTCATGCCAGGACCAAGCACATTGATGTACAAAATCATTTTGTTAAAGATATGGTTGAAGATGGCAGGGTGAAGCTGGTTAAGGTAGAGACTTTGATGAATGTTGTTGATTATTTAACTAAGCCTATGATTATAGAGAAGTTCAGATGGTGTTTAGAGACTATGGGTCTTTTAGCCCCTAGCAATTAAAGAGACAATGGTTACACCCTCACGTTGCTCTTGCAAGGTGTTCAACAAGTGGGATATTTGTTGGGAAAATGTGTCTCAACCTTGCAATTATATACGATTTATTTTTGATAGGATGTATGTTGGTATGTGGTGACTGATCATGCAAATATTATACACTCATAGCAAGATATGGGGTTTGAGTCATCACCCCGAAAAAAATCACAGACACATCAAGGTTTTTTCTTGCTAACATGTCAAGGTTTTTGCATTAATGTCCAATGAAAAATGACCTTGTAAAACCCTAATTCTAGAAGGTTCCAAAAAAAGATTGTTATAAGCAGTTGGGATGTATGTAGATGGGATTGTATTCTAAGAGTCTGATAGCGGTCATGTTGTCTCTTGATCTCTGGTGGTGATACTCCTATGAGAAGCTTGCTCTGCAAGTATATTGTAATATTTTGATTTATGAATAATATATTTAGCAACTTTTGGAGTGAGGTTTTTCCCCTGAAAGGGTTTTCCCCACATAAATCATTGTGTTGTGGTATGCATGATATTTATGTTTAAGTTTTTGTAACTGTTAAAGATTTGTAAAGTTTTGCATTTTTCTCCTCTCAAGATTAGTGTAGGAAGTTGTTCCACTACCTTAACTTCCTTACAAGAAACATTGCCTATTTGAACTGATACAATAGCATCTATCATATGTCAGATTATAGTTCCATTGAGGTGCAAAAATTATCTTCACACAATCTACTTATCACTGCATTGCACACATGTAGGTGAATCACCATACATGTCATAAATCTACTCTACTCTACCACATTTGCATGCCATATATTCCTTTCACACTCTTATATACCATACTTGTCACTCCTCTATAAAACCTCAGTAATGATCTCATATATATACCCACATTAGGTGAAACTTCAATTAGGTTGACCTAATTAGAAGTAACACACAAAAATTTAACATGTCGTCCTTAAAGCATTTCATCCACACTTAGTACCTAATACAATTTGCATCAAGACAAGTCGGCTTGGACCCAAAAATAAATCTCGCATATGATAGAGTTGCTCAATTATTCTCTACAAAACATCAATTGTGTTAGGTCAACCGAAAATAGACCTAAACACAAAGTCTTCAAGAGATCATGTCATCTCATCAATCGTGCAATCTCAAAACTCAATCTCTCATCAAATTCTCATTCAACCGAAACTCATGAGCTTATCTTCATCATTGCAAGACAAAATAATTATTCACAAAGAAGAGTGGAATCTCCCACATTGGTACACTATTCAAAAGATAACTGTGATATACAAATCCACACACTGTTATTCATATCTTTTTGGAAATTGTACAAAATGTCATAAAAACTTGAATTTTGCTTCAACTAATTGAATCAAAATTGTAGTTATGATTGTAGAAGGTTATACCAATGTGTGGTGAAGTGCGGACCCAAAAAATGACACACTAAACAAGAAAACTGATAAAGGAAACACTTAGCCAAACTCCTGATAAACCATGCTTTTTAGACCAACTGGCATTGTATGAAGGTCACCAAAAATACTTCCCCACTATGCTAGGATGATCATAACAATGTTGACATCAATGACAAAACTGAATCAACCACTATATGTACACTTCATGCTCATGTTTCCAAACTGCATAATCAATGACAGACTTCCAAACTTCCAACAATCTCCCCTTTTGTCATTGATGGCAACATGCATGTCAAAAAAAAATTTGACGACTTGATTCAAAATTTGTCTCCCCATTACACATATAAACTTGTCTCTCCAAAATGTTTTTGAACCATCTTTTCCAAAATGTAACTATCACTTCCAATTGCTTTGACAAAAATGTTTTTCCGCTATCTCTCCCCCTTTGACATCAATGGCAAAGGTCATGCAAGGGATCAGTATGCTTCCCTTAGATATATATGTTGAATCTCCAAAAAAAAGAATCTTTTATGCAAAAACTTAGTAATGTGCATAAAGGTAAGACTTATCAACTTGAAGATGTAGATCCTTTCAGCTTTTTTAGAGTATCCTACCAAGTAAATTTTCCTTCTTCCCAAAGCCTTTTTTCTGTTAAAAGAATCCTGCACTGTAATTCAATTTCCATTAGAGACTCTTCTCCTTCCACAATGTTGGGGTTAAGGTTTATTTCTAAGAGTTTATTTGCACTCAAAAGGGATCTAGATATAGGAGTATGCTTTATTTTTACTAGATCCCTTAATGTCACAGATTGTTTGATTGTTTCTTCTCTCTGATTTTGCAAGGCAAATAAATTGTCATGCATTTGTATAATGCTAGTCCATTTCTGATTGTTCCTATCTCTTGCTAAATCATAAATATATGCTTCACAGCCTATTTTAGTTTCAATTGAGTTCATTGCATCCTTTATACTCTGTGTGTTGATCAACCACTTCAAGGAGTATGATAGTAAGTTTTGCATTTCTTCTTCATAGGTTTGAGTATCCTTCAATCCCTTCATAGCTCTATGATGTGCATCTACACATTTTATTTTGATATCCTCTAAACTCTTCTCTACAATCCTTTCTCTTGGTCCACTTCTAGCTTGTTCTTTTAATCCAGAGACATATTCTTTCAACGAATCAACCAAGTTTTTGAAATTATCTATAGTAGAAAATGATGAATTAATGCTTGTTCTAGGGGTTACCTCTTGTAAATATTTCATGGATTCATCCATGTCTTGTGCACTTATGGTTCTAATTTTTGTTTCATGCTCATGTTGAGCATCATCTAGGTGCATCCTTCCTTCTTCTATGTTAGTATCTTCCTTTATTGTAGCTTCTTGCTTAATTTCAACTAGAGGAAAGATAATGCTCTTCCTTTTCTTACCTGTTCTCCTAGAACTACCAGAGGCTTCAATTCTAGTCCTATCCTCTAATCTTGATATGCTAAGTTCTTTAGGGCTTCTTAAAATCACTTTTGCATAATGAACAACTTCTTATTCAGTTACTTCACAGTCCAACTCAGAAATCCAAACAGTTCTAGGCTCAATTGCTTCCATGAAGCAAAAGTTAGTAGAGACAAAGAAATTAATGTATCCTGAGTACCTTTCTAACACATTCTTAGATATTCTTACCCTTTCATTCATCCTCATCTAAAACATTCTAAGTAATGTTGCAAGATCATTTTCTTGAGCATTCGAACCACCAAGATTTCTCATATAATTTGTTCTCTGATGTGCAACTAGTTATGTACTTGTCCAGTCCACTTCCCCAATTACAAGTACTTCATGAAGTAGAAAAGAAAACAGATTATCAAAGTACCATACTTGAATGTGTAATTTTTGTTCTTTTTGATTTCCCTTAGGTTATTCATCAAATGTTGTTAGAGGATAAAAGTACAAAGCTATGTCACACTTTCAGCCAACTTATCAACACAAGTGAATTTTAGTATTTATAAATAAAAATCAATTTTGGTCAAACATATGATCTAGTAAGATTCATTTTAGATAAGTTAAATATTTCCACAACTTTTCAAACTAAAATTGTTGGCTAAATGCATATGTAGCACCACTTTGAGGCCAATTTACTAAAAAAGTGACATTATTTGAAAAAATTATTGTTTCAACAACTCCTACTCATATAAATAACATTTTTTTTAAAACTAAAAATACCCTTTTGTAGATCCATAAGTGTAGTTTTCAAATATATATTTATGTAATGTCCCTTCCTTAGGTAGCTCAGACTAGTTGAGGCTGCCCTACTATTAGAGTTCTTGTAGGTCAGCAGTATGGTTAGGGGAGCCAACCGAGGGATGTGGAGCCTAGCTAGGAGCTTTACGAGCCTTTTAGTTTGGAGTTTAGTTGTTGAATCTAGGGATAAATTGAATATATTAATTTTTTCTTTAATGGAATATTAAAAGTGAATAGTAACAGAGAATTATAAAATGAATAGTGAAAAGTGCCCCTATCCCAGTGAAACAAAGTTGTTTTTAAAAAGCGGCCCTTTCTTTTGATGAGGAAAAGACCCTTGAGGATGAATATTTTATTATTTTTTATAAAAAATCTCATGGGAGGTTATAAAGTGAATTCTGGGCTTCTATTTTGGCATTCATTTTGTCATTTTTCATATCAGTACTCACAGGTTTGAGCTCTAGAGAAGGATTTCAGCTTGGTTTTAGTCTTCTGGGAACGAAAACTCCCAAGGGCTATCGTGAATTGGATGAAAACCCAGTTCACCTTTAAGGAGGACCTACCTTGGGTCTTTGTTTGGGCTTCATTGGAGGAGTTTGAGGTGTTTAATTTTTAGACTTGAGTTTGCAGCAGTGTTATATCATCATATTTCTTCATATCAAGTGCAGCTATTGATAGATCGAGTCTCAACCAGGCCAATACTATCACATATTTGCATTCTACTTGTTGGCTATACTATTTTGGAATTATTGAAAGAAGATTTCAATTAGAGTTTCAAAGAATTTATTGGCAGTAGGCAGCTAGGGTTGTAGAGGTCAGTTTTATTGATTTTAGAGGTTGTTTTGGCTAGCCATACCATCCTAAGGGGTATCTGGACTATCATCAAGGGAATTCATACCATCTTGTGATGCTACTAGGGTTTGGATAGTGTATTGGAGAGCTTGATCTGATTTGTAATTTTTTACTTCTTTGTAATTTCATCAATAAAATTCATGTGCAAGATAGCACTGGACTCCGGGTATGACTAATTGATGAGTGGTGTTCCTAAATCTTTAATTATACAATTTTATGCATTGTTGTTGGAAAAAAAATTAGAATTCAATAATTTATTTCAGTCATACATATACTTGCACTCTTGAGTTGAAAATCCATCTATTGCATTCAATTAATTGGAAAACCACAAAATCAATCATTGGTAATTAAACGTATTAAAAAAAAACAAAAAAAACATTCCTATTCGTTGGTCAAAGATTTTGAAAAAGACAAAAATTAGTAAATTGGATCAGATTGGGGTTGGGGATCTTTCAGTGGTATTAGAGCCTAGAACCTACTAGCTTATGGAGAAATTTAGTTTTTTTCTATTATAGGGCAGTTCAATGGCTAGAATTAAGAATGTGAGATTGATACCTACTTTCGTTCCTACCTCACCAATGAAGGAAAAAGTACCTTCAAGGAAATTTGGGAAATCTATGGTTTCTTCTCCAACTACAAGTACAAGGAGAAGGCTTCATGCTATGGAAACACATGATGCAATTATAAGCAACTATCATAAGTATCACTCTCTTCCTCAAAATATACAAGACATGATCTCTTTCACAAAATTTTATGGGTATCCCAGATGAGGATAATGATAATTTGGTATCTACAAGTTCATATTAGCAACAAAGAAAGAAAAAAGAATCAAAAGATGTATGTGACTCTGACAATATGGATTGGGAGCCTAACCATTCATGCTCGAGTGACGTGGACAAAAGAGTGGAACCAAACTTCTTTCATTCCACTCGTAGAGACCACTTTCCATCCTTTCAAGAGATCCAACATGAAGTAAACATATTTGGTACAGATTATTTGAGCAGACAGGTCATTTGTAGTAGTGTGATCATGTACCAAGGGAAGTCACATGTGAGGTTATGCTTGAGGCTTCTTGTGCTCCTACCATTCAGAAGGAGAGTTTGGGTGTCCACATGACAAAAAATCTAGAAGAAACATCAACAGGGGAAGTAAGGAGCAACAATATAGAGATTGGGTCTATTTTAGTTGATCTTCATCTAGTTGATCCTACAGAAGGTAGAGAGTGAGAAACAAGGGAGCCTACAGGATAGGGTTGCACGAGTATCCTAGTAGGAAACATGGAGGTTATGCTTGGGGACTCTTTTGATAGTCCTAAGAGCAGTCTTACCTCTCTGCATGAGGATAGCGAATCATCATCCATTGAGACCACTTTTTGGAGTGATGATGAGGAGTTTGTGATGGGAACTAATGTTTCCTTAGTTCCAGACCAGCAAAAAGACAATTCAGAAGAATTTTTTGCTAAGATTCAAGCTCTCCATTGGCATCCCACTACTTCAACTAATGAGTTTACCTTTGTCCCTAAGCATGATTTGGAGAACCAGCTTAAGGTTGTTGAACATAAGATTGCTACAATGCTGTCCCATTTGATCATTCCCATAAGTTGGTGGGAAATTATCTATGGAAGGTCCAACTTGAGGGGAGACATAGTGGAATTGAAGAGGCTTCATCTATTTATGATTTGCAAGAATTTCAGACAGCCATGGAATCTATGAAAAATAATTATTTAGCCCTTCTTTCCGATAGAAATCACCTACTCGATTTGGGTGTCATATTTTCAGATGCATTGAGGAGGAAAGAGGAAGAGGTTGATCAACTCACTACAAAGCTAGTGAAGACTATAAAATATTTGGAAGACTCTCAAGTGACTCCCCTTATGGTAGAAAGTTAGATTGAGGAGTTAATTTTGGCTCATGCTTCACCAAAGAAATAAAAAAAATCAGTCTTCTATTGCAGCCTCTTTGGATGGGAAAGAATCTTGTGTTGTGCATGAGATTGAGGGACAAGGAAATGAGGAAAAATAAGAGCTACATGATGAGGTTCAAGAAGGAAATGATGTATTCCCACATTGTGATGTTGATGGAAGCCATGTGCATGATTTAAAATCAGTTTTAGTAAATGAACATGTTGATTTGGAATCAGATTTAGACGAGGAAGAGTTACTCCTCATTAAGGGTCTTGAACTTCATGTTGTAGAGGTAGAAAATCCAAAGAGTCATGCCAATTGTAGCCGTGCAGTTCGAGCTTTGGTAGAAAACATGCATGAATTGTAGTAGGATACACCTCTTGGCTTATTCCTTGAGGATAAGTATTTAGCAGTGGAGGAGGTGGCATGAGTCTTAGGCCAATATGATAAGGTAGATAGATGGATCGAGTACCTCATTGGGATAAATCAGTTTGATGGGGCACTAGATGGGCATAAGTATGGAATCTCAACATCCAGCTTACACTTGGCTAGATGTGTTCTTGACAGGATAAGATATAATTCCATGCAGTTTCTTATAGATAGAGGTTATGCTTTCATGCTTTCTAGGCAGTTGTATGGTGCACTCATGAGGGAAGAGGCGTAGATATCCACTTTTGTTGATGCTGAGAGGGATGAGGTATCTAGTAGTAGTGAATCTAATACCATGGAGGATACCTATGACATGGCTACAGGAGTAGAGTAGGGTGAGACAATTTCAGTTAGTCATGGGGAGCAGTCAACCTATGTTGAAGCAATTTTTACACCCTATGCTTCGAGTTATGAGGCTCCTATTTTGGATAGTGTTGATTCTGGACTTCCATCATAATCCCTTGGTGCATTTCATAGTGATTTCATTGTGATATTTGCACATTCCTTTCTATTCAGCCCACTTCTGAATGAGTTGATGCTTTGTGTGACACATAAGAGTGAGGAAAATATGTGGTATGAGGTGCTCCCTTTTGCAAGGGATAGAGCGATATCTGACAAAAACCCTTTACCACTTCTCTAGGATGGATGCATTATTAGCATACAAGATAGAGAGGCAAGGTTTGATCAGATGGGATTTAGTGATGAGAGGGATCAGCCCTCCATAGTTGCATTAATTAGTGCAGCTAGCTTTAAGAGTTGGTGTTAGGAGCACTCTTCTTCCAACCTTGGAATTTGAAGTATTGTGGGGACACCAACACTTGTAGATGAGTTAGGAGATACTCATCTTTTTTGGCAGTTGTTTGGGTCCATAACCCACAGGTCGAGTGATCAGATGCATCAATGGTGGTAGTTGCGACATAGAGTGATAGGGTCTATCAAGGATGGAGGACATCGTTGTTTCTGATTAGTGCAGAGAATTGATCTTAGTGCATTCCACCAGAACATTTGGGATCCTAGTAGCTCATCAAATTGTGACCTGGTTATTGTCTTTGATGGAGGCAGTAGTATTACTCCATCACAGGGCAGTGATTCAGGTAGATGGAGTTGTATCCTATCAGGGTTCATTTGGGTCCCCGACATTGATTTAATGCACTGCTCCATCAGGACTACAGTGTGTTGCTTCACTTTTTCTGACATGGTATTGATTGTATTAGCATGAGGCAATTAGAGATTTGGTGCAGGTGGCATATCATGCATCATAGAGTGATGGAGAGTGGTGTAACTAGTATTCCTAGTTACAATTCTTGTATTGATAACCCATTGTTTGAGATGGGTGACGATAGGACTTATGACAATCCACTTTTTGGGTTGGTAAGTTATTTCTAGTTTGATGTTGGTGAGACTGCACTTAATAGACACTTGGAGACTCCTTGGTGTATGAGTGTTGCTGGAAATGAAGGCTATAGGCCACAAAGATTTGGGAGTCAGATGACATCTTCTTTTGAGGGGGATACTCCCATTTCCAGGCATGATGTTATTCCTTTGACAGAGTGTGCAAGGGACTTTGTTGGTCCATCAGTGAGCAGTATTATACCTTTTGGGGTAGTAGGTAATTGGGTGAGTGATAGGGACAGGGTTGGATTGAGACAATCACAATCTCAATGTTCTGGGTCTCACCTTTGACAACCCCTTGGTGTCACTTCATCCACCATTCAACCTATAGGTCCTCTGCTATTTAGCTACCCCTGGTTCATTTTCCAGTCCTGGTATCATCTCTAATTTGCTGCTACCAAGCAATTCTTGGTGCTTTTCCTCACATTCACCATCTAGCCCTTAATATGCTTAAAGACCAGTTAACCTCCAAAAGCTTCCTAACCTCGTTGCAGGGGTGTGCATAGGATTTCATAACTTCAAAACTTTCTAGGGAGGGTTCTTGTCCAACCTTCATACACCACTTCTCTATCGCTTTCACAAAAACCCTATTCTAGGGTTTAGGAAGGGCTAGTAGCCCTTGAGCCCCATTAGGTCTCTTAGCCCACGAAATGAGACTATAACTTCTTCCTGCTTGATGAACACCTCAGAATTCCAACAAGAACCCTGGCTCAAATTCCTAGTGCTCCAATATTTTTAGGGTTTTGGGCCTTCTCAGGCCGTACACAGGGTAAGACAGATTTTGAGTGATTTAGGTTTTTTTTTAAGCCACTTTCTAATGCACACAATGAGCAGTTTATTTCCTTCAGCTTCTAAAAGAACTGGTGAAAACCCCTGACTCTTGCCAGGTCTTTGTAAGGCCTCCTTTGACTTCAACACCCCCAGAGTTGCTTGAAGGTGAAACCCCTGCAACGTTATTGGTTGTATTGCATTGTCTTTTCCCTAACCGGGCATAGTCTACTCGCCTAGGAATAGACTTTTTGCATGATCCTTGAACTCCTACAAACCCCTACTGCTAACCTATGTACAAGGATGGGGTTTAGCCACATTCCCATTGCTTCCATACTTCTTGGTACAGTGGGAGTGCAGTCTAAACCTCCATGTTATTGAATTTACCAGTCAAGAAAAAACTAAAGAAAGAGACACAAAATTTACAAAGGGGAAAGAAAGTGATGGAAAGGCTATCTACTGTGACAAAAAAAAGCTTCAAAAGGATTCTCTACATGTTATACAATGCAACAAAATGCCTCCTCTAATCCATTTAGCAGCAGTCACGCGGCCAAAAATAGAAAATCAGAACTTTGCACACACAAATCACTGTATTTTATTATATGCAGATATCTTCCAACGTTCCCAATGCTTCCAACCCTCCACAAAGGTCGAGAGCTCCCTTTTACATTGCTAGGAAATAGTTAGGTTTTCTGTTTCGAGCTCAAGAACGACCAAAAGTTGAGTGTTTGAAAACACACTGTGTTTTCCTAACCTTTGACAAGGTTGGCAATCTAGACACATTAGGACTTTAAAAACCCATCCATGCTTACCACCTTCCAACCCATTTAAGAGTAAATATCAAGTTTATTCCCACTTTACCAAATGCTAAATCAAAAATGGTCAAATGGTCAACATGACCAATACCAACACAAACAAAAATAACTTCAAGATAAACTTCAAGGGAACCTATTATTTTCCCAGGTGCTCCTGCACCATTCTCCCCCTCTCAGCTCAAACATGAAAGATTTGAAGGAGAGAGTAAGGACAAGTCAATGCCCTACTTTTTAAAGTTAGCTTCATCCACCCAAGTAGCCTCAGATTCAGGCTTAGTCTTCCACTTGATGAGGTGCTCCATGTACACCTTGTGTCTTGTTGCCTTCTTCACCCTGGACTCCAAGATCTTCTCTGCCTAAGGTTTCTCTTGATTAGGAAGGGGTATATTACTGATATCCTTGAAGATCTCCTGACTGTTCTGAACTTCATCACTGATTGTCCCCTTATAGCTGATCAAATCAGCAACATTAAATACTGGAGATATGCCCAAGTCTGATGGTAATTCTACCTTGTATGCATTCTTCCCATACTTGGCTAACACCTTGCATGGTCCCACTCTTTTCATCTGCATTTTGGTTGACATTCCCTTCTGTAACCTTTATTTGTTAAGATGAACCATAACATAGTCACCTACTACAAATTGCACATCTCTCCTTGACACATCAACTTTATCCTTCAATTTTTGTGTTGCTGTTGTGATTGTCTTCTTAACTTGCTCATGAATCTCCTTCATGGTCTGAGTGAAGTCTTCTGCATGTCCACTCCTATTCTCCATTGATCCAAGGTCTCTGAGTTCACAAATACCTCTTGGGTGCATCCCATACACAACCTCAAAAGGAATTTTCCCTATAGTTCTAATAACACTATCATTATAGGCATATTCAGCTTGGAAAATCACCATATCCCATGTCTATCCATATTCCTTTGTCAAGCACCTCAGAAGATTACCTAGCACTCTATTAACCACCTCTGTTTGACCATTGGTCTGAGGATGGTAAGCTGATCCAAATGACAGATTTGTTCCCAATTTGCTCCATAGAGTCTTCCAAAAGTGACTCATGAACTTCACATCTCTGTCAGAAACAATGCTTAGAGGCAATCCATGGATCCTTACTATCTCCCTGAAGAAAAGATGGGCAATGTGGCTAGCATCATGTGTAGTCTTGCAAGGGATAAAGTGACTCATCTTGCTAAATCTGTCCACAACTACATAAATATTGTCAAACCCTGCCTTAGTTTTGGGGATTCCTACCACAAAATCCATACTAACACACTCCCATGGTCTATTGGGAATGGGTAAAGGTTGATACAAACCTGCATTGTTGGCTCCCCCTTTGGATTTCATGCAAACTACACACTGCTCCACATATTTCCTAACATCTCTTGCCAACTTAGGCCAGTAATAGAACCTTTGTACCAGCTCTAAAGTTTTATTTATTCCAAAATGCCCACTAAGACTGCCATTATGTTTCTCTTGAATCAGATTTTCCCTCATTGATCCTCTTGGAACACATAACAGATTACCCTTAAATAACAGTCCATTTTGTAATGTATACTCAGCATACTGGCTATGAAAATGATTCTCAAAATCAGAGCATACCTTGTAGGCTTCTGAAAAGTATTCATCATCACCATAGAGGTCTTTGAAACTCTCCAATCCAATGCTCTTCAGCTGTATTTCCTGCACTGTCAGCATTCTCCTACTTAATGCATCTGCCACCTTATTCATTTGTCCCTTCTTGTGCTTGATGGTAAAAGTGAAAGCTTGGATGTATTCCATCCACTTCAAGTGTCTATTACTCAACTTCTCTTGGGTGTTGATGTAACTGAGTGCCTGGTTATCTGTGAAGACCACAAACTCTTTGGGCAATAAATAATGCCTCCACTTCCTAAGGGACTGCACTAAAGCATATAGTTCTAGATCATAGGTGGAGTATTTTTGCTTGGCTTCATTGAGCTTTTCATTAAAGAAGGCTACAGGCCTACCTTCTTGACTAAGTACTCCTCCTACTGCTACTCCACTTGCATCACACTCAACTGTGAACAACTTATCAAAACTAGGCAATAACAAAATAGGTTGAGTTGCCACTTCTTGTTTCAGCTTTTCAAACCCTCTATCAGCCTCTTGAGTCCATTTAAACTTTGTTTTTAGACCACCTTTAATAGTATCTAGAACTGGTGCACATATACCACTAAAATTCTTGATGAATTTTCTATAAAACTGAGCCAAACCATGAAAGCTCCTTACCTCTGTTGTTGTGGTTGGTGTAGGCCAGTTTAGGATGGCTTCCACCTTGCTTGGATCCATCTTTAACATTCCTTGGGATACTACAAAGCCTAGATACACAAGTTCTTGTTTGAAGAACTCACACTTCTCAAGGTTGATTGCCAACGGTTCTTCTTGCAGCCTTTTAAGTACCATCTCCACATGTTTCAAATGTTCTTATGCTATCTTACTGAAAATTAGTATATCATCAAGATAGACTACTACAAAGATCCCTGTGAAATCCTTAAGCACCTCATTCATTAGTCTCATGAACATGCTAGGGGAATTTGAGAGGCCAAATGGCATCACTTTCTACTCATATAAGCCATCATTTGTCTTAAAAGCTGTCTTCCATTCATCACCCTCCTTGATTCTGATTTGATGATACCCGCTCTTAAGATCCAACTTGGTGAAGAATTTTGCACCTCCAAGAAAATCCATCAAGTCTTCAATTCTAGGAATAGGAAACCTATACCTAATTGTGATTCTATTAATTGCTCTAGAATCAGTGCATAATCTCCACTTACCACCTTTTTTGTTGCCAAAACCACTGGGACTGCACATGAGCTGATGCTCTTTTGAATTAGATCTTGATTCAACAATTCTTCCACTTGCCTAGCCACCTCTTGGTTCTGCTCAGGAGTAAGCTTGTATGCTGATTTGTTAGGCAATGAGGCTCCAGGTATGAAGTCAATTTGATGACTTATTGCTCTCTTTGGTGGTAGAGTTGCAGGTGTTCCATCACTCACTATGCTCTTGTATTTATCAAGTAACTTTTGGACTACTTCTGGTAAGACTGTCCTTTCAGCCTTTCCTTCCTCTTTGGACTGCATTAAAACCACATAACCTTCACCTCCTTGATGTAGATTGCTGATAAACTCTTTACCACTGCTCAACATGATGTTTGGTACCTTGGACTGCCCCTCATCATCCTCAGTCAATGACTACAGCTTGAAGGTTCTTCCATCCTTCTTGAATTCAATGGTGTTCTCCTTCCCATGATATATAGCACCTCTGTCATATTGCCATGGCCTGCCAAGCAGAAGATGGCATGCATCCATGGGTAGTACATCACAAACCAACTTGTCTTTATATCCTCCAATTGAAAATTCCACTATTACCTGCTAATTCACTAGGACACTCTGCCCTTTGTTCACTCATGTGACTTTGTAAGGGCTAGTGTGGGGTTTGGTTTCCAATTTCAACTTCTTTACTTCCTCCTCAGAGATGATATTATCTGTAGAACCAGAATCTACAATGACCTTGCATACCTTTCCAAATATCTTGCACCTTGCTCTAAACAAAGCTCTCCTTTGCTTCGGTTCTTCTTTGACCGGTTGTCTGATCAAAACCCTGTTAAACATCAGATTTTCTCCTACTTTTGATTCTATATGACTGATCTCAGATGCCTTAGGACTCATGATGTCCTCTTGTGCATAAGCCACTCTTTTCTCATTGCTTGAAGAAGAAGCTTTCTCCGGGCATCTATAAGCAGGGTGACCTAGCTGGTTGCAATGGTAACACTTCATGGTGGAAAAGTAAGAGTTACTTCTGCCTGCTCCTCTTCCCCTATTTGAACCTCCTTGAGGTCCTCTTCCTCTGTTAAATCCTCCTCTTGAAGATGTTTCACCTCCATGTTCAGTTAGCTTAGATTCTCCTTGGTTCCTTTGATCATTACCTCTACCTTGGTAAACACCACGCTGTCCTCTTTGATCTCTGCCTCTACCTCTACCCTTAGAGGACTGATCATGCTTTCTTTTGTTCCTTTCCTCAATCTTCATGGCCAACTGATAACATTGGTGGACTGTTTTAGGACTCAAAAGAGCCATCTCTTCTTGGATATTCCATTTTAAGCCATTAAGATACCGAGCCACTTTTAGGCTCTCATCCTCTGTCACATTAGATCTCAAGCAAAGCTTCTAAAACTCCTCAGTGTAAGTGTTTACATCTTGGTCCTTCTGCCTTAGACTCTGCCTTTTCTTGTGCAACTATATATCATAATCATCTAGCATATAGGCTTCCTTTACCTTAGCAACCATTCCTTTCCAAGTTGATATGGGCTGCTTGCCTTCTTTCTCCCTCTCAGTCTGAATAAACTTCCACCATGTCAAAGTTGATCCTCTCAATCTTGACTTAGCAACCTTCACCTTATGTGCTTCAGTTACTCCATCACATTCAAAGTGATTCTCCATGCCTTCTATCCAGTCCATGACTAGGTCTGCTTCCATCTTTCCACTAAAAAGCGGTATGCCTTCAAGTGCTTTTCCACTCAAGGCTTTCAATGCCTTCAAGAAAGGCTCCTCCTTCAAGACAGGGTTAGGTTCAGGGGTCTTATCTTCCTCTACAACCTCTTCTTCTTTTGGAATTCTTCCCTCAAACTGTGCACTCCTCACTGTTGCTTCAAGTTGGTCTATTCTTTCCCTCAACTACTTATTGTCTTCTTCTTGCTCTTCAACCATCTTAGCCAGTTCTGCATTGGTCACCATGGTGGAAGAATCACTTGACTCAATGTCTGACATGTAAGATTTCTTTCCCAAATCTTTCACTTGCTCTAATACCAATCTGATAGGGACAGGGTTGGATTGAGACAATCACAATCTCAATGCTCCGGGTCTCACCTTTGATAACCCCTTGGTGTCACTTCATCCACCATTCAACCTATAGGTCCTCTACTATTTAGGTACCCCTGGTTCATTTTCCAACCCTGCTATCATCTCTAATTTGCTGCTACCAAGCAATTCTTGGTGCTTTTCCTCACATTCACCATCTAGCCCTTAATATGATTAAAGACCAGTTAACCTCCAAAAGCTTCCTAACCTCGTTGCAGGGGTGTGCATAGGATTTCATAACTTCAAAACTTTCTAGGGAGGGTTCTTGTCCAATCTTCATACACCACTTCTCTATCGCTTTCACAAAAACCCTATTCTAGGGTTTAGGAAGGGCTAGTAGCCCTTGAGCCCCATTAGGTCTCTTAGCCCGCGAAATGAGACTATAACTTCTTCCTGCTTGATGAACACCTTAGACTTCCAACAAGAACCCTGGCTCAAATTCCTAGTGCTCCAAGATTTTTAGGGTTTTGGGCCTTCTCAGGCCGTACACAGGGTAAGACAGATTTTGAGTGATTTAGGTTTTTTTTTAAGCCACTTTCTGATGCACACAGTGACCAGTTTGTTTCCTTTAGCTTCCAAAAGAATTGGTGAAGACCCCTGACTCTTGCCAGGTCTTTGTAAGGCCTCCTTCGACTTCAACACCCCCAGAGTTGCTTGAAGGTGAAACCCCTGCAACGTTATTGGTTGTATTGCACTGTCTTCTCCCTAACCGGGCATAGTCTGCTCGCCTAGGAATAGACTTTTTGCATGCTCCTTGAACTCCTACAAACCCCTACTACTAACCTATGTACAAGTATGGGATTTAGCCACATTCCCATTGCTTCCATACTTCTTGGTACGGTGGGAGTGTAGTCTAAACCTCCATGTTATTGAATTTACCAGTCAAGACAAAACTAAAGAAAGAGACACATAATTT
Organism: Sequoia sempervirens; assembly: GCA_007258455.2. Classification (NCBI taxonomy): domain Eukaryota; kingdom Viridiplantae; phylum Streptophyta; class Pinopsida; order Cupressales; family Cupressaceae; genus Sequoia; species Sequoia sempervirens. Next base: position 529,463,120 of record VDFB02000015.1, on the reverse strand, counting down.
AAAAAGGGGAAAGAAAGTGATGGAAAGGCTATCTACTGTGACAAAACAAAGCTTCAAAAGGATTCTCTACATGTTATACAATGCAACAAAATGCCTCCTCTAATCCATTTAGCAGCAGTCACGTGGCCAAAAATAGAAAATCATAACTTTGCACACACAAATCACTGTATTTTATTATATGCAGATATCTTCCAACGTTCCCAATGCTTCATACCCTCCACAAAGGTTGAGAGATCCCTTTTACATTGCTAGGAAACAATTAGGTTTTTTGTTTCGAGCTCAAGAATGACCAAAAGTTGAGTGTTTGAAAACACACTGTGTTTTCCTAACCTTTGACAAGGTTGGCAATCTAGACACATTAGGACTTTAAAAACCCATCCATGCTTACCACCTTCCAACCCATTTAAGAGAAAAGATCAATTTTATTCCCACTTTACCAAATGCTAAATCAAAAATGGTCAAATGGTCAACATGACCAATACCAACACAAACAAAAATAACTTCAAGCAAAACTTTAAGGGAACCTAGTATTTTCCCAGGTGCTCCTGCACCAGTGAGGATCACTTCTCAGCATGATTTGCTATGGGTTCATTGTGTTTGAATGGATTCCATGAGGTTTCTTCATAGGTTAAGGTACACGGATGTTACTATCAGAGTGGAGCAGCAGTGTGTTTAGTGTTGGCTTGAGGGTTACTTGTGTAACTACATTTCAGGACAACAAAAGGCTTGGGTGTGATGGTTGTATTTGGGAAAGTATTGTTGTAATACTACGTGCATCACATGTCAATTGGTATGACTCCCTTTTGAGCATTGTACCAGGGATAACTTTAAGAAACCCCACCTTGGTGGAGGTGTAAAATCCTAGCGAATCTTGGCTAAGTGCTATAATTTTCCTGGTGAATCTATGCACATTATTAAAAAAATTGTAAAATCCTAGCGAATCTTATTGAATAATTGGTAAAAATAATAATCACAGTGGCGAATCTTAGCGAATAATCACTAAAAAGATTAATTACAATGGAAAATCTCTCCTTTGAAAATTTGCATAGTTGGTCGACATAGTTCCCCATATTTTTTAAAATCTCACTTTAAAAAAAAGACTAAATGAAAAAGTGAAATTGTTACCATTGATTAGCTTTTTAATTGGATGGTTGTAGGTTGATTATGTGACCTATATGCACGTTCCTTTAAAAGGCTTGTTGAGGCCCGAATTTTGTTTGGTCCACAAATCTAATCGTGTGGACCAAAACAAATTTTGGGCCTCAACAAGCCTTTTAAAAGGAATGTGCATATAGGTCATGAAATCCACTTGCAACCATCTAATTAAAAAGCTAATCGATGACAATAAATAAAAGCCCTATTCAAGGCTAAAATATCCCTAAAATTAAATGGTATTTTATTATTAGTGGTGATATTGCCCCAAAATTAATGGTAGGAATATAATATTATTGGTGAATATAATTAATATTTTTAATTACACTATAAACTACTGGCGAATCAGTTCCAATGATGCATTGTTTACATGGAGAATCAATTTGATTTATTATTTAAAAAATTAATGCATAGGCAAATTAATCGAGACAAAATTATTTTTTTGTAAAAACTTGGGGATTCATTCTACTTTTTAGCTTGTACTATTCGCCATTTTTGGAGGTCTCGATTTCAATTATTCGCCAATTGGTGAAGATTCGCCACTAAATTTTCCCATCGTTGTACAGTTATGATACCTTATCTTTTGTGGACTTGGCATTAAGTGATAACAGAGTTATCAGGGAGTATTTGGTATAATGGAAGGACTTCCCATTGGAGGATTCCACATGGGAAGGAGAGATGATACTTCAACATCCAGCTTTGCAGTTGCTTGGGGGCAAGAATCCAGAGAAGGGAGGAATGTAATGTCCCTTCCTTAGGCAACTGAGACTAGCTAAGGTTGGCCTACTATTAGGGTTCCCATAGGTCAATAGTATGGTTAAGGGACCCAACCGAGGGATGTGGAGCCTAGCTGGGAGATTTACGAGCCTTTCAGTTCAGAGTTTAGTTGTTGAATCCAGGGATAAATTGAAAATATTAAATTTTGCTTTAATGAAATAGTAAAAGTGAATAGTAACAGAGAATTATAAAGTGAATAGTGAAAAGTTCCCCCATCCTAGTGAAACAAAGTTGTTTTTAAAAAGTGGCCCTTTCTTTTGATGAGGAAAAGAACCTCGAGGAGGAATATTTTATTATATTTTATAAAAAATCTCATGGGAGGTTATAAAGTGAATTTTGGGCTTCTATTTTGGCATTCATTTTGTCATTTTTCATATCAGCACTTGCAAGTTTGATCTCTGGAGAAGGGTTTCAGCTTGGTCTCAGTCTGTTGCGAATGAAAACTCCCAAGGGCTATCATGAATTGGACGAGAATTCAATTCACCTTTGAGGAGGACCTACCTTGGGTCTTTGTTTGGGCTTCATTAGAGGAGTTTTAGGTGTTTAATTTTTAGACCTGAGTTTACAGTAGTATTATATCAACATATTTCTTCAGATCAAATACAACCATTGATAGATTGAGTCTCAACTATGCCAATACTATCACATATTTGCATTCTACTTGTTGGTTGTACTATTTTGGCATTATTGAAGGAAGATTTTAGTTAGAGTTTTAGAGAATTTACTGGTAGTAGGCAGCTAGGATTGTAGAGGTTAGTTTTATTGATTTTACAAACTATTTGGGCTATTTGTACCATCCTAAGGGGCAACCGGACTATCATCAAGGGTAGTCGTACCATCTTGTGATGTTGCTAGGGTTTGAACAACATATTAGAGAGCTTGATATGATTTATAATTTTGTACTTCTTTGGAATTCCATCAATAAAATTCAAGTGCAAGATAGCATTGGACTTCAGGTATGACTAATTGATGAATGGTGTTCCTAAATCTTTAGTTTTACAATTTTATGCATTGTTGTTGAAAAAAAATCAGAATTCAATAATTTATTTCAGTCATACATATGCTTGCACTCTTGAGTTGAAAATCCATCTATTGCATTCAATTAATTAGCAAACCCCAAAGTCAATCATTGGCAATCAAACGTATTCAAAAATAAAACAAAAAAAAACATTCCTATTCGCTGGTCAAAGATTTTGAAAAAGACAAAAATTAGTAAATTGGATCAGATTGGGGTTGGGTATCTTTCAATTTATTTTATTAGTTCAACTATTATTTATATTTTATTTTTTTATTTTTTTACTAAAAGTAGGTTATCAGTACAAAAATATTGGGTTGATTACCATGTCAAGAAAAATACTAAAACTTATTAATTTTAAAAAAAAATATGATGCCCTAGATAAAAGAATCTAGATTATAGATAGTATAATTTATTTTCTATTTTAGATAAATATTTAATATAAAAGTTGGCATTGAGTGGAAACAATCATGTTTTAATACACACACATTTAAATATTTATTTATTAAAGTTGCAAAAAAATATATCCATGCCCTAAAGTTTCAAGTTATAAATATGCACAAAAATTTTGAATTCAAAAAAAAAAAATTACTATATAAAGCTTGACATCTCATGTAACATCATTTTTTTAGCATTTTATCGCAACTAAATTATAGTGCTAATTTATAAAAATATATATATTCAAATAATTTTTTAATTTTTCAAAAAAATACGAACATAAAATATAGTAAAAAATAAACATTTTATTAGTTTACATCATTTCAAAATTCAAAACATATATGCCACTTTCTAGTGATTCAAGTTTAAAATTTAGATCAATGTTGGTTGGTTCCTTTATAAAAATGTGACACAGCTTTGTACTTTTACCTCAGAGTAACTCACATAGGTCATAATCAATTCCATTTCCAATCATGTTATTTGCAATGTGAATGGAAGTGGCAAAGACTGTATAGTCATTATTTAGTCGACAGATTTTGTGTCCAATAAGCCTTGCAGTGTACTAGATGGTTGGATTCCTAATTTTGTTCAAGGTGAATTCCTTTTCTTCAAGACTAGCACCTGTCTTCTCCATTAACTCCTTGACCTTGACAGTTTTTCATTTTGGAACTGGTCCAAAGGACCACATACTAGTTACATCACTAATAGCTTCCTTGGTTATTAAGTACTTGCCATCAATCCAAAGGGATTCACCATGAATTCTACTTAATACCATTCTAATGTACTTCTTTTTAACTTCAAACCATGGGAACTTCTACCACACATCCAATTTCCTTTTATTTAGGGTTTTGTATTCTAGTTTTAAGGTATCATCATTTCCTTCTAATTCTCTTGTCCATAGAACACATAATTCGTTATTGGAAACTTCTTCTATTTTCCCATGAATGTATGCATTGATATCCTTAGTCGGTAAAACTCCAAAGGGAGTGCAAGAGAATGCACCCACCAGATCTTCCAATAGAACTTTCCAAGAATGCCTCTTCAATTCAGGTTGCAATCTCTCTAATACATTTACAACCTTTGAGCCTTTTATTACATCTAAAATTCCTTTAAATAATTTTTTTGGAAAACTTGAAGTACACAAAATACCTCTTAAACTTGCTTGGAAAAAATTAGGGTTTGATGATCTGCTACTGGGAGACGTGTCAGATCCTTCCACTTCTTCAGTTTACTTATCCTTCGCATGTGTAAAATGAAATGAATTTTTCTTTCCAAGCATGCTTTTAACTCCTTGATTTGACCCATTTCAATGATAAATGCTTTAGATAAAAAACTGGTAAACTTCGAAACCTTGTATGCACAGTCAACTGTTAGAAGCTCCACAAACTTCTACATTAAAATATTGTCTCCTGTAGTTTTCACCGAACGATCCACAATATTCATCTCCATCTTGTCTCTTCATGTCAAGCCATGACACATCATATCGACAAGGGGGCTATATAATTTTCAGTAAAGCTCCCCCTAAGTCATAGCTTTGGGCTTAGTTACCAGAGGAAGCATCTACATCGAAAATAGGTACAAATTATCCCTTGTCCTCATTTTCTTCTTTCTTTCTCCATAATTTTTATATTTCCTTCTTCACTTCATTTGGATCAACTTTTTTGACTTGTTCATCCTTTTTTTTAGGCTCATTCTTTCTTATGTTCTTGTTTCTACAAGATTTTGCAATATGTCTAGGTTTGTTGCAATTATAGCATACAACCTTTTTCTAACCAATATGACCTCCCTTCAATATTGTTATGCACTAGTTAGCCTCATGTCCAAATATATTTCATGTGTAATAGTATCCATTGAATGATCTAGCAGTATTAAATCTATTCATCATTTAACTTCTGCACTCAGCAGCTCTATGTCCAAATTTCTTGCATACAAAACATTGTCTAGAAAAGGGTCCAACATTCTGATTCATTCTACCTCTACATTCTATAGCCTTATGTCCAAATTTATTTCATGAAATGAAAACACCATTAAATGTGGGTACCTTTGAGCATTTGGTTGTCAAATAGGGAGTCTTCTAGCATTGCTTCTCTAATTCCAAAACTTGCCATAGTTCCTCTTGCCTTCAATTTTTCTAGATTCACTGGTCTTCTTTATATTAGATGTTTGATCTTCTTTAGAGCTTTCTTCTCTTTCAAGTCCCAAACCATATTTATCTTTAGATGCTTTCTATCCATCAATTAACTCATCAAGAATTGTAGAACTTGTCTTAAGTTTTTCCTCGTGAATTCTTGCTTTCTCCAAATCTGCTCTCAGATTTACCACTTCCTATTCAAGTCTAGTGCATTCACTAGTTTTTCTTTGTATCACTACATTCAGACAATCCTCAATTTTTTTCTTTTCTTCCACTTGTATTTTCATTCCGCTGATGTCTTCATTTTATTTCTTTAGTTGTACATTAACTTCTCTATGTCTTTCTCTAAATTTCTTGATCTACTCTCTCAGCTTCTTGATGCATTTTTTTCCTCTTTTAGACTTTCCTTCAGATTTCCATTCTCATTTTCAATTTTGTTAAGATATTCAAGTGCATCTTTGAGTTCTTCATCCGTGTTTAGAATACAGTCTTCTTCTATATATTCTATTGTAGAATTTTCTTCTAGAGGAGTAGGGTACTTCCTATCAGCCATATGTTCAAATTATAAGATCTTCCCAAAGAAGTCAAGCTCCTTCTAGGGAACCAAGCTTTGATACCAATTGTTGAACACTCAGAATACTGAGAGGGGGGGATGAATCAATATTCCTCTAAACCAATTAAACACAACCCATACAATTAACTAAATTGAAATAACAACAATGAAGAATGAAAACATGAATACAACCACAGAATTACATGACACATGAACACCAGTATTTTTATGTGGAAAACCCAAAAAGGAAAAACCATGGTGAGGGTTAGCTCATAATATATTATATCTAGATATAAGATAATACAAAAGGCTCGCTAATAGGACACACTATCTAGAAAAGATCTCACAACCCACTGAGTAAGAGAAAAGAAGGGTTGGCAACACTGCCTATTTGAACTTATACAATAGCATCTATCATATGCCAGATTACAATTCCATTGAGGTGCAAAAATGATCTTCACACAATCTACTTATACATGTAATAAATTTTCTCTACTCTACCACATTCACATGTCATATATTCCTTTCACATTCTTCTACACCATACTTCTCACTCCTCTATAAAACCTTAATAATGATATCATATATATACGCACATCAAGTGAAACTTCAATTAGGTCGGCCTAATTAGAAGCAACACACAAAAATTAAACATGTCATCCTTAAAGCATTTCATCCACACTTGGCACCTAATACAATTTCCATCAAGATAGGTCGAAATGGACCTAAATGTAAATCCCACCTAAGATAGATTTGTTTAATTATTCTCCACAAAACATCAACCATGTTAGGTTGGACCAAAATAGACCTAAACACAAAGTCTTCAAGAGCTCATGTAATCTTATCAATCGTGCGATCTCAAAACTCAATCTCTCATTGAATTCTCATTCAACCGATATTCATGAACTTATCTTCATCATCACAAGACAAAATAATTATTCGTGAAGAAGTCCAAAATCTCCCACACTAGTACACTATTCAAAAGATAAATGTGATATACAGAGCCACACACTGTTATTCATATCTTTCTAGAAGCTGTATAAAATGTCACAAAAACTTGAATGATGCTCCATCTGATGGTCTCAAAATTGTAGTTATAATTGTAGAAGGTTATGCCAACGTGTGATGAAGTGCAAACCCAAAAACTAATGCACTAGTCCACAACACTGACAAAGGATTCAACACTTAGCCAAATTCTTGATAAACCATGCTTTCCAGACCAACTGGCACTATACGAAGGTCACCAAAAATACTTCCCCACTATGCTATGATGATCATAATAATTTTGACATCAATGAAAACACTGGATCAACCACTATAAGTACACTTCATGCTCATGTTGCCAAACTACATCATCAATGACAGACTTCCAAACTTCCAATAGACACCCCCTTATTCTTAAGGATCTCCTTTCCCAACATTTCATTTTGGTGAACCTAACTTTCTTACATCATACTTTTCGAATTTGGAGATCCTTGAAACCCTAGATCTAGGTTTTGCATCATTTTGTTTTGCATTTCATTTAGGGTTACATATTGCATGTTTGCATCATTTAAACTCACAAAAATTTAAAAAAATTGCATACATTTTGTATAATAGCTTGCAGTAATGTGTGTATAAGTCATTTAGATCAACATTTCATTCAAAATTACATTAAAAAAAGTTATCATTTTGTACATACATTGTCCTTTAAATTACATTTGCACTTCATCTAATTTTTGGAAAAACTGTCACTAAAGAATCTATTTGTAGTTAGGAACAATAAGCTTAAATATCAAGTTAAACACTTAGATTTAAAGTTTTTAGACCCCTATCCTAGGACTTATTCACACTAGCGAAAACTTGTCCTGGTATAGGTGCTTTTCCAAATTTCTACACATTTATTTGTATTTGTCTCTTCAGTTTCTTGTACTTTCATATCTCAGTTTCAGTTTTAGAAATTACATATTTATGTAGTTGTTTGCATCTAGTTCAATTTGTTTAAAATAGTGCATTGTTTAAAATCAAAATGTACATTCAAAAGTAATCATTTTCAGGTTTTTGTATCTAAAATCAATCAATTACCATATTTCAGATCTAAAAATTGCAATAACTTGTTCAATACTTGCATTGTGTTTCCTATTTATGGATGTTTACTATCTTTATTTAGTTTTTTTTTCATTTTGGGTACACTTTTGGTTTGGTGAAACTTGTATGAGTATTACAACCTGGTTTCCTACTACCAATACTTCAATGAGACATAATTTGAGACTCATGCAATCCCATGCTAGTACATTTGCTATGGATCTCAAATTTTCTAACTCTTTCACTCATAGTGTTGACACTAGTCAACCCATGTTGGACTCCAACCCTGATGACATGATTAGATTCATTGAAATTCAACCTCATAAGAACCAAACCAACTTATCTCTTGACATTGCTTTCTCAAATAATGATATAATTAAACATGCACTTGATGGTTCTCTTTACATAGCTGAAAGAATCAATGAAAAGCCTTCAAATGGGATATTAATTGATATTGTGTGTGTAGAGAATGTGATCACTAAGGATTCTTATTTGTGCATGAAATTTACCAAGATTCTTATGAAAGATTAAAATCATGGATCAAAACACGTGATGGTTTTTCTCACCCTACGATAGGTTCGATCACTCTTCCATCAAAATTTGGACTAAAACAATTAGATGTATCATTCTCCATTATCTCGACGTCAAATCAATTTTGTGTGAAGTCAGGCTATCCATGGCTATGCTCCATGAATATTGTCCTATCGTTCATCCACAAGTGCTTGAAATTCTCATTTTATAACCAAATTTTTACAGTGTATCATAGTGGATTTAATCATTTGTCTTCCCAAGGGAAATTTTCATTGGATTTATTTTGGCCCAAACTTGTAGAGCCTATAAAACCTCATGAAGATTCCTTTTTCAAATCCTATCAAAAGTTTAAATCAAAACATATAGTAGAGTTATCCCTTTCCAATATCCCACCTGAAACTGAAATATCTATAGTTGTTCCTCCCACTCTAATTGTTGTGGATCAACCTATACTTGAACCAAAAGAAACAAATTATGATGTTATTCTACCACCTATATCCTACAAAAGACCAAAATATAACCATACAATTCCCATTGTGCTTCCTAAAAGCAAACAAGTTTACAAGCCTAAAGAGAAAGTGGTTTTGCAACCCACTAAAGTCCCTTCCATTCCTCCCCTAAGAGAAGAAAAGAGACTGATGGTTGAAAAACCCGCTCCTACACCATCACAACTTGAGAACTATGCAAGAAGAAACCGAAATGCTAAAGAGCTTAGGCATAGATGTCATGCTATTGCTCATCAATTGAAGAAAAGAACAAACCAACTCAAACAAAGCATGATGATTCTCCACCTTTGCCACAACATGAAACTTCTAAACCACAAAAAAAACAATAACATATAATGGACATTGTCATTAGGCCTCCTGTTGTGATTAACTTGGATGATGATGATGAGATTGCTAAAATTGATGAAGAAGTGCATAATGAATTGAATTCACTATTTTCCACTTCTGTGAACTTAGATGGACACAACTATTCAATGATCCTCCTAAAAAGAGTGAATCACCATGTGTTCAACCTGGTAATTTTCTAGTATGACACTTTTTGTTTCCCCTTTGGCTAGTTATCTACCTTTCGTATTTGATGAACAAGATTGGGATGCATACAACCTGCTTTAGGTTAGCCTGCATGTGACATACTATCATTCTTTTTCTTTTCATGTTCTTTGTGATTACATGTATGTAATGTGATCCCCTATATCATGATTCTTGGCTTGACTTTATGTTTGCGATTTTTCTTTGGATGTCCTTTGTTACTCTATTGGTGCAAGGATGCAAAGGAAACAAATCTATCGTGGCATTCTTCTATCTATCATAAACATTGTCTTTTCTTTTGTCTTGTGTTTTCCTTTTGGGGATGATGCAAGGTGTTGGACATCTAAGTCTCTTCCATGTTCCTATATTTTTCTCTATATGTGTCATTCCTCCTTTGTGTTTTTTGTTCCACCAAGTATTTGGGGAATGATGACAGTTCCAAGCTCTATTATATCACTATAGCAAATACATGTGTTGGCCCCAAATCTGTGGATCCTTATATGTTATCTTTTTAGATTGCATGTGGGGGAAACCTCCTTTTTCATGACACGTCATTATTTGGAAACATATCATTGGCATATGGCTTTCCAAATAAGCTCTCATGGCCCTTTTTATCAATTGGAATTTATCATTTCTACTTTAAAGTAATTGCTCACAGCATGGTGTTTAGCAGTTCCTTTAAAGTGGAGGCATACATTGGCATTATTTCATTTTGGTATTAATATTTTGACATTTTTTGCTTCACTTTTATTCATAGAGGTTGGAATTAGTGTAGCATTAGCATAGCACATTGATCATTTTGTGGCACCCTATCAAAGTTATTAGGGAGTATAAATTTTGGTATGGTTGACGTATGGGAGACTTATAGACCTAGTGTGACCTTCCCATCTACCACCCCTTTTTTATTATGGGTACACACCTTTTAGACCTAGTGTGTATTTCTCATTTTTCCTTTTGGGCTCACCTAATGTATATCGAAATGCACTTGCCCTTGTGAGTTTATTTTATGGATGTGGCATAACACAGCTTGCTAGTCCATCCTTTTTTCCTTTTTATTTTCATTGGATTTGACATTGTATACTTGTGTATCTTGTCTTGTTGCATGTATCTTACACATCTTGTGTGTCCCTTTGTCCTTATTTTTGTTTAACATGGGATCTTATATCATGAGGGCTTGATCATCCTCATTGATCTTTATCATCCTATCTCTCTAACATTTGTACACTTGGACCCCTCTTGACACATATTCATCTACTTTAGTGTCAGTTTAAGCATAAGTTTATACTCTCACTAAAGTGGGGGCTAAATGTAGTGTAGAAAATTGTATACCTTTACAATTTCATACTATGTTTGGGTTTCTTGATTTATTGGACTTAATTAAGCTTCTAATTTTACAAATTATGCATTCTAAAGCCTTATTATTCCCATTTTCTAAAAGAGAAATATACATTTAATTAGTGCAATTAATATTTCAATCATATTGGAGTATGTGTGTCCTAGACTTATGGGCCAAGACCCATTTTTAAATATGTTTTTGGCAACATTTTAATGATTCAGATTCAATATGCAAGTGTTGGATTTTAGAATCTAATTTCTAGGAAATTAGATAAACACCTATAAATACATGGTCTTTTTATCAATTCAAATCTATCTAGCGAGAGAACACACTTTATGAGATCAATTCAAGAGAAAATATTATTGCAAAGAGCATTCAAGAGTAGATTTATCAGTCATTTATTGTAGCATTCAAGGTCCAAACATCATTTTCAAGCTTATGTGTGTTCATGTCATCTTGTGAAGGCTAATATGCATTGTTGATCCTGAAGCACCCAAGCATTTTCAAGTGTCCAAATCTATCAAGCAAAGAAAGATCAGATTCCTTGGAAAGATGTTTTTGTCTTCAATCCTCTAAGGGAAGCCATTGAAGGTTTGGTGAGTTGTAACAAGCAAGTGTTCATCATTTCCTTCTCCATTGTCATTATCTTTCTATCAAGGTTTACTTAGCAAACATGGGGTTTGACTAAGGCAAGCCCCCATTCAAACAAAATATTTTTTCTCTTTCTGTATGTGTATATTTTAGGTTGAAGAATAATTGGAGATATTAAGGAGCAAATTTCTATTGGTGTAAAAGTTGTCATCATTGTTGTCAAGCCATGAAAATTACATTGCAAACTTTATTTTTGACTTTCTGACAGTGGGACCTGTGCCAATAGGAAGCTAAAATACAACACCAAAGGACTATAAAAATTGTTTTTAGAAGCCCTAACTAGGACCCATTCACCCTAGGATGAATCTATCCTTCAGTAGGTCTCAAGACCAACTTTTAGTGATAGGTCCATGTGTCCAAACCCTTCTCAAATTTTCTTGCAAACTGTGATTTCAGTTTATGTACTTTCAAGAATTTGCATTTCATGTATTAGGTCTTAAAATTCATTTAATTTGAGCATTGCAAATCATTTTAAATTGGTTTCATATTTGTCCTATTGTCTTAAGGATTGGGATCTAGGTTTGATTGACTCACCACTGAGGTTGAAATTCAATCTTTACACCTTGTTATCTCTTTCCTAATGAAATGCACTTAGGGAAAGACAAAAATAGAGAAGACACCCCCTTATATTATTTAAGGACCTTCTTTCCCTAAATGTCACAAACACAACAATGATAAAGTGAATAAACAATAAATTTAATTCCTAAACCAAAAAGCAATAAAACACTAAAAATAGTTAGGCAAATGCAACTGCTATTAGAAAGCGTAGTAATTCAATGTAGAACAATTTTTATTTTATTGCCACCATGTCCTTAACCCATAATCTCTTGCATCCACAATCACCTAAAGGAATTTCATGATTGCAAACCTTATCTAGATTATTAAGAGGATCATTAGACAAGTATCCACCATAAGGATTGTCTACATTCACAACTACCATCTTTGACATCACCTTAGTGTTTATCTAGAAATTTCCTCCAAAAATTATCATCAATAACTCACCACCATCTCAAAAATCAACACCTAATAGAAATTACAAATGAGCCACCCTAAAAAGGTATTTTAAGGCTTCATTAACAACATATATGTTTTAGTCTTGGGTAAACCCACAAAAGTGCTTTGCAATTCGAGTGAGGAAGGAAAAGTTGCAAAAACAACCCCATGCAAAAAAAATGGTTTTTGGGGTTTGAACGAACTTCTTGGTTCAAGTGAACCAAAAGAGGGTTTGATAGAACCCAAATTTGAGAAAACCCAATAAATGGAAGGTCCCACCATTCTCGCCAAAAAACACAAAGAAAACCTTTTTTGAAAGGGGGTTTGCTCGAGCCCCCTGGTTTTCCCAAACCCCCCTTTTCCACCTTCTCACCTCTGGCACCAAAAAAATTCCAAAATTTTATGCTTCGAAGCTCGGGTTGAGGATGAAAATGGAGGAGACTTCATAGAACCAACTAGATGATGGTAGTCCTTGGAACGAGCTATCCAACGAATATAATTTTAATATGTTTTTGTTTTATTATGTATTTGTTTTTTAAGTTTTATTAAACATATGTTTTTCACTGAAAATAAAGCTCTTTGTTATGCACATGTGGAAAAATAGTGAATTATCAATTTTTTTTTTGAAAAATATGAGTGCACCAGATATTGAAGTCCTTGATCCAACAAAAGAAAAATGAATTTTGATACATACAAAAAAAGTTATGCGTTATATGGTCTGCCTATGTCTAAATTGTAATTGGTTTGACTTTGAAACTTGATTAAGGAAAAAATATTCAATAAAACACTATGAAACCAATTGGAAGCACTAGATATCATAGTTACAAATATAAATTCAAAAAAAATAGAAAATTATCCTTCATGGAAAAAAATTTATGCATTATACGGTGGGTGTCACTGCTTAAAAATGTTGTTTACTTAAAAAAACTAGTTTTTGAAGGAGATGGAAAAAGAAGTGAAATATAATTCCAAAAATTTTGAAAAAAATATATTTAGAATCTACAAAAAAAATGTCACAAATCACTAGTTTGCATCATCTTCAAATTACTCACGGTTTAGCCTCTATAGGTGCCTAAAAGTGAAGATTTAGTTAGCAAAAATTATTTCAGTGTCCAGTTTGGCCAAAAATTGTAAACCAGTATTGTGGGATCACCCTCTTATAAATCCCAACAACCCTTTTCAATGGAGCTCTCAAAATGATAAAATCCAAACATCTTTTAAAATTTTATGCACCATAGGCTAATGCATCTCCACCCAACCTATTATGAGATCAACACCTAGAATATCTCTTCTAACTCCAAAAAAAATCATAGGTGAGACAACCCTAATGTGAAATTCACATCGCTCTAAGATTTATCATTGAGACAAATTTTTGTATCCCTACAAGACATTATTCTAAAAATAATTATAGTAAAAAAATGAAGTGGCTTGTGATACAAAAGTTAACCATATATAAGTCATTATTATTCATAAATTCTATAGTAAAATTGATTGCAATGTCCTCCATAATGTGCTTAGCTTCATAACAGAAAATCAGGTGCAACCATTGGTGGGAAATGAACCTAGAGAAGGTCATCTTGATACCATCAAAATTATCTTTACATCTTTCATTTCACTCAAACTAGGAAGTAAAAATGTAGGTGGCACATGTTTGAAAGCCAAAAAATCTCTAAATAAAAGAGATCATCTTGAATGATCTCTTCACATAATGCCACCTAAGGTTGAAATCAATACCTACATCAACATTGTTAGGAAAAAGGATCTTGCTAAGGAATTATAGAAATTAATAACTCCATAGTACACCCAAATACAATACATTTTACATTATCATACACTATTCTCAACCTTCAAGTGAGCATAACAAGATTATTGTCATCCAAAATTCTTTGTAAAATATTAGCAAGGTATTCTAATGGCTTATTGAATATTTTCCAAATTAATCTCTCACCACTATTTTATTCACAAAATTTAAAATGAAAAAATAGTAATGAACTCTGCATAAATTACAGTATATTGTTCAAATTCTAATTACCAATTTTTTACTTCTTGATCACATTGTTTAAAATCATTGAATTGCTCATGATTATATTTTTTGAGACACCCAAAAAATTAACAACCTTTACACCTCTTCCAAGTGTTATACCTAAACCTTTTTTTCGGTTCAACATTATACCTTCTTTGAATCCCCCACAAAAAATTCCTCATCCATATTATTGAACATACAACTACCACTAAAAGATCTGGGGTTTTCATGCAACTCCCCCTCAAAATTCAAGTTAGCAAGGCCTTGTGGGGGTGGTGACCATATAAATATTTCTTTATACACTTAAACTATTTAATAATGCACTACCCATTGGGTGGGGTGGATTTTTAATATTTTCCTTTTTTTAACAAACCATTATCCCATAAGGTGATATATTTGTTTTTTTGAGAAAGATACAAAATCCCATAAATCACTATTTTTGAATAATTTTTTTTAGTTTAATAATAACTTACTCAGAAGAGCCTTTTTTTTAACACATTCTACTATTATTTCACATATGTCAAATAACTAGGGAGGTCAATATGATGTAAATTCAACTAAAGAGAGTGTTTCAATAAAGGATTGGTCAATTTTGTAAAATCTAAAGAAATGTTTTAAGGAAGTAGTTTTCACTCCATCTAACATAAGCATAGATACAATTCCAACATTTGAGGGGAAAGGGGTAATATATGAATAGATGGAACACACTCATTACCAAAATAAGAAAGACATTTAAAATCATCAATGAGATAAAATTTTCACAATGAATCACCAATCAAAACTTGATCATGAAGATCCACATAGGAGAAAAATCCCACTTTAGGGAACCATGCCTTATTCTATTACATTTCTTTTCATCTTTTACTAGGATAAAAAATAACCATGTTTGACCAATTAGCCTCTTCTCTTCAAACCAATCCATCAAATTGTGTCTTGTTGGAAGTTGTTGTCATTGATGTCAACATTGAGGAGATTATTGGTAGTTGTTGTCATTGATGTCAACACTAATTGTTGGTTAGAATTGAGTTAGTCCTTGGTATTAGTTATCATTACTATATTCAGTTTTGGATAACATTGGTGATGAAGCTCATGGTTGGATGTCATGCCTTATCAAAGAAAAATTGTTGAATTTCATGATTGGATGTCATGCCTTATCAAAGAAGAGTTGTTGAAGTTTATATAATACATTATTACTGTCATCAGAGTTGATTTCATAATGATATATTCAGATAAGGATTAGAAGCATGACCGATAGTGTTGTTAAAGGTCTATAATATGTCTTATGCTCTCTCCTGATGTTCCTAATGAAGTACATGTTGTTAAAAGAAAGTTATGGCCTCTGCAAGTTACTCAAGTGTTTCTAATTCAAGAAGTTGCATTGAAGTATGTTTGGGAGAATGATTTGCATTCCTTTGTTGTTGATGATTTGGTATTGTGGTTTGGTATTCAATTTCAGTGTTCTATGGATGTTGTACTCCTATATTTTTAGGTCACCTATGTTTCCAAGGAGATCTCTATGAATTGCAGAAAGTTGACAGTATTGTTGGTTGTCTAGACTGGTCTTGAAAATGCTTTGTATTTCTCTGTATTGATGTCTCTACTCCTATGGCTTCGTGAATGTGCTCTCAATATCTATGAAGTGTCTCAATTATAATATCATGTGTTGAAGTGATCCATAAGTTGTTCTACTAACACTACATCATTTGGCTATGTATTATGTGTTGTAGAAACGAAAGTGTAAAACCCACAAACTTAAATAATTGTAGCACAAGTTAGATGCAAAGAAATACAAAAGATAGTAAAAAAGACACATATTTATGTGGTAAAACCTTGACAATATGCCAAGGAAACATCCACAGGGAAAAGTATCAGTATTCTTATTGCTCAAATAAATTGATTACAACTTTCACACAGTTGCTACTCTTCAATTACAATTCATTGCAATTAATTTAGCCTTCAAGACAATAAGATATATATAATATTTTAGCCTATGTCAAACTTAGAAAAAACCAACTTTTTTTTTATCTTTTGTTTTTTAAATCTTTATCTTTTCCAAAGAAGATTTTCC
The DNA here is from genome assembly GCA_007258455.2 of Sequoia sempervirens. Lineage (NCBI taxonomy): Eukaryota > Viridiplantae > Streptophyta > Pinopsida > Cupressales > Cupressaceae > Sequoia > Sequoia sempervirens. Next base: position 529,446,354 of record VDFB02000015.1, on the reverse strand, counting down.
AAAGATAATAATTTTCTTTAATTCCGTTATCTTTTCCAAAGATAAAATTCTAATTTCTTTCTAATTTATTGTTGTCATATCCAAAAATCTCCACCTTGACAACAATTTACCTGATACTTGTGTTGAACACCTAGAATACTGAGAGGGGGGGTGAATCAGTATTCTATTAAACCAATTAGTCATAATCCAACCAATTATCAAAACATATTTAACTGCAACAACGAAAGAGTACATGAAGAAAATCACAATACAACATAATACATGAACACTAGGATTTTTACATGGAAAACCCAAGGAGGGAAAAATGACAGTGAGGATTAACTCACACTATATTATAACCGGTTATAAGATATTATAGGGTTCATTGCCAAGAATCACTTTCCTTAAAAGGCTCACATCCTGAAAATATATACAAAACAAAATGGCTACACAACCAAGGTGTGAACTAATACAAAATGCACCTTCCTTGTGCTAAATTTAGTTCCAATGAAGTTCTGAAAACAAAACACTTCTCTACTCTGCAGTCGCTCAACATATACTTCAATTTTGCACCTGTTATGACTTCACACATATGAATTCGCAGGTATACACAAAATCAGATCTTACACACACATCATATATTTCACATCACACACCTCATCTCTTCTTTTTTGTGACACTAAACTATTTCACATATATACCTTATTACTTCCGTATACATCAATTAGATCAGCCTAATTAGATGTAGCCCCATTTCAATTCAAAATACTTTGTTGCCTTCATACATGGAAACAAAATCTTCGCACTCAAAAAAAATGTGCAATGTAATGCCCCGTCTTATAACCTAAGGAATGTTGCAATTGTGTATTAAAGTGAAATATTTTTATTTTTTTAAACTAATAATATTAAGTTAATTAGCTGCATACATTCACTAAGTTACGCGACATTACACTACTTGAGTTTCCATAGACGACTTTAGTATTTAGCATTGCACATATTTAATTAACATAAACTTTAAAAGTAAACATTGCATATCATTTGAAAATTCCATTCAAGATAGTTTAAAGTACAAATATGATTTCTTACATTGCATTTGAAAAGATATTACAATACTCATTCATCTGATGAGGTAGATCAAATAATAGTTACAATTACATTTACAAATGTTCACCTCATAAACAATTGAGGGATGTTACAACTCAAGATTTACAATAATGCAATAAAGAATGTACATCTATATCCAAGTATGAGCTCTCCATCCATGAAGCTCTCGTTTCCATGATCATAAACTGGGAACCCAACGGAGTAAGGTGCATGTTCCACCCAACCATGTGGTACCCATAGGTCCACCCCCCGTGCTAGGAGATAGTAATATGGTTACCTAGACATAACCTATAAACCCTAGACACAAGTACATAACTAACTGATGGTTACATTGCTTCCAGAGTTTAAGACAATCGAATGTACTAAGAACACAAGGTTATCTATTATTTTAGGTGGAGTGTCATCACAATATTGCAAAGGTTACCCTGGTGTTTCTTCCTAGGTTCTAGCCCCCAACTTGGGTTACCCTGGTAACCTCTTACGAAACCCGGCCCCATTTGCAAACTATTGCGGAATCGAATATCTTTTAAGGTAACAAGATATCGATTTGCCATTCCAGGCCTTCTCAACTTATACTCAAGACTAAACTAGCTCAAGAGTTTATAAGTGAGGCATAATCATCTTATTAAAGATTTTTAATCTAACTACTGTGTTATTTAGTTATCACTAACTTACTAACTCTTTGTAAGTTACCCTGACACCACTTTGTGTGTCGGCCCTTACACAGAGCCACTCCCCTAAACATAACAAAGGAATTCTAAGTTCTCTAACTAGGGTAGACAGAGTGCACAGAATCAACATATAATATCAGATATACCACAATGGACATCACAACCTGTTCAAAAAAAACCAGGTGTCTATAAACAATATAAAACCAAGTGCACTACCCGAGTTTGTTCAAACACATGAAACCAATGTAAAATTTAACTCCCTTGAAAAGTCTATAACTGGAAGACTTGAAATCACATAAAAATCCCCATTTGCCCAATAAGAATTTAAAGCAACTTAAAGAAAATTCACGTCTATCATTTGGATTTACTAAATCCAGTCAATCAATTACTTTAAGGAATGAAATTAATCAACCGAAACATAATTCATTTTTTAATTAAAACAGATGATTCCAGTTTAGCATACATGCATTATTTTTAAATCTCTTTTCTTGATGCATATCATTATAAAAACATCTATTCTTAATTTTCTTATACTAATCAACAATATTTATTACATTTAAATAAACATGCAATAAAATATTATAATTAAATATCTATTATTATTAAACAGATATTCTTCATTATTAAATTTAACTTATAATCCCACAACAAAAACACACATTATAACTTTATATTATAACATATATATTTACATTACATATATAATATATATACATTTAATTACATATATTATATAAATGAAATATATTATATATATATTATAACTTACAAATTAAAAGTAAGTTTTTTTTTTTTAAACATTAAACAAAACAAAAAAAAGAATCTTATATTAAAGATTTGGGCAGGGTCGGCTCTCTACACAGTCGAACCCTCCATGGGAGGGCACAGCTGTGCAGGCAGCGCCGGTGCTGCCCTCACAGCCGGCTCCCCTATGGGGGTCGGCCGTGGGGATAGCCCCGGCCCTTCCACAGTAAATACAAAAATTTAATAAATTTTATTCCTATAAAAATCTCAGAATTTCTTCCGCGTTTCTGTATGAAAATTCGCGTACTGAAATTCTTGAAAATAAAGAATTTCTTTAGAAACATTTGTTAATCAATAAGATTATATATATATTGATTTATGTATATGTATATCTTTCAATTATACATATACATATATTAATATATATGTAATTTTATTTGGTAGTTAAAATCATTCAGATAGGCAACTAATTTCTACAAAATTTGCTACAGGAAATTGAGAAAATTATCATTATACAGGATTATTTCCTCATAAAATTCCAATTTAACCTCAATGGGTTTTCAATTCCATTTTAATAATAAACAATTTCCTCCATAATTTAAAATACTCAAATAATCTAAATATTCTTTTCTGGTAAGATCTTTCAGAGGCTTCTTTTCTCCAAATATCAAAGAAATATTATTTTACTAATCTACAGAGCATACACCTGTTTCCTTTTGAATTTCTTCTATTGTTTTCTTTATCCTTGTTTTCTTGAAATTCTCACAAATATCAACAAGTTTCTACAGAAAGATTTCTAGCAAACAATTTACTGAGAAGAACAAGGGTTTTAACAAATATTTCCTTTCAGAAACAAACAAATTAAAAACACCAGGGAAATACCTGTTTCTTGTGGTTTGAAGATCTTAGTTGTTGGAGAGAATCTTCTGCCTATAGTGTGCAATCCTCCAAAGCTTCTCCAAAACACCAAATCCAAAGAAATCTAAAACCAACCACAAGATCTTCCCACCAAAGGGATCTTCCACAAATATACAACGAAACAGAGGAAATGACAATTTTTTTAAAAAATAATTTTTTTAACAGCAAGCTATTCTTTCATTTCCGTGAAGAAAAATGATTACCCTCTGTATTTTCAAAATCCCTCGATAATATCCGTGAATAACCTCAACCCAAAAGCAATCAATTTCCACTGGCACACATGTTGAGAAGAAGAAAATATCTCCAACAACTTCCCCGCAATCTTTCCTTTCAAGAATTGCATGTATTTAATTTATTTTAAAATTTAAAATTTTCAATTTTCAAAAATACAATTTTATTTAACAATTCAAAATGCCATTTCCACAATAATAATAATTTCAAATTAAATCTATTCACACACATTTAAAACAATTTTAATTTAATCAATTAATTTATTTAATTAAATGAATTTAATCTTTTATTATCAAATTATTTAACCAAACAAACTAATTAATTAATTAAATAACATGTAAAACTTATTTCTTTAACATTTAAAAATTAATTTAAATAATAGTAAATTAAAGAATATTAGACTATCATTAAAATTGACAAAATTTACCTTTCAAGCAATTAATCCAAACAGGAAAAGACAAGACAATCTAAGACTCCAAACTAAACTGACGATGTACTATGACTGGGTTAAAGACTAGACTAGGATGAACCATGCTACTACCTCCCAATCAACATATCCGTTGAGTCTTGACACGCTCAGACCTGAGTAACCAGGTGGAGTCGGTGTCATGTACCTGAAATCCTGCAACCAATCAAATAACATGCATATATATATAATCCATTGTACAGGCACACTGTGCGAAGAAAATCACGGACATCACAGGGCACTCGCAAGTGAGTGATGCAATTTCGTTCTCCACACCAATACACGTCACATCAGACTGACAAATTAAATAACCGTTAGTCCATCATAAACATATACATAGCAATAACATCTGAAGGAAAACATCTACGCTATATCAAAGCATGTCAGAAATCAGTAATCACTATACAATGTATCATCATACCACAAAGTGAATCCACTGTCGCTCAAAATCAGTGATCAAAATATCCAAACCAAGTACCAAAATCTAATAGTATGAAAACATGCAGCAGAAAACATAAGCATAAATGGAGGGGTACTACATGCAAAACTTGAATTAAGGTCAGCATGGATCTAAAATAGATCCCCTTAACATCTGCAACAAATATTACTTTTCATAGTATAACTTCAAGCATTGAGTCATCCAGGGATTAGACTCAACCAAAAAATAAGCCAATCCATTCAACATCAATCATCCGTGTAAGCATATAAGCATCTACCATTTGGAATATGTGTAGTACAGAAACCTATAAACCTTCTCCCAAATTTATAGAGTTTGATACTAAGCACCGAAGGAATGCAAACCAAATAACTTTTATCAACCTGTATAGTATAAGCTGAAATATAGTTTGTCAAACTTTTGTCACTTGTAACTTTCAGCCAAATTAACCAAAATTGTTGAAACCTTGAACATAGGTGTATTGAGTAGTCCCAAACATTATACTATAACCACATAAGGCAATCTTGAAACATGAGAGAATCCAAACCAGATTACTAGATCAAGATGACATGAAAACTATTTTACCAAATCAAGTAGAATTGACAACAAACATTGTTGGCATCAATGGAAACACTACAAAGGGTTCCTTCATTTTTTCAATAACTTTCTCATGCACATTCATCACCTTTTTTGCAAGCTAAGAGAATTCATTTACACCACTTCAACTTCTTTAACTATACTAGTTTTGTAAACATGTTTGCACAATTTTCTAGTGTATGAACTTTCTCAAGAGCCACTCCACCTCCATCAATAATTCATCTTATAAAATGGTATTTAGTCATAATATTCTTAGTCCTACTATGATAAGATGGACTTTTAGTTAGATGTATAGCACTTTGACTATCACAAAATACAATCACCTTATCTTGCACTTTTCCAAACTCACCCAAAAGACCCTTCAACCTGTTGACCCCATTGGAACTTTGTGTTTGGCATTAATGTCAAATGTATTTATTGGTTTGGTATATAAGATGCAATACTTTGATCACATTGTCTACAAGGTATGAAGATTCGTGCAAATTTCTCAAGCTATTAGAGGTGATGATTATTGTTAACAAGTCTAAATTCACTCTATTAGAGGTGATGATTATAGTTGACAAGTCTAAATTCATTTAGACTTTGTGCATAGACAAAGGTTTATACAAGGCTGACAAGGTAGTGTATTTTTTGAGCATTATGAGATATATTTCATTTGTTAGTTATTTTGGTCACCTTATTATGATATATCAGTTTATCCATTGAAGGGATTAGTGTGCTCTAAAGAGGTTTTTGATTCCTAGTGCGTCCTTTCAAAGTTCCTTGGGTATTAAAGTTGCAATAGCATTATAAATAAAAAATAGAGATCAATCCATCAGAATTATAAAAGTAAACACTATATGACATAAAAGATATTGTTTCAAAGCTTTTCAAAGCATTTGTAAAGCACATTTTTATGGAAGGCATCACATTTTTATGGAAGAACCTCGAACTAGGGCACGGGAAAGCTAGGGTTATGGCAGCGATCTTGACAGTTGTGTGAAGGTTGCAAAAGACATGTTTTTAGTCTATACCGACAAGAATGTAACCTATAGGTGTCATCGGTCTTTCTCCTCCAATCTTAAGAGGCTTTTGTGTTTAAATCTTAGTGTTTTAGTCTGGTCAGGTTTTGCAAAATGTAATTTGTTTGTTATGGGTTAAGTCTACTTTTATCACAAATCTTTCTTTATCAAGGGTGTTTGAGAAAAGATCTTTGTAGACTGTGGTTTGTTCATTAAAGGGTCTTTGATACTCAAGTTTAATTGTGTATTAAGGAAATACTATTTGCATCTAGTCTAAAGTTTCAGTTACCTTAACTCGAATATGGGTAGTTTTTGTATACCCCTGTTCTATGATTGTGTTATTATGTACAAGTGTCTTTTAGCCCTAGTACGAGTATGGGTTTTAGTTGGTTTAATATACATGCAATTGATCATGACCACATTATTTATTCAGTTTGGCATACCACAAAATGATTGCTATTTTTTATTAAAAAGAAACATGTTTATTATGCCGTTATTTTTTAAAGGAAAATTAAGAGGCAGTTTAAAAGATGTTAAAAGACGCCACAGTGACTCGACAGGTGCAGGAAATTATGAGGTCAGTTTCTTAGGCTTCTTTGATGATTGTAATGAATGACAGTTGGCAGTTTCTTGAACACCATGGAATGTTTATATAAACAGTGATTTATCACTGTTTGTTGTTCAGTGCTTTTAACAAAATTATCATGCTAAATGTGTAAACAAAATTCTATAATTGAAGTTTTGCAAACATGATGTAAAACAGATTGTATAACTAATATATTTGATATTTTAGAGATTCCAGTGAATGAACCCTTAAGATATTAAATGTATTAGATTGAAAATGAAATATGATTTGAAGAGAAATAGAGTGATCCTCTGTAGTTAATGATTTAATTGAGAAATGTATAGTAAAGTGTAGCCAGTGAGGCATTGAAAATCCTATCAGTGAGATAGCATTGTTAGTGAGACACATTGCCAGTGAGGCATTGGTTTATTGCCAGTGAGGTAATCTGTAACCAGTGAGGTTCATTAAGCCAGTGAGGCATTCTATAACCAGTGAGGCATTGTAAGAAAGAAATTTTCAGATAAGCCAGTGAGGCATTTCGAGCGGTTTTATTGCCCAGGAGGGTTTCCACTCAGGACATTTCTATGTGTCATGTTCTTATGTATGTTTGAGTGTATTGTTGTTCATTTCTTCTTGCTTTATATTGCATAAACAAATCTAGTTTGAAAAAAGTTGATAAAAGTTAAAATTTTTATGAACATTGATTCACCCCCCCCTCTTAGTGTTCATTGTACTCTAACAAGTGTTATGAGAGCCAAACCCTATTTAGAGTAAACTTAAGGGATTCCTAGTTGTGGAGTACTTGTTATGGGTAAGTGCAAAAGAAATAGAAGTCAAAAGAAAAACACTAGTGTCAAGTCTAGTGAAGTATTGTCTCAAGAAAAGTCTTTACCAGTTGACTCTATAAGTGTTAATAAGGAAAATATTGTAGAAGAAAATATGTCTAATATAGAACTTAATGAATTCATAGTAAATATGAATGAATTAGATATAGAAGAGTGTGTTAGTTACTTTGAGGGAGTAATTTATTTTGAGGCAGAACTTATTTCTGCTCTAGATGAGATTAAGAGGCTTAGAAAGGTAAATCAAAAATTAGAGAAGCAACTCCAAGAAGAAAGGAAGGCTAAGGTTAAAACTCTTACAGATCTTAAAAATGCAAAAAAACTAGTTATAGATTGTAAGTATCAACTTGAAGAAGGAAACAAGATGAAGGAGAAGAATAATTTGCTAATAAAAAGACAAGAAGAATCAGGAAAATTAATCATTAGTTTGAAGTTAGAAGTCCAAGAGTATAAAAGGATAGAAGATGTAGCAAATTTTGATTTGGAAGTTACAAAGATTAAGTGTCAAAAACTATGAGAGGTAATTGCTCTAAATAAAGATCTTGAAAGTGTCAAGATTTAGAGAAATCTGAAGTTTGAACAAAGTACCATTAAGCTAAATGAGATGTTGAATAAGCAAAAGCATGACAAAGACATTTTTGGTTTAGGGTATGAAAAGGGACAGATTTCAAGAGTTCAAGATGAGTTTCAACATGAAATAGTATTTGCAACAAAAGATGGACAAAGTTTCAAGGTTAAACAGTCACCAAGAAAGAAGATAGATCTAGAGTATCATGTTACTATTTATGAAACAGAAACCAATGTTACTAATAGAAGACAACACAAAGACACCAACAGAGTTGGAAGAAGAAACAACTGGTCCACAGGACTTTCATCTACTGGGCAACATTATTCAATGAGGTATAACTATTCTCAATTTGATGGCTATTGCTATGTTTGTCACAAATATGGTCATAGAGCTAATGATTGTGGTTATAGATTGTCAAATAAGAACTACAAAGTTGTATGTTTTAACTGCAATAAGGTTGGGCACATGAAAAGAGATTGTTGGTTGCTAAGAAGACATCAAGGTTTGGATTTTTGTGGTTTGTCAAGAAGTAATCATGATTACCCTGCTACTCATCATGTTATATGTTTTAGGTGTAATAATGTTGGGCATAAAGTACAACAGTGCAAGTATAACAAAAGAACAGGTACTTTGAACAAACAAAAGAAGGGCCTATGATGATTTGTAAAAGAAAGCAAGACTCTAATCAAGTGCATGTTACAAAAAAAACTTCACCTACTGCATGAGATGCAATATGAGGTAAGAGGGAGCAGGTCAGTGTTTATTTTTTTAGCCCCTAGAGAAAAAAAGGAAGTTGAGTAAGGTTATGCATAGTGTAGAGTCAGTATTGTTGTAGTTGCTTTGGTTGCTTCTTGAGTTGATTCAAGAATTTTTTTATGTCAAGATTGTTTCACAATGTTCATCCTTATTGATCAATAATGGTGTTGGTATGCTAGAAATTTTCCATAATCATTCTAGTATCAAAGGATATTCATCAATTTATTAAGTGATCAAAAGTTGGAGGTCAATGGTTATATAAGGAAGAACTGATAATGGAATTGAGCTTAAGGCCTCTGATAGTAGATTAAGATTTGATTCGTTGTGACAGTAACTTGAATTTGTTCAGACACAACATTTGCTTGAAAGTGATAGATATGTTGCTTATATAGTGGATTTGAAAAGTTTATTGAGAATAATGATTTGTACTAGTCTACATCTTTATAGTACTCTTCAAATACTCTCTATGCTTTTCTTGTGTTTGAGACAGGCTTGAGACATATTTTTTATGATTAGTGAAAGTTATGTTGCTGTTGAAAGAAAATTTTGATTAACAAGTCCATGATCTCAATTGTTGCCTTACTTTGGGTGATAGTAATGATAATGGTTTCAGGCAGTATTTCTATTTGGTTTTAGAGATCATCTTTTGGGGAGCTTTCATGGTTATACTACATCTCTAGCATATGTGATAATGGTTGTGTTATGTGCTGATATTTTAAAAAAAAAATTGTCTCAGGCCTTAGTGCAGTGATCTGATATGTGTTTATTAAGGAACACTAAGTGATCTTTATGATGCAGATATTTTTGACAAACTATATATCAAAAACCTTTGACATCCAGTATGTTAGTAGCATGGTACAGATGTGTCAGTTATATGTGATTTTATGTTGCAGGACCTTTTTGTATACAAAGAATTTTTCCAGTGATAGGAACTTTCATGACAACAATGACAATAAAGTAAGTACTATGGGATTAAGTTTTGATCTAATCATGTTTAGGTTTCAGGAGGCCAGGGGCAATAACAAGTTGAAGAAGCTTTGGAACAAGTGATATGTATTAATATGCTTTCATTAGTGTACTATTGGAAATTCATGTTTTTGAACCTCTTCCAGGAGTTATATGTGACAATTGTTGTCAAACAGATTGCACCTGAATGCTTGAATGATTAAATTCAGCAATCTGTTGAAACATGGGAACTATCTTCAGGCTGTGGGTATTCCTATGGCGAAGATAGACCTCCAGATTCTAGTTTGGTTCCTATATGATGGTCAATTTGGTACTTGAATAATTTATTCTGAGAAAAGGGTAAGAGGGATTGAACTAAAAACATGAACCAAAAATGAGAACTTCGGTGATGCACCTAATTAGAAAAAAACTAAACTGCAATTTGACTCACAAAATGATTACTCAGTGCTTTAATTTGCACAACCTGATTTGATAGTCTAGTCACTTGAATGCTTTAAATAGAGGCTTTGATTCAATACAATTTTGAGGGAAAACATTGTTTTCACGACTAAACTGATTAATCAATTACATGCACAGTGTATAACCAATGAATTTAAACTAAACTGCATACAAATATTTATGAAGGAGATAGAAAGATTAAAGGTTTCAAAATGGAAAACACAATAATTCTTCGATCAAATCCTACACAATAATGATGCCTGAAATCTAGAAGGAAAAACTTGAAAATGTTGGAAATTGAAGGAATCTTCTGCTAAATAACACAAGTCAAACCTGTAAACTTGTTGCTGTATTAATCTGGAAATGAAAGCTAAGTTACATGATAATTCACTTTGCAGAATGCAAAGGCTAAAAAACAAGAACTAGAGGAAAAAGATAAACTTTTTCCAATATATACAATGAGAGGAAACTCCAAAGTGCATGAAAGTGAAACTGAAAGTCAATTTCAGTATAAAAATGATAACTCCAAGGAAAATCCCGAGCAAAATAAAATATTTCCAAAAGAAGAGCTCAAACTCATGTAAAAATGAGTGAACTCGGTCTCAAACTCGCAGTCACAATGTGTACAACTGAAAAGTAGCTTGTACTAAACTGGAAATCTGTAAAAGTGAGTCCAAGCATGCAAAAACTGCCTCATTCTTGTCAACTCGCCCATGATAACTGAAACTCCATCCTTGTATTATGCATGATCAATCTTCAGTTGATAATCTGATGTGAAATTGAAGTAAAGTGCCAAAAATTTCCATAACTCGCATGATTAACTCGTTCTTCAATTAGCTTTACTTGCATTCTTGCATGGATCTCTAATTCGAGGCTATAGTTATAATTAACTTCACATAATGTCTTTTATTTGCATTTAAAGATGGCTAATTTAATTAAATGATTCAAAATCCATCATTTAATTTATTAGCTTACGTTGAATCATGCAAATAACATCAAGGAATAATGAAAAATCTGAAAGTCTAACTCCCATCTCACGGCTTCATATAATACACTTAGCATATATTTTAAATATGCATTCACCATAAATACAAGCCGACCACCATGCATTTTGTAAACATTTTGAAAATAGTCGATCACAAAAATGATAGTAGTCGACCACATTATTGATAGTTGGTCTTGACTTAAGAGTTCAAACCACGGGCAAAAATAAAATATAATGATTTTGTTTTATTCTTAAAAGGTTCCATCAAAAGTCACCAAGCCCGTGAGTAGAGAAGAAAAGGAAAAAGAGGCGTAACCCTAATCATTTCGCATTATTCACCATGCACTTCACTTAGCTGGAGCTCTTGCTGCGTCACCATGACTTACTAATTCCTCAGGGTTTGACTGGAGCTCGACCCGTTTATGGTTATTCTGAGGTTTTCTTGAAGGAATCCAACAGGTAAATACTTCTTTAGCATGAAATTTAGGCTTTTCTTTCATTTGAAAAAAAAAAACATTTTCCTGAGTTACAGGCCATGGCTATAACATTTATGATGAGTTTCTTCTTCTTCTTCTTTTTTGAAACATCTGTCGATGGCTCTTTCATTCAGGTTGCCATGAGAGTACTTAGTTTGAGCTATTGGAATCATTTTCTCTGCAATCGGCCATGAAACTTACAGGCCACAACTAGAGAATCTTTGAGGTGATCATTTCTAAAGACTTTGGAGGGCGTCTCTTGTAAGCAATTTTGTGTAAGCTTCATCATTTTTATCTTTGTATTATGGAAAACTTTTGTTATACATATAATCATCTTTGCTCTTTCATAGCACTCCTCTTCCTTGAAATCTATGGGACTAATCACTGATATAGCTGAGAACGTAATTTGTAATTGAAAAGAAAAGAAACTTTCTTAACCTTCATGGTCGTCATGAGGGTTTTGTGTATTTATATTTTACTTGGGCTTCCTCTTGTGAACCCTAGCCATGGCATCTTCTGGGTACTTGAAATTCATCATATTTTGTATCTTCTAAAGGAAACCGTCATATGGGTAAACTATGATAATAATGAATCTGTATTTTAATTAAAAACCCTCATGTGGGTGCTCTAGAAAATGCAAGAAAAACCTTATGTTACCCTGTAGTAGCATTGCACTTGTGAATCACAATTATTCTAAAACAAAAATCATCTTTGACTGCACTTAGCACTAGAATTAATAACCCAACATGGGTAACCTATTTTCCAAGAGGACAAAACACTCCTAATTCTTGTGCATTAAATTTAGACTCAAATCTTCATGGATGTAGCTCCACTTGTATTGTTAATGTCACTTTGCTGATTGTATTCCATTATGTTCTAAGTACTGTGGTGAATACTCATTATTCTTGTATGAGATATCCTCTTCATCATGCCAACAATGGTTGTTTGATCAGTTTCACGCCATACTGTTGTCTTGAAACCCCTTTGAGAATGATGAAAAGGAGGAACTAACCTTCTCTTTTTGCTATTTCCATAAAAGTGAATGCATGTAACTGTTTCTTGATGCTCACCTCATTATGTTATCATACATAATTTCAAGTGCATTCATCTAGACAGTGATATATAAAAACTAGCCTTAAGTTCTTTCATTTTTCACTTGAGCTACTTTGATACTTCATGATTACCATTCATTTTATATGACTATGAAGGCTTCCATGATAACCCTATAAGGGTTTGTTGTTCCAAACTCTCTGTATTTTGCTCCTTTTCTTTGGAATATATGGCTGTCATCATGTGATCTATTCCTTGAAGGCTTGACTGCTCATCAAAAGTGACTCATGCTTTGTATATATGCATTTTTTCATTCATGGTTGCCTCCTTTAATGCTCTAGATGAACTATGTATGTGCTTTGAAGTTGTAAGAAAAAACTTAATTGCTTGAGTGCTCTGCTTTCCCTTCAATATAAAGGGGCTTCATACTTTATGTGAATACAATGTGAATAAAATAGAGCTGAAACAGAGCTAATGCATACAGTTAATTATGCTCCTTCAAACATTTTCTGATTGTTCCTTTAAATGATGAACGAAAAGATGATTTGCTCAATCTGTTTTCACCATGTTGAATTAGAGACTACTTTATGAATTTTTATTACAATAGTTTTGTTTGATGACAGTCCCACTTGATGACTGTTCCTGATATGTTGGGCTCAACCCTTGTGGGAGCCCATTTTGCTTCACATATCTGATGAAAATAATCACGAACATAATGAACCTATTCCTTCACATTTAAACAAACAAGTTAGTAAAAATAAACGAAGTTGAAAGCTTCCATTGAACTTTGTTTTCCTTGATTGTCAGCCTTTGTATTTTAATCATCCGGTGAATGCCTAATTGGATATATATTACATTTCTGTTGGTAGTGTAGGCATGAATTTGGATATAATTTATCATTGCTCTAACACCATTCTTTCACAATCTTGCAGGTTCATGGAGCATGGAATCGAGACTGTTGCAGTTTGGAGACACAACAACTGAAGACATCAAGCAAAAATGGTTCATCATCACAGGAAATGATGAATTGCTTCCCTCCTTTGTGTCTACATTATCTTCAGTAGTATAGTATTTCATTCCACTTTGTATTCATTATTTGATTAAGATAATCAAATTCAGCTACTCCCGCGGCTTGTGTGGGATTTCAGTTTTTTACAAAATGAATAAAACGACATTTATTATGCGAATGTCCATTTTTATGTTTCAACACTTGCATAATAAAGCTGAAAATCAAATGTAATCTGATTTTTAATGACAGACAATGAATACTTTAGCAGCAAAATTTGAAATTTTTTGTACCTTTTAACAATAGATTCAATTCAACTCTACTTGTTTGAGCTTGCAATGAAAAATAGGTAACAACAGTGTTTCGAAATATATGTTATTTTGAAGGTAATTATTGTGGAGAACGAGATTATACTTTCTTATTGGGTAGTGTGATGGGATGAAGTATCATATGATAACTTTTAGAGAAATTGTATTATGGCTCTTGAGGGTGACTTCATGCTTAACAAAGAATAATGAAGACTAATCTTTGTGTCTTTGTGACAACATATTATGTTGCTTGCCATATTGTGCATTTTTATAGTGATACTACCCTATGTAATACAGTGCTCTTATAAGTATAATGATAGTACAACAGGTTTTGGTGTTTGGCATTCATCACAAATGTTCAAAAGATGTTATTATCTAGTTGACATGTATGCAATTATTAATGTGTTTGAAAGTGACAAGATGATGAGCTAATGATGCTTGAGACAATAATATTCATTGTTATCCTTTACCTAGTGTAGTGGTATGATGTATTTATAGTGCAGAAATAATGAATATACAATGAACAATACATGCGATAGTGAATTTCATGGTATTCTTGACTATCCTTAACATGAGTTATCCTTGGTTTGTCTTGCATTTTGTGTTCTAGAAAAGGGGAGAAAAACTGAACTCTTTGGTTGCATAGGTTTAGGGGGTGCAAGGCTAATTGTATTGTGCTTGAAAGAGCTTTGCAGTGAGAGTCTTGAGAAGTGCATAGTTGATGCCTTGGTACTTTGTTATTCATGTTGGTAACAATATTTGTATAGTTCACACAGTTGGTATTTGGTGCCTTGACTACATTGCATATAGGCTCAGGGAAGTTGGTAAGATTGGTCACAGTGTGGTAATATTTATTGACAGTATCTTTATGCTTCCCTTGGTTCATGCATATTTTGGTTACTTCTTTTACAGTGCATCATGTATACATGCTTCGGCAGTGCTATATGGTTTGTCAAACAATATTCTCCTAACTTTGTTGACCCCAACCTTTGGAATTATTGTCAAAAGGGGGAGAAAGCAAGTAGTTGATGTGCTCAATTGTTGATTTGATATGTGTTGCATTTAGTTTCAGTTTGGATGCATGTGTTTCTTTTTATGACAGTGTTGGGATATCAGATTGATTTTGGAGATTACATGTGTTTTCTATGGCACCTTGCATATATTGATATCAGTGGTTGTGTTTAAAGGTTTTGCAGTTGATTGTTGATCTCTTCCAGTGATGACATGACTAGGTTTTGCAGTTGATTGTTGATCTCTTTCAGTGATAACTAGAACATGTATATTTGGCACTTGGTTTTAGGGGATTTGACATCAATGCCAAAGGGGGAGTTTGTTGACCTCATTGGCACTTTGTGTTTGGCATTAATTTCAAATGTATTTCTTGGTTTGGTGTGTAAGGTGCAATACTTTGATCACATTGTCTACAAGGTATGAAGATTGGTGCAAATTTCTCAAACTATTAGATGTGATGATTATAGTTAACAAGTCTAAATTCATTCTATTAGAGGTGATGATTATAGTTGACAAGTCTAAATTCATTTGAATTTGTGCATAGACAAAGGTTTATACAAGACCGACAAGGTAGTGTATTTGTTGAGCATTATGAGATATATTTCATTTGTTAGTTATTTTGGTCACCTTATTATGATATATTGGTTTATCCATTGAAGGGCTTAGTGCGCTCTAAAGAGGTTTTTGATTCCTAGTGCATGTCCTTTCAAAGTTCCTTGGGTATTAAAGTTGCAAAAGCATTATAAATAAAAAATGGAGATCAATCCATCGAGCTTATAAAGGTAAACACTATATGACATAAAAGCTTTTGTTTCAAAGCTTTTCAAAGAATTTGTAAAGCACATTTTTATGGAAGGCAACATGTTTTTATGGAAGGCCCTCAAACTAGGGCACAAGCAAGCTAGGGTTATGGGGACGGTCTTGACAGTTATGTGAAGGCTGAAAAAGTCATGTTTTTTGGCCTCTATCGGTAGGAATGTAACCTACAAGTGTCGTCGGTCTTTCTCCTCCAATCTTAAGAGGCTTTTGTGTTTAAATCTTGGTATTTTAGTCTGGTCGGGTTCTGCATAATGCAATTTGTTTGTTATGGGTTAAGTCTAATTTTATCACAAATATTTCTTTGTTAAGGGTGTTTGAGAAAAGATCTTTGTAGACCGTGGTTTGTTCATTAAAGGGTCTTTGACACTCGAGTTTAACTGTGTATTAAGGAAAGACTATTTGCATCTGGTTTAAAGTTTCAGTTACCTTAACCCAAATATGGGTAGTTTTTGTATACCCCTATTCTATGATTGTGTTATTATGTACAAGCGTCTTTTAGCCCTAGTACGAGTATGGGTTTCAGTTGGTTTAACATACATGCAGTTGATCATGACCACATTCTTTATTGAGTTTGGCATACCACATAATGATTGCTATTGTTTATTAAAAAGCAACATGTTTATTATTCTATTATTTTTTAAAGGAAGATTAAGAGGCAGTTTAAAAGATGTTAAAAGACACCACAGTGACTCGATAGGTGCAAGTAGTTATGAGGTTAGTTTCTAAGGCTTCTTTGATGATTGTAATGAATGACAGTTGGTAGTTTCTTGAACACCATGGAATGTTTATATAAACAATGATTTATCACTATTTGTTGTTTGGTGCTTTTAACAGAATTATCGTGCTGAATGTGTAAACAAAATTCTATAATTGAAGTTTTGCAAACATGATGCAAAACATATTGTATATAACTGATATATTTGATATTTTAGAGATTCCGGTGAATGAATCTTTAAGCTATTAAATGTATTAGATAGAAAATGAAATATGATTTGAAGAGAAACAAAGTGATCCTCTGTAGTTAATGATTTTATTGAGATATGTATAGTAAAGTTTAGCCAATGAGGCATTGAAAAACCTATCAGTGAGATAGCATTGTCAGTGAGACACATTGCCAGTGAGGCATTGGTTTATTTCCAATGAGGCAATATGTAACCAGTGAGGTTCATTAAGCTAGTGAGGCATTGTAAGAAAGAAATTTTCAGATAAGCCAGTGAGGCATTTCGAGTGGTTTTATTCCTCGAGAGGGTTTCCACTCAGGAAATTTCTATGTGTCATGTTCTTATGTATGTTTGAGTATATTGCTATTCATTTCTTCTTGCTTTATATTGCATAAACAAATCTAGTTTGAAAAAAGTTGATAAAAGTTAAAATTTGTATGAACACTGATTCAACACCCCCTCTTAGTGTTCATTGTACTCCAACACAACCAAATTGCCTCTTTGCATGCATGTGATACGTCCATATACTCCGCCTTAGTAGTGGATAAGGCAACTATTTCTTGAAGCTTTGGCATCCAAAAAATAGGTCCTCCTACAAGAGTAAATACATAACCTAATGTTGATATCCTTTTATCCAAATCACCTACAAAATTTGAATCAACATAACCACAAATTGAACCACTACAACCATCAAAGGTGATATAATAATCACTTGTGCCTCTAAGATACCGAAGCACCCATTTCACTATTGCCCAATGTTCTTTACCTGGATTTTCCATGTATCTACAGACAACACCAACTGCATGTGAAATATTCGGTCTTATACATACCATCAAATACATTAAACTTCGTATTGCATTGACATATGGTACACGAGATATAAATCTATTTCTTCTTTATTACTAGGACATAAACTTGAAGAAAGCTAAAAATGAGAAGCTAAAGGGATATTTATTGGTTTCACATTCTTCATATTGAATCTTATGAGGACCTTCTCCACATACTTCTATTGTGATAACCAAAGCTTACCATGTTCCTTGTCTCTATATATTTCCATTCCCAAAATTGTTTTGTTGCTCCTAGATCCTTTTTATCAAAATTCCTAGCCATCTGAGCCGTTAACCCATTGATCTCAACTATGCTTTTTCTTTCTACAAGCATATCATCAACATATAACACCAAGATAATGAATAAACCATTTTTCAAACTATTAAAGTAAACACAACGGTCATACTCACTCCTTGTAAAATTTTGGCTCACCATGAAGGTATCAAACTTCTTGTACCATTTCCTAGGAGACTACTTTAGGCCATACAATATCTTTTTGAGTTTATAAACAAATTTCCTGTTGTGACCTTGAACAAGCCCTTCTAGTTGTTTCATATATATCTTCTCATCCAAATATCCATGTAGAGACACTATTTTAACATCTAATTGCTCCAACACAAGATCAAGTAAAGCAACAAACTGTGCTAAAACAACCCAAATAGAAACTAGCTTAACAACTGGTGAAAAAAATTCATGAAAATCAATACCTTCCTTTTGAGAATACCCTTTTGCTACCAATCTTGCTTTGTACCTTTCAACTTTAACATCAACATCCTTCAATTTGAAGACCCATTTGTAACCAACAACTTTCCTACCCTTTGGGAGTTCTACCAAGTCCCATGTTTTATTCTTCTCCAAGGCATTCATTTCTTCTTCCATTGCTATTTTCCATTTAGCATTTTCAACACCATTCATTGCTTCTTGATAAAAACTAGGTTCCCCATCATTAGAAATCAAAGCAATGGATGAAACATAATAATCATACCTTTTAGGTGGATCTCTGACCCGTGTAGATCTCCTTAGATCTAGTTTTGGAATTTCCACATTTTCTTGTAGATTTTCTACGTTCTCTTCTTCTTCTTCAAAAGCTTCTTCTTGCTCCCTATTTTTTATAGATGGATGAGTTTCCAATTGAATTTTTGATGTTGAGGTACTTGTTCCTGTTTCAAATAAACTTCTACAATATCTGATTTTATGAGAGGAGATTCACTAAATACTACATCTCTATTAATAATGACTTTGTGGGTAATAGGATCCCACAATCTGTATCCCTTAATTTTGTCACCATAACCAACAAAGATATATTTCTTAGATTTGGGATCTAATTTAGAACGTTGATATTTTGAAATAAGAGAATATGCATCACAACTAGAAAAAATTATATTTGAATAATCACAAGAATGACTTTTCCATACCTCTTCAAGAATCTTACAATCTATTACAACTGATAGTGATCAATTTACCAGATAACAAGTTGTAGAGACTACTTTTTCCCACAACTCTTGCTGCAACTTGGAATTACTGAGCATGCTCCTTGATCTCTCTAGAAGAGTCATATTCATGCATTCAACAACACCTGTTTTGCTAAGGAGTGTAAATAGTGGTTTTATGCCCTTCTATCTTAGCTTCCTTACAATAATTTTCAAATTCCAAAGATGTGAACTCACCTCCATCATCTATTCTTAAACACTTGATTGATTTTCCAATTTTTTTCAACCAAAACTCTAAGCTACTTAAATACACTAAACACATCAGCTTTTCTTTTAAGAATATAGACCTACACCTTTCTAGAGTAGTTATCTATAAATGTCACAAAATATGATGATCCTCCAAAAGAAACTATAGGGGATGGTCCCCTAACATCTGAATGAATATAATCTAAAATACCCTTACTTGTATGACTACTTGCTTTAAAATTATTTCTAGATTGCTTCCCATAAACACAATGCTTACAAAAATTCAAATTCAAAGATTTTAGATTTGGAACTAACTTACAACCCAACAATACCTTCAATCCTTTCTCGCTCATATGGCCTAGTTATTGATGCCATAAATGAGTAGATTCATTTTCTTCCTCAAATACCATTGTTGCTTCATTTATTACAATACTCTCTTCTAGCTTGTAAATGTTTATAATATTTCTAGCCTTCATGACCACCAAAATTCCCTTGGACACTTTCATTGATCCACCTTGACTTGTAAAATTATAACCTCCAAAATCCAAAACTCCCAAGGAAATTAAATTCTTTTTGATATTTGGTACATGTCTTACATTTGTAAATGTCCTCACAATACCATCAAACATTTTAATCTTAATGCTCCCAATCCCAACAATCTTACAAGAAACATTATTTCCCATAAAAACAACACTACCATCAATAGCTTGGTAAGAATAAAACCAATTCTTATGTGGACACATGTGATTAGAAGCACTAAAATCTAATAACCATTACTCATGATACTATAAGGAATTACAAATAGATAAAACTTCATCAACCATACTTGAACTTGTCTCAACTAGGTTTTCTTCCTTTTTGGAGTCATCGTTGTATTTTTCCCTCTTCCAACAATATTTCTTGAGATGCTCTAATTTATTATAGTACCAACATTTTCCCTTACTCTTTTTTCCTTTGGACTTAGATCTGGATGCACCTCTTGAATCTTCCCCTTTTTCTGTGGATCAACCCCTAAGCACCATTACTTCTATTGTGGAAGTTTCTATGTTAGATTTCCTTTGTGCCTCTTCAAACAACAAAGCTCTCACAACAAAATCAAATTCAAGGGTGTCAGTTGTGCTAAAGCTAATAGAAGTGACTAAGTGATTCCAGGATTCAAGAAATGAACAAAATAACGTAACTACCTTGTCTTCATCTTTGACTTTTACACCCATACTAGCTAATTGACATATGGGTGATCCCACAATACTGGTTTACAATTTTTGGCCAAACTAGACATTGAACTGGATTTTTTTAACTAAATCTTCACTTTTGGGCACATATAGTGGCTAAACCGTGAGAAATTTGAAGATGATGTAAACTAGTGATTTGTGACAATTTGTCTATAGATTCTAAATATTTTTTTTCAAAATTTTTGGAATCAGATTGCACTTCTTTTTCGATCTCCTTCAAAAACTAGTTTTTAATAGTAAACACCATTTTTAAAGAGTGACGTTACTGGCTAACACAACTTTTTTTCTATGAAGGATAAAATTCTATTTTTTTTTTTTTAATTTAGATTCATAACTATAATATCTAGTGCATGGAATTGGTTTCATAGCATTTCATTGAATATTTTTTCTCAATTAAGTTTCAAAGTCAAACCAGTTACAATTTAGACATGATTTACTCGCTAAATCATAACTTTTTTATATGTATCGAAATTCAAATTTTTTTTGTTGGATTAGGGACATCAATATCTAGTGCACAGATATTTTTTCAAATTTTTTTTATAATCTTCTATTTTTCCACGTGCAGAACAAAGAGCTTGATTTTCGATGAAAAATCTACATTTTCAAGAAATAAAAAATAAATATAATAATCAAATTAAATTTATTTAAAATTATACTTTTTAGGAAGCTTATAATAAGGACTACATACAAAAAATAAATTTTAAATGAATTCATTTGATCCCCCAAAAGGTAAATTAAAAGTGGTTTTTAATCAACATTTTGATAGGTGTAAAGGAGACTCTGTTAGGTATGGTTTAAAACTAGCGGGGTTCTATCCAAGGGGTTTTGATCTAAGGTGGTTTGATCAAACCCTCTTCAATTGGAATCCTTTAAATGAAACTTTTCAAGGCTTAAATCATTATATTTTCTTAAAATATGTGATTTCAGCAAAAATCAGGATCTCTTAGAAAGTGTAAACCACTATTGTGGGATCACCCATATAAGAGTATTGAAAATATTTAAATGATCAACAATTTTTATACCTTCATTCAAAAACTATACAACTGCCTCTTCAAGTAGATCTAATTTTTCAAGGACTTTTCCATATAAAGACTCTTCATTCTACTTCATAAGCTTTCTATTGTTTCCTCTTCAAAAATATTGAAAAGGACATCTGCTAAACACAACCAGATTGTTCTAAGAGCTCTTGTAATTTGCAGATTTCTTTGACTTTCCTACCAACGCTTTGTGCAATCCTTGTTGCACTAACAAATCATGCAACTTGAGCTTCCATAGCTCAAAATTATTCTTCCCATTAAATTTCTCCACCTTGAACCTTGCATTCAAAACCTTTTCCATTTGATGCTACAAAACAAACATCGAATCCTAAAACAGATACTGCAAAATAACTGCTCGGGTACCACTTGTTGTGGAAACGAAAGTGTAAAACCCACAAAATTAAATAATTGTAGCACAATTTAGATGCAAATAAATGCAAAAGATAATAAAATGGAATAATAGAATAATAAACAAGACACAAATTTGTGTGGTAAGACCTTGACAATATTCCAAGGAAACATCCACGGGGCAAAGTATCAGTATTCTTATTGCTCTGGTAAATTGATTACAACTATCACACAGCTATAGCTCTTCAATTACAATTCATTACAATTAATTTAGCCTTCAAGGTAGCAAGATATATGTAATATTTTAACCTATGTCAAACTTAGAAAAAACCAACTTTATTTTTATTGCTTTGTTTTTGTTTTTTTGTTTTTATCTTTTGTTTTTTAAATCTTATCTTTTCCAAAGATAATATTTTTCTTTAATTCCTTTATCTTTTCCAAAGATAAAATTGTGATTTCTTTTTAATTTATTGTTGTCGTAACCAACATTATGTGCTTCTTGAATGAAGTATTATGTACCCGTTTGATCTATGGTGGCTATTGGTGGCATTACAGTATGGAAGAAGTGTATGAAAGTGTTGTTGGATGTTCAAGGAGCATCTCCATGTGATCCGCACATTGCTAATTGGTCTCTTTGGTTCCACATTGTATCTTGAGTTGGCTTTCTGGGTTATTTGTGGATATCTAGTCGATAGGGCTTGCTCCTGTTCTTGTGTCATATGCTTGAGGGGTTGCACCAAAAATGGAATATGTGTTATGATAGATTTGGGCCCTGACCTATCTTGTCTAGGACCACATCAAGTTAATTCAATAAGAAGTATTTTTATGGGCTGACTGGTTATGCGCTTCAATGTTTCATCCACACATTTCCTTGATGTCATCTTAGGTTGATGTGTGCCTACATATAAATGGTTTTAGATCACACTGGAAGAAGTGATAATAGTGTTTTTGGTCCTCTCTATCTTCTAGATAGGACTACATTATGTTTTGGTGGTTGACCATTTGAATTCATTGTTTATCCTTTTCCTGGTTGACCTAAATGAAGTTTTGAAGTGTTGTGGTGGATATAAATGAAAGATCATTTTAGATGCAACAAGGTGTAGTAGTGCACAAGTGTGAAGAAGTATGTGTGCAAATTGTATTGAATATCTAATAGTGATAATGCTAAAGTGTGTGAAAGGAAAGATCATTTGAGCTATAACGCCTCAGTCAACAGAGTGTTGTGTTGGAAAGCATTGTAATACTCTCTAAATCATATTGTATCTTGCTCTGAGATAGTGAATCTCATCAGGTCCCTGTATCTTTCTCTTGAAGTCGTGTTGTCTTCAGTTCAACAAGTCCTTTGTATATTTTTCTAAGATAGTGAACCTTCTTGCAAGTCTTTTTGGCAGTGGGCCTTATATTGTGAGTTAACTCTCATTGTGGTTTTTCCCTCATTGGGTTTTCCATGTAAATCTAATGTCTTCTTGTGCATGTGTGTTATTTGTTTCTTTCTCTTTACTACTAATCTGGTTATTTCTATATATTTCATTGGTAAAGTTTGTTGAAGTTGCTAAAGATTTAAATTTCTATATTCTACTTTATTATTGTGTTGCTTAAAGTTTTGATATGCTAAAGAAGATTGTATTATACTAAAAGTTTCAAGTTCTAGAAGAGATTGAGTTTTTGATAAGACTGACTCACCCCTTCTCAATCTCTGGAAGTGCTCAACAATTGGTATCAAAGCCAAGTTCCTCTATAGAAGCCTAACAACTTAAGGAAAAGATTTGGCATGACACATGATGGTTCATACAAGGGTCCTAAGTTTAATGGGATTAATTACTCCTAGAAAATGAGAATGGAAGGACACCTAAAATCTCTTTAGTTTGGTGTGTGGAAATCAGTCAAAAGTGGTTGTACCACTCCAACCACTCCTCTTACAAATCTAGCTGAAATCAGATTGTATGAATGCAATGCCAAAGCTAAGAATGTATTTTGTGTGGATTAGCTAATTCAAAACTATTGAAGGTGATGAATTTTAGTTCTACCAAAGATGCTTGGGAAAATATTAGTAGCATCTATGAAGGAGACACTAAAGTGAATCAAGCCAAGATCCAGATCTTTAAAAGTAGATTTGAGACTCTAAAGATGACTGAAGATGAATACATTGCAATTTATATGCTTTGAGTACAAGAATTTGTCTATGGCATCTTCAGACTTGGTGGAGAAGTGAAAGTGAAATTATAAAGAAGGTTTTGAGACCTCTCCAAAAATCTCACAATCATAAAGTGATTACCATTGAAGAATCTAAAGACTTGGATCAGTATTTAGTTGATGAAATGTTTGGTACTCTTGTTTCCTTTGAGATGAGAGAGTTTTATAAAGATGTTCCAAAGAAGGAAGTTGCATTCAAAGCCAACAAAAATATTGAAGATGAAGTTGTTGATCAAAATGATGACCTTGATGAGGTTGAAGAAAACTTTGTGAGAAGATTGAAGAAAGGCACTAGCAAGTACAAAGGTAAGTTACCATTCAAGTGTTTTAATTATGGAAGAATAGGTCATTTTGTATCTAAATGCCCTTATAAATAATTTTTTGATGATAATAAAAGAGAGAAAATCAAAAGAGGATTCTATTCTAAGGAGAGAATTTGTTCCTAAAGATGGATATAATGATTCAAATGACAAAAATCTATTCATGGCTTTAGAAGGAAAAAATAACAATATTGGAGAATGTAAAAGGTCCAATACCTTGCAAAATAGTAAGGTTAATGAAAGTTCAATGGAAATATGGATTCCCTTTCATGCAAAGGAAGAGGCAAATGCTTGGGTGATTGACAATGGTTGTTCTCACCACATGATTGGTGACAAAAGTAAGTTCATTAATCTCAAGAAGGTCAATGGTGGAGCTGTTAAGTTTGGTGATGACAAGTCAACACAAATCTATGGAAAAGGTGATATAATAGTTGATGGAAAGAATATACTGGTCAGACTATGTCCTTTATGTCAAAGGACCGAAACATAATCCCTTGAGTGTCAATAAAATGTGTGAAAAAGGATACAATCTCACTTTTCATGCTAATGGATGTGGGATCAAAAGGAAGGTTTTGGAAGGCTTGTTGCTAAAGGAACAAGGAGAAATGGTAATGTCTATCATCTAAAGGAGGCTAACAAAAGAATCTACTTATTGGCTCAGCTCAAAGAATGTTGGTTGTGGCACAAAAGAATGGGGCACACCAAATTTTACAACATCGTGAAGATCAATTCCTCTCATGCAATGAGAGATATTCCTAGGATAACCAAGCCTGCAAACACTTTGCGTAAAGAGTGAAATGGGAAAATAAATAAAGACTAGATTCAAAAGCAAGGAGTCCTTTGTTTTAATGCTATTAGAGTTGATTCACACTTATCTATGTGGACCTACAAGGATAAGGAGTCAACAAGGTGAAAGGTACTTTATGTTTCTTATAGATGATTACACTAGAATGACTTGGGTTACATTCTTAAGAGAGAAATCATAAGCCTTTGATAAGTTTAATATTTTTAAAGAAAAAGTTGAGAATGAAATGGATGAGAGGATCAAATGTTTAAGGTTAAAAAGAGGAGGCGAATTTACTTCATATGAATTTGATTTTTTTGTGAAGAGCATGGTATGAGGAGACATTTGTCTTCTCCTAGAACCCCTTAGTAGAATGAGGTAGTTGAAAGGAAGAATAGAACAATGTAATAAATGGCTAGGAAAGATGTTAACCTACTGGATATATATTGGAAGGAAGTAGTACATATTGTTGTCTATTTGATTAATAGAGTGCAACTAAGGGTCAACAATAATAAGACCCCTTATGAGTTGTGGTACGGAAGACCTCCCACTGTTATATATTTTAGAATCTTTGGAAACATATGCTACATCAAAAAAGATGAAGGAGACCTTGGGAAGTTTGATTCAAGGTGTGATGAAGGAATATTTCTTGGTTACTCAACCAAGGGCATGGCATACAGATGCTACAATAAGAGATTTGGAAAGATGATTGAAAGTAAAAATGTCAAGGTAGATGAAGACTTGTGTCAGATCTCACATGAACCTAAGGTTCCCAGATCTAATATGCTTCCTTGGATTGAAGAAGAAGAAGAAGAAGAAATAGAAGAGAATGAAGAAAAGGAACAAAAACCAATGAATACTCTTAAGACTCCAACACAATATGTGTAGAAGAACCACTCTCCAGATTAGATCATTGGAGACAAAAATGAAGGTGTGATGACAAGAAGAAAGTTTGAAAAAGCAACTGAACAAGGAAACTTGTGCTTATTATCAACAGTAGAACCCAAGAATTTTGTTGACGCTAGCAAAGATGATAATTAGATAAAGGCAATGTAGGAAGAACTGAATCAGATAGAAAAGAATTAGACTTGGGAATCAGTTCCCATACCAACTGATAAGAATGTGATATGAACAAAATGAGTGTTCTAGAATAAGTTGAATGAAGATGACAAAGTAATAAGGAACAAAGCCAGATTGGTTTGCAAGGGCTATTCACAAGTTGAAGGTATTGATTTTGAGGAGACCTTTGCTCTAGTAGCTAGACTGGAGGCAATAAGGATGTTTCATGCTCTTGCTACTCATAAGATCTTCAAAGTATACCAAATGGATGTCAAGTTAGCTTTCCTAAATGTAGATCTAGAAGAAGAGGTAAATATTGAGAAACTAGATAGTTCTCAGTTATCAGAGGATCCAGAGATGGTTTGCAGACTCAAGAAAGCTCTATATGGTCTCAAGCAAGCTCCCAAAGCTTGGTATGCTAGATTGGATAAGTATCTACTTTAGCAAGGATTTAAGAAAGGTAATGCAAATAGTAATTTGTACATTAAGGTTCAGGAAGACAAGTTACTGATTGTGGTTGTATGTGTTGATGACATCATATTTGGTGGAGATGATGATATGTGTAAAAAGTTTGTAGAAGAAATGCAAAAATAATTTGAGATGTCAATGATTGGTGAGTTGTCCTTCTTCCTTGGACTTCAAATTATTCAACAAGATGGTGGTATCTTTATTTTCTCAAGCCAAATATGTAAAGGAAATGTTGAAGAAGTTTGGGATGGAAGATTCCAAACCAGTGGGTACTCCTATGGTGACAAGATATCACTTAAGAAAATTTTATGAGTCTCCAAAAGTTGATCAGACTCTCTATAAGTCCATGATTGGAGGTTTGTTGTATTTAACTACTTCCAGATCGAATATCATGTATACAGTATGTTTGGTTGTCATATTTCAAGAAAATCCTAATTAATCTCATGAGAAAGCTATGAAAAGAATCTTCAGATACTTGAAGAGTACTCTGAATTATGGCCTATGGTATAAAAATGATCAAAATTTCTCTTTGAGTGCCTGTACTGATGTTGATTGGGCAGGTTGTGTTGATGACCAGAGAAGTACAAGTGGAAGTGCATTCTTCTTGGGAAATAGATTGGTCTAATGTTCTTGTAAAAAGTAGGATTCAGTGTCTTTGTCCACAGTAGAAGCAAAATATATTGTTGCGACATCTTGTTGTACTTGGGTGGTTTAGATGAAGTATACTTTGAAGGATGTGAAGGTGGTTTATGATGAGCCTATTCCTATACTATGTGACAATACAAGAGCAATAAACATTTTTGAGAATCCGAAAATGCTCTCAAGGACTAAACACATCTCATTCCAGTATCACTTTCTGAGAGAGAAGGTTGTAGAACATGATTTCAGAATGGGGTATGTACTTACCAAAGATCAAATTGTAGACATTTTCACTAAGGCACTTTCAAAGGATACTTTTGAGTATCTCTGACAAAAGTTAGGGGTAATTTCCCTTGTTCTAACTAGATGCATAAATGGTGCATTTTTTTAGGGGAGAAATTTATGTCATATCTTTTTCCCTAGATTGATGTATGCTACCACTCAAGGGGAGTTGGTAGTAAGTGGGAGTTTACTACAATTGTAAAAATGTTGTTGGTCAAAGGAGGTGTATGTGTTTTTGCTTCAATAGAAGATCCTTTTTCACCCTTTATCCCTAAAGTAAAAACAAATGTTGTTACTTTATATAGACATATATGGCCCTTTTTCCTTGATTTCAAAGGGGGAGAGTGAGCAATGTGTGTCGCCATCAATGCCAAAGGGGGAGATTGTTGGCAGTTGTTGTCATTGATGTCAACATTGATTGTTGGTTAGAAGTGAGTTAGTCCTTGGTAATAGTTATCATTGTTATATTTAGTTTGGGATAACATTGGTGATGAATCTCATGGTTAGATGGCATGCCTTGTCAAATAAGAGTTGTCGAAGTTCATATAATGTATTATTACTATCATCATACTTGATTGCATAATGATATAATTTAGATAAGGATTAGAAGCATGATTGATAGTGGAGATATGTTGTTGAAGGTCTATAGTATGTCTTATGCTCTCTCTTGATGTTCCTAATGAAGTATGTTTTGCTAAAGTAAAGTTATGGCCTGCACAAGTTGCTCAAGTGTTTTTGGTTTAGGAAGCTACATTGAATTTTTTTTGGGAGAATTCCCTGCATTCCTCCACCGTTGATGCTTTGGTATTATGGTTTGGTATTAAATGTTAGTGTTCTATGTATGTTGCACTCCTATCTTTTCAAGTCAGCTATGTTGTCGATAAGATCTATGTGAATTGCAAAATGTTGGCACTGTTGTTGGTTGTATAAATTGGTCTGATAAATGCTCTACATTTTTCTGCATTGATGTCTCTACTCCTACAGCTTGGTGAATATGCTCTCAAAATTTTTGCAATGTCTCAATTCCAATCTCATGTTTTGAAGTGATTCACAAGCTTTCTAATAATTCTACATCATCTGGTTATGTATTTTGTGCTTCTTGAATGAACTATTTTGTACCTGTTTGATATGTATGGTGACTATTGGCAGCATTACAATATGGAAGAAGTGTATGAAAGTGTTTTTGGATGTTCATGGAACATCTCCATGTGATCCACATATTTCTAATTGGACGTTTTGGTGTCGTATTATGTCTTGAGTTGGATTTTTGGGTTATTTGTGGATATCTGGCCAATAGGGCTTGTTCCTTTGTTTGCATCATATGCTTGGGGGGTTACGTTAGCAATGGAAGATGTGTTATGATAGATTTGGGTCCTGAATATCTTGTTTGGGATTGTACCAAGTTAATTCAATAAGAAGTATGTTTATGGGCCAACTGGTTATGTGCTTCAACATTTCATCCACACTTTTCCTTGATACCAACTTAGGTTGATGTGTGCCTACTGTAAATGGTTTTGGATCACATTGGAAGAAGTTCTAAGAGTGTTTTTTTTCCTATCTTTTGGATAGGACCACATTATATTTTGGTGGCCGACCAGTTGAATTCATTGTTTATCCTTTTCTCGTCTAACCTAAATGAAGTTTTGAAGTGTTGTGGTGGATATAAATGAAAGATCATTTCAAATACAACAAGATGTAGTAGTTTAAAAGTGTGAATAAGTGTGTGCGCAAATTGTATTGAATATCTAATAGTGATAGTGCTAAAGTGTGTGAAAGGAAAGATCAATTGAGCTATAATGCCTCAATCAACAAAGTGTTGTGTTGGCAATCATTATAATACTCTCTAAATCATATTGTATCCTTCTTTGAGATATTGAATCTCATTAGGTCCCTGTATCTTTCTCGTGAAGTCATGTTGTCTTTAGTTCAACAAGTCCTCTATATCTTTCTCCAAGGCAATGAGCTTTCTTGCAAGTCTTTTTGGCAATGGCCTTATATTGTGAGTTAACTCTCACTATGGGTTTTCCACATAAATCTGGTGTCTTCTTATGCATGTCTGTTCTTTATTTCTTTCTCTTTGTTGTTGATCTAGTTATTGCTATATATTTCATTCGTAAAGCTTGTTGAATTTGTTGAAGATTCCAATTTCTATATTCTACTATATTATTGTGCTTCTTAAATTTTTGATCTGTTAGAGAAGTTTCTTGAGTGTTGAAACTTTCAAGTTCCAGAAGAGATTGAGTTTTTGATAAGACTGATTCACCCCCCCCTCTCAGTCTTCGAAAGTGCTCAACATGTCTTCCTTATTGTTGATAAAAAAAAATTGTGGTTTACTTTATCTTTAAAGATGATTTTTGTGTTTGAAAAAGGGCACTCCATCACATGTCTTGATTTAGCAATAGAAAGGCGATTTTCCTTAGAAATAATAATGTTATACCTACCATGTCTTCCCCAAGCCTCTAAAAATAAAATCATTTCCTCTCATAATTTAATTTTATCACTCAACATTGGAATCATTTTATATGAATCTAACCCAAAAGAGCATTTTCCCCTTGAAGAGTTCTCAACTAAGGTGGTTTTTAATTACTTACCTATTTTAAATAACAAATTTCCACATATGAGAACCTAAAATTACACTAGCAATTGATAAGATTCTATTTTATTTCATATTGTGAAGGTATTTATTTTACATAATCTTACACCATTTTCCTCCTTGTGAGTAAACATCCCCAAAAGAAAGCTTGGAACCTACGAAAAACTTTTGGCTAATCAAAATTCTTAGTCCAACACCATTTCTCTTAAGTTTGTAGACCACCTCCCCAAGCCAACAACAATAATTTCTTCTTTTCTCTATTTCCCTTCCATAAGGACTTAGTATTTATATCTAATGATAAAGCAATGCTGATGGGTGCTTATAGGACCATCATAATATATAGTTGGATAGCTACCATAATAATTTTAGTTGAAAGAATCCTCCCTATGGGTAAGTCATTTACATTTACATGCCAAGATCCTTTATTGAATGGATGTCACCATGTATTTCCAATATATTTCCTTCCCAATAGAATAGAAGAAAGGGATTCCTAAATATTTACTCACTAATGAACTCAAAATATTATGCTTTAGTCCTTCAACATACATAATATCACGAGTCTTTGTCCTACAACCATCTAGACTCAAAGTTACCCTTACTGGTAATCTTGGCAATAGAGTTGTTTCCAAGAGTTACAAATCCTCCATCAAATTTCTTGAAATGCATGAACTTACTTTTGTCTCCAATCGTATGACTTGAGCATCCTCTATCTATGATCCATAGATTCTTCTCATTTTGAATATGTAGTACAGTATGAGCAATCATGGATTTCTCTATTTTTTCTCTTGTAGTTTCTTCTTCCAAACTTTATTAGGTTCAAAAATCTGACTTTTTGATCCACTCCTTATTTTTGGGAGAGGACTCACAAAATTGCTTCTGCAATTCTAACAATGTGTCCAAAGTTGTTGCATTTGTAGCAGACAATGTTGAAATTGAATAAGGGTGCAAATTCATTACTGCTAATAAAGTTAGTTCTTCTTACCAAAGCCTTCCTACAATCCATAGCCTTGTGACCAAAATTATTGCCATTGAAACAATCACCAGAAAAAGAATGATTAAACCTAGTATTTTTCCATTGTCCTCTTGACCTCTTGAGGCTTGTCTTCCAAATCTTCTATTCTTTTCTTGTACTTGGATGAAACCGCCATTTTGCATTCTACTTTCATTGATTGTTACATAATATATTCAGACTTTCCACTTCCAGATCTAGTTCCTTCTGAATTCTTTTGTAGCCACAATTAATGAATTGTTAATCTAATTTATTTAAAATGTTCTGTTTTTTAACATATATTCAAGATAAAAGTACTTTGTAAAAAATAAATAAATCAAGAAATCAAACAATTATTTACAGTATAAAATTTAGACAGATATGACCAGCCTGTAAGGACTAAGAACAGAGTGTGTAGTTGAATTCTCAACTGAATTAAAAAGTAAGCAATTGCGGCACTAAATTTAACTTTTTCCCATTCAAAGTATAATAAGACAAGGCCTGGTCAATTGAGATCATGTCTGGTCAATTCAGTAGAACAGTAGTTAGTCTTTAGAATTCATGGTGTGGTTTCTGTACTTGCTAAAGGCGGTTAGTGCTAATTGAAACTGTGTTTAGTGGAGACCTGGAAATGGGGTATTGGAAGCCAGCCAATTGAAAGAATTAGCCATGAAATTGACAGACACCTTCAATAATTTTCAGGGGAACTGAGAAAAAGAAATGTACTTAAAACACTAGTGGCTAATAAAAAAGTAAAAATACAAAAAATACCCAAAAGAGAATGAAATGGGATATAAATTGAGGAGAGCTCTCGCTGATTTTACTGAAAAACAAAATGTGTCGTGGCCTCAGGGACTTGAAAGGAAGTAAAGGCAAGGCATATGTGTTTCTATGATGTTTGTTTCTCGATTCCCTCAATAGGTGGTTTAAATATATTCCCTTGGTTGTTAGTTTAGCCAGTCACCATTCCCAAGGTGCCCAGTGCCACTTCCAGCTTCCCCCTCTGCATTAATGGTACCTACCATTTGTCTTCCTTAAAAGAGTATTGACCCTGTAGGCCATATGGCACTGAAATGAAGTAAAAGCTTATTTTTGCTGTTTTTCCTTCTCTGAGAATTGATGGATACCCCCTTTTCTATAGATACTCTAGTCTGACTTCGAGGTGAAATTTTAATGGGCTGTAAGGAAGTATCTACAAATACTGTTTTCTTAACCAATAAGGTGGTGGGTAAGTTTTCAATTCCAAGACCTGTGAATCTTGTAGGTGCTTCATTTATCCTCCTCACCATTTCCCATCAATACCTGTGTAGAAGCCATGGAAGCCTTTCGGCTATAGACATCCCTGTCTGAGGAAAATTCTTGATGGACTGCAAGAAAGTATCTACAAACTTTCTTTGCTTGATCATAAGGTGGTGAGTGTGTTTAGTAACCAAACAACTGTGTTACTTGTAATTGCCCCACTTATCCCCTCATCATTTCCCACGGATATTTGTGTAGAAATAATTGCAGCCTTTTTCATTATTGACACCCGTCTGAACTGCTTTTCAATGAGCTGCAAGAAAGTACCGACAAACTTTCTTCCCTTAATCAATAAGGTGATAGGCATGCTTTGTATCTTGTAGGTGCCTAATTTATCCCCCTCACCATTTCCCATCAATACCTATGGAAGCATTTCAGCTATAGAGGTCCCTGTCTGAGGAGAATTTTTTATGGACTGCAAGAAAGTATCTTCAAATTTTCTTTGCTTAACCAGTAAGGTGGTGGGTGTCTTTTAGTAACCAAGAAATGTGTTATTTGTAATTGCCCCGCTTATCCCCTCACCATCTCCCAGCAATATCGGTGTAGAAATAATTGCAGCCTTTTGATTATAGACACCCCTGTCTAGGTTGATTTTTAATGAGCTGCAAGAAAGTACCTATGAACTTTATTTCCTTGATAAATAAGGTGGTGGACATGTTTTCTATCTTCTAGGTGCCTGATTTATCCTCCTCACCATGGAAGCCTTTCGACTGGTTGTTCAATTCAAAGATTTGGTTATGCTTTGCTTGGTCTGTTTCCTCGTCTTAGTTCTTCCATCTGTTTCGGCAGAGAGACGAGCTGCTTATCATTCTCTAAACGTTGCAGCTCGGCTGCAAGAGGTTAGATCCCCGCCGGTGCACCTACAGTACACCAATGAACAAGAGGAGAATGTGCTAAGATATCCATGGAGAGTGCAAATTTTGCACAGAGATACTCTCACGGTGGGGAACATAAGCTATGAGCAGAGGTTTAGCGAGAGGCTAAAGAGGGAATCCGGGAGGGTGAAAGCGCTCAACAGGCGGGTAGAGAAAAAATTGAATAAGGAGAAAGAAATGATGGAGGGTGAGGCGAACACCGAGGGT
Organism: Sequoia sempervirens; assembly: GCA_007258455.2. Taxonomy (NCBI): domain Eukaryota; kingdom Viridiplantae; phylum Streptophyta; class Pinopsida; order Cupressales; family Cupressaceae; genus Sequoia; species Sequoia sempervirens. Next base: position 529,412,648 of record VDFB02000015.1, on the reverse strand, counting down.
TTCAGTGGCGTGGTGATATCCGGCATGGCGGAAGGCAGCGGGGAATACTTTACCCGCATAGGCGTGGGAACGCCAGCGACGGAGCAGTACCTCGTGTTGGACACGGGCAGCGACGTGGTGTGGGTGCAGTGCCAGCCATGCAACGATTGCTACAACCAGGCCGACCCGGTCTTTGATCCCTCCTCCTCGGCCTCCTTCACCTCAATTTCGTGCGGTTCCGCGGTGTGCAACGAGCTGGAAGAGGCGGACTGCAACAGCCGCGGGTGTGTTTATCAGGTAGCTTATGGAGACGGGTCTTATTCCGTCGGGACCTTCGCTTCGGAGACGCTCACTTTCGGTACCACGGTTGTTCAGAACGTGGGCATCGGTTGCGGACACGACAACGAAGGGTTGTTCGTCGGAGCCGGCGGGTTGCTTGGTCTAGGGGCCGGTCCGCTCTCGTTTCCTACCCAGTTGGGTAGTTATGGTAAAGTATTCTCTTATTGCCTCGTCGACCGGGCGTCCGGCTCGTCAGGCACACTTGACTTCGGCCCGGAGTCGGTGGCGCCCGCCGGGTCCGTCTTCACCCAACTTCTCAGAAACCCACAAATTGACACCTTTTATTATATCTCTTTGACGGCCATCACCGTGGGCGGGTTGCTGGTGTCTCTCCCACAGTCAGTCTTTGAGTTCGACGAGACGGGTCGGGGCGGCGTGATAGTGGACTCGGGTACCTCCGTCACGCGGCTACAGAAAGACGCTTACGAAGCCATGCGCGATGCCTTCGTCGCAGGCACGACAAATCTTCCTAGGGCGGCGGGGATTGCCATATTTGACACTTGCTATGACTTGTCCGGCCGTCAATCGGTGAGCGTTCCCACTGTGGGTTTTCATTTTTTGAACGGAGGCGCTTTGATTCTCCCGGCAGGGAACTATTTGATTCCCATGGATTCAAAGGGAACTTTTTGCCTTGCTTTTGCACCCGCAGCCGGGGACCTGTCTATCATTGGGAATATTCAGCAGCAACACTTTCGGATTTCCATTGATTCTGATAACTCTCTCGTTGGCTTTGCTCCCAACCAGTGCTGATTCATTGCCGGAGTATACAGAGCTTAACCAGTCGGTTAAATTGTAATTCCGACTGAAGTCAGAAATAAAATCAAGAAAAAGTTTGATCAATTTAAAACCGCGTGTAGGTTGCAACATCAATGGTCGGCAAAAGGTAGATGTGTAGTTTAAATCTCAATAGCAGCTGACAGGACAATATATGACATGTGAAATGGCTGTTAAATCTGTACCTAATGCATACGCTTAAAGTGTTTAGTGGTATGTGGGCTTCGCAGATGCAGAGTTCATACACATAATTATTTTGGTAGGTTCTAAAATAATTCCCTTTGTTTGATTGGGGGTATTTATTTGGTGAAATTTGTCTGTTGAGTTAATGTATTTATGGATATTTTCATAAATAAACTATTAGTAAAATATTCAAATAGTAAGCAGTACATTGTTTGCTGACTTTTTAAAAGATCTCTTTCTTATTGTAAGCCAACCTCTTTAAGGCATAGATATCCTTCGATTCTTATACACCCAATACCAACTGTAGATGATACCATAAAATTTATTCTCCCAACAATAGAACTGACATTTTAAAGCAGTTTGGACAGGCCATCATTTCAAGAGTTAAAATACTGTACAGTTATATGGGTGTAATAATGACATTTGATATGTGGATTATATGAAGTTAATAGTTGTGAAAGTGAGTTATTTAATAAAGTTGAGTAATTAATAAATTGGAACATCTTTAAATAAAATAATTTTTAAAGACTTTATGTTTTGGTTATATGATTTTGTTTATATTTTTAATTAAATGTTTTAAAAGATTTATAAAGAGGATTAAGTCTTTGTTGAGTGTAAGGTTCATGACGACATACAAGGGATGAAGTCAATGACTTTAACAAAATGGATACCCTCAATCTTTAACTCTTAGCTAAAGGCCAATGATTTGTATAGCTTTGACTCATACTAGATCAATACCAACAAGTTACAAAATGTTTATCCTCTTCTAAAAAAAATGTAAAATTCAAAAGACTAGCCAAATGGATGAGAAACAATATAAAAATTCTAAATATCATAAAAATTGTATATTAATAATTGTTATATACAAAAACATTAGATACAAAAAATACACAAATACTTTCTATCTTCTCTTTCTTACTAAGAGCCGTGTAGGCCATCAAATTTATACCCATGTTCAAACAGTTCCAAATAATTTTATATCACATGGGAAATTCTACATGGATATAAAAATTTATATTTTTCTAAACATTGCATTTTAAGATATTATTGATTTCTTTATAAGATCTCTTAAAAGAGGAGAAGGTTGAGAAAATACGAGAATTAATCATCAAAATATATAATAGAAGATCAACAATGCTTAAAGTTATAATGGCTAAATTTATGGTTCCTTAAACTATCTTTGTCCAAGTAAACATTATTTTTTTTCATTCTCTTCTAAATCTCAAAACTACAAAACATTTTATCAAAATATCTTTGAAAAATAAGCACTCAATAAATTTGTATAGGTACACTCCACTCTGAGACTAAAAGTTAATTTAAATTTATATTTTCCTAAGATTGAAACTATAGACTATCAAAATATCTTTGAAAAATAAACACTCAATAAATTTGTATAGATACACTCCACTCTGAAACTAAAAGTTAATTTAAATTTATATTTTCCTAAGATTGAAACTATAGACTATCAACTGACATGAACAATATGGTGCTATCATAGTCTAAATTATATGATTAGACTTAATGAATTTGTGTATGAGCACATTTACTCTGTTGCAATAGAGTTTTCATGAACTTTGCATATTAATACCTTCCTCTATATGATATTTTGACCTTCCCATTGTCTATTATCACAGGTTATGATATTTTGACCTTCACACTATTTGTTATCATAGGTTTTAGTTTTATGGCATTTGACTGCTATGAGAACATGAGTAAACAATAATATAATTATATAAGTTTTTTTTGTTTAATAATGAATATCATTGTGTATGTTTTTTTTTTTAGATTGGGAGAATTTTCAAAGTGAGAAATTGTACAACTCTTGCATTCCTCAATAATATTTTATTTTTTAATTACAAGATTAAAAATATATATTGAGATTATAATTTGTTTAACACATGGACACATCTCTTTAAAGTATTTATGAAAAAAAAATTTAAATTTTACAAAAGCTAGTCAATAATTTGTATGATTTATTTACTTGTTGACTTGTCACATTATAATAAATTAATTTTTAAGCTCAATTTTTTTTTTTCTAAAATCAGACTTAATAAATTTTCCTCAAACAAAACATGATGTTTTAGTTTCTCATCTTCTATATATGAGAAGTACTAAGCTTAATAATTGACTATTCTCTATTACTTTGTGCAATTTGTCAATGCGTCAGTTTATTATACTTAAGGCCTTCTCTATATGAACCCCCAATTGACTTCCATGATCGATGGTTCAGAAGAATGGTGCAAGATGATTGAGAAATTCTAGCCATTTAACAATTTTAACAATATAGAAAAAACAACTAATATCAATAGATAATATCACTACTTTAAAAAACTATATTCTTTTAGCAATCAAATCTCTACATGCTCTCCCATTTTTAAGCTATATTTTTTTTCTAATGAATCAAAGAGATAATATCACTACTTTAAAAAGCTATTTCTTTTTAGAAATCAAATCTCTACATAGTCTCACATTCCTTTTTAATTCATTCTTTTTTAATGAAGCAAAGGATAACCATATAGCTTATTGTATAAATCATAGCTTAGTTTCATTAAAATCATTAGTATTGTTTTAATTATATATTTTAAAATTATTAATAATTTTTTAATTTCTATTGCTAATGCATAAATTTCATAGAAAAAAACTACATAAAATCGCATGCAACAACATGCATAGAATCAAGAAATAAAATCTCTACTTTTAAAAGCTGAACTTTTTGGAGACAAAATATCTACATGTACTCTTACATTATTTTTAAGTTATAATTACTTTTAAAGAAATATTTTATATAAATATTTAGATTTTTGTATAAATCATAGTTTTGCTTTCATTGCAAAGCATTTGGAAATTCTTTATTTTGCAATATTGTTACAATTGTTTAACTTTTAAGAATTTTTTTCTAAAATTAATGTAATCATATATTTTTAATTACTAATAAATATATTATAGGTATTATATCTATTTTATATTTATAATAATTATAAATGGTTCAACTTGATAATATTGTTAAATTTATTTATTTTATTGCTAATGCATAAGTACTAATATAGAGAAAAAAAAAACCATGACATAATCTCATGCAAGAACATGTAGAGGATCAAAATATAAATGATGACTTCACTAGGGTGATAAAGAGATAAAATCGCTACTTAAAAAGCTAAACTTTTTTTAGATCAAATATTTACATGTTCTTACATATCTTTTTAAGTTATAATTATTTTTTAAGGAAAAAAAGGATGGACATCTAACTTATAGTATAAATCATAATTTTACATATATTACAAAACATTTGAAACTCTTTAGTTTGGAGTGTGATTTAAATTATTTAATTTTTTAAGTATTTTTTATTTTCTAAAATTAATATTTTAAATAAATTAACAATTGTTATACTTAATCAAGGGAAAAATAATGGTATATAGATAAATATAACTTATTATTATTATTATATATATATATATATAATTTTATTTTTATATGTTAGATTATAATATTATGAGGTAGCATATATCTAAATTAGAAGTTATCATTTGATTAAAATGTCACAAGTAAATGATCCAACCCATCAAAATTATTCAAGCATTAAATAAAGATCAATTATACCAAAAAATTAAACTTTGATAAATGATATATAATAAAAATATATATCATTCTTGCTATTTAAATGCAACTAATTTTCTAAAAGATAGACATAAATTATTCAAGGGTCTAAAAGATAGACCAGGCCAACTTGAAAAGATAACTCCAAATCCAACCATATAAAAGTGGAGTCAAGATACTTTTTCAAAAGGGTATCTTTATGAAAAAAGATCAAAAAACATGATTACATACAAATGAGATTTATTGGCCTTTCAAAGATCATTTAGTGTCACTTCATCGTGCAATAAATCCCTATGCTCATCAATCTATATATGCGACTTAATGTATGATGGGCTCCGAGGAAAAATAAATCTTTTAAAAAATAAATGTTTCTCTCCATCTCCATCTCCATCTCTATCTCTATCTTCCTCTCCATCTCTATCTCCTTACCTCTCTCTCTCTCTCTCTCTCTCTCTCTCTCTCTCTCTCTCTCTCTCACACACACACACACACACCCTCTTTCTCTTTCTCTATCTCTATCTTTTTCTCTCTCACACACAAACACTCCATGTTTCTCCCTCCCTATCTCCATCTATATCTCTCCTCCCTCTCTCTATCTCTCTATTACTTATCTCTATCTCTCTCTATTTCTCTTCCCATATATCTATCTATCCCTCTTTCCCTCTCCCTCTATCTCCCCCTATTTATCTCTCCCTCTCTCCATCTATATTTGTCTATATATACTTCTCTTTTTTTGTCATAGATCTCTTTATCTATGTCTCCCTCTCCCTCTCTATATCTCTTTATATTTTTATCTCTATCACTATATCTCACCATATATATCTCTATCTCTCCCTCTCACCCTCCCTATATATCTCTATCTCCCTCTCCCTCTTCTTTTATGTATATCTATCGCCTCCTCTCTATCTCTCTATCTCTCGTTATATTTATCTCTCCATCTAGGTCTATCTCTACCTCTCTATCTATTACCTCCCTCTTCCTCTCTCACTCTATCTTCATCTCGACATCTATCTTCCTCTCTCCCCCTATATCTCTAGACATTTCTCCCTCTCTTTATCCATAAATATCTCTCCATCTCTCTCCCCCTCTTCCTGTAACTCTATATCTATATCTATTTTCCTCTCTATCTCTATCTATCCATATTTATTATCCCATCCCTCTATCTATCTATATCTCATTACATCTCCATTTCTCTCTACCCCTATAGCTATCTCTCCCTCTCTATATATGTATCTCTTCCATCCCTATCTATCCCTCTCTCATCTCTCTCTTTATATCTTTGTCTCCTTCTCCATATCCATCTCCTTCTCCTTCTCCATCTCCATCTATATCTCTGTCTTCCTCTTTACCTCTATCTCCTTACCCATCTCTCTCTCACTCTTCCCCCCTCTATCTCTCCCTCTTTATATCCCTATCTCTCCCTCCCTCCCCCTCTCCCTATTGCAAACATAACTTGAGACTATTGGTAATGGAGTCTGATTATCTTCTTGATTCAAAGGTTTTATTTCAATCATGTTTGGATCCTTGTAAGTGGATGCATAGTTTATTTGAAGCAATCACTTCTCCATTGAGACCTTTGTTGCACTTGTAACATCATTTTCTAAATTTCATATTACCAATTTCCCTCATGTACTACACCAATGTATGCAAAATAACAGACCAATTTTTTCCTTAATTGACCTTCTACACCTCTTTGGCGTACCCATTACACAACAAGGTGCAATTGATAGTTTATAATGTTGTAATGGTTAATCAATAAATATAAATAATTAATTATAATTAATTTTAATAAATTAGAATTGAGCTTGATAAATGAATAATAAATTTGACAATTAGATGAGAGAAATTATGTATTTAGTTTCAAGAATGATAAAGTGTATAATTAGTTTATCATTGTCTTAGTTCAATTATGGTCTCTATACGATGAATGTCTTGAAGATTAAAATATGGGAATAGAAAAATTGGAGGATTAATCTCAACCACCATGGGTTCAATCCCAACTACAACAATTTTGAACCTTGATGCATGGATCTAAATTAGTAAAGCACACACATTTAAAACTTGTTCACTCTAAAATCTTATATTTGATGAGATTTTAGGGACTATGGTGTTTATAAACACATTAAAGGAACCTATCAAATCACCAAGGTCAAGTTCTCCTAGGTTAGCTCCCTAGTTTATTTATCTTTTTAGCTCTAAGTGAAGGTTCAAAGATAACATACATAAGCATGCAAACAACCTATATTTAGATGATATAGCTACTAACTATTTGTCCCTTAGACATTGAAGTGTTCTATAATAATTTTATCCTTTTAATCATTATCCTTACATGTACTCTAGACTCCCTATTATGGATAGATTACATCTATCTCAACCTCTACCTCTAAAGAGAGGTAGGGGTTTGTTGGGATAGGTTTGTCATAAACCTTGCAATTTGAATGTTCAAATTTAGTTATTTAATATTTTTTATTATTATGTGTGAGAACACATGGAAAAGAGGATACCCCTTATGACTTGTCCATCACATCCAAAACTGACATAGGTGAATGAGTAGAGTATACAAGGGGGCTTGAGAGAACCATGTTGAAGGAACTAGTAAAAATGACCTCATAACTTTGAGAGAATGGGTGCTTTCCCATCCATGGGAAAGTGGCACATACCAGGGGTAGTGACTATTTCTTAAAAACACAAGACTCTACCAAGTGGTAACACAATGTATAGAGTCTGACACCTACCCGATGCTAGAAGGTTGGAAGGAGAAGTGTAGCTTCAAAAGGAAGCCCCTGTAAATGACAGTAGTAACTCTAACTGTCCCAAGGTAGCAAAATTTCCTTTCGCATAAGTAGCGACCTACACTAATGTGTAATGACTACCTTGCAATTTGAATGTTCAAAATTAATTATCTAATATGCTTTTATTTATTATGTGTGAAATCACATGGAAAAGAGAATACCCCTTATGAATTGTCCATCATACCATATGTGTTCATTATTATGATGTAAATAATGACATGTAAGAGAATATATAATCATGAAAGATGTGTAAGATAATCAATGATGAAGATAGTAGAGTAAAATGTATATTAAAATGTATAAGAGATTGATTTTAGGGGAGTCACATTATCTATTAATATTGACCAAGTTTATCACACATATTATGATGAATCATAGACCATCTTTTGAGGAATTATGGAGCCAAAATGGAGCATGCAATTTGGGGTGATCCCACAATACTGGTTTACAATTTTTGGGAGATCCTGATTTTTGCTGAAATCACATATTTTTAGAAAATATAATGATGTAAGCCTTGAAAAGTTCCATTTAAAGGATTCCAATTGAAGAGGGTTTGATTGAACCACCTTAGATCAAACCCCCTTGGATAGAACCCCGCTAGTTTTAAACCATACCTATAACAAAGTCTCCTTTACACCTATCAAAATGCTGATTAAAAAACCACTTTTGATTTACCTTTTGGGGGATCAAATGAATTCATTTAAAATTTATTTTTTGTAAGTATGTAGTCCTTATTATAAGCTTCCCAAAAAGTATAATTTTAAATAAATTTAATTTGTTATTATATTTATTTTTTATTTCTTGTGAATTTAGGTTTTTCACCGAAAATCAAGCTCTTTGTTCTACACATGTGGAAAAATAGCAGATTATCAAAAAAAAAAATATCATTGCACTAGATATTGAAGTCCTTGATCCAACAAAAAAAAAATTGAATTTTGATACATACAAAAATAGTTATGTTGTATACAGTGCCTATGTCTGAATTGTAATTGGTTTGACTTCAAAACTTGATTAAGGAAAAATATCCAATAAAACATTATGAAACCAAATTAAAGCGCTAGATATCATGATTACAAATCTAAATTCGAAAAAATAGAATTTTATCCTTCATGGAAAAAAATTTATGTTGTATACGGTGAGCATCACTCCTTGAAAATGGTGTTTACTAAAAAAAACTAGCTTTCGAAGGAGATGGAAAAAGAAGTGCAATCTAATTCCAAAAAAATTGAAAAAAATATATTTAGAATCTACAAAAAAATTGTCACAAATCACTAGTTTGCATCATCTTCAAATTCCTCACGGTTTAGCCGCTATAGGTGCCTGAAAGTGAAGATTTAGTTAGAAAAAATCAGTTCAATGTCCAGTTTGGCCAAAAATTGTAAACCAATATTGTGGGATCACCCTTTGGTGAGTGGATTATGATGGATTTATTAAGCATTATGGAAATGTGAGATTATCTACTATTATTGGTGAATATATGCAAATTAAATAAATGAAATAGAATTGAATTTGAACCAATCAAATACTCAAATCAAACACATGCAAACCTCAAATTGAGCATATGTGAAGTTTTTCACATTTTGGAATGTGGGTGATCAATTCATCAACATAGCCTGAGCATTCTTTGGATATCAAACTGGCATAATTTTTGGCATGACATTGAATTCTTATGAAATAATGAGAACTGTGTTTGATTTATCGAGTTATAAGAGAATTAGGTGAATGGCTAGGATTCAATATGGAGTGTTAGGTTTGATCCAGGATTTGGGGGATTGATGAACAGATGTGAAAGTATGGGAGACTTACACATTATTTCAATTGTCAATTAAAATAATTATTATTATTCAACTCAAATTGATTAGGGAGTTAACACATGTAATTTATGAGTTAACTACCTACACGGAGGAGTTAATTGAGTGCATCAAAGACATATGGGGAGTTAACTATTTGCATGAAATAGTTAAATAATTGCATGAATGAGTGAAGTGGAATTGATTGATGAGTGGAACTAGGAGTAAGTCTAAGTGAATTGAATAGACTTGGTAGTCAACTAGGTGAAGTGGAATTTAATTTAATGTAATAATTAATTAATTGAATTATTAGTGCACATTAGGTGGAAATTAATACTAAATTAATTTATTAGTGGATAATTAATGGATAAATAAATAAATAAATTACATAAATAAAATGATAATTAATTCTTTGAACTATAATTGGTTGGGCATCAGGAACTTCCTAGTTGAAGAGGTGATAACATGTATTCTAGGTGATGAATAGAAAATTAGGTGATGATCATAAGGTGACAATGTATACTCTATTAATGAAATGATGAAGGTGAAGATGACATTGTTCAGGTGACTATATTTACCCTCTTTGATACAATGTTCAAATTAGCATTATTTTAAAGAAAATAAAGTAGTTATGATGAGATGGATGAGATATGAAGAAATTTATTATAAGCCCCATGTGGAGGAAATGATGAAAGAAGAAACGTATAAGAAGACGATGATGGTAAGCCCCAATCATGTGGAGTATATTGAATAAATATTGAACGATGAGATGATGATGATCCCTTGAGAGATAAGTCGTGTAAAAAGTGGAATGAGTGTGTTGGAACATGTTTGTTGTTGCACCAAAAGATTGACCTATTAACACTCGATACAAATTCCAAAGATAAATGGATCCACAAGAGGTGATTAGTCCATGTCTTGAATCCAAAGGAAGACACTGGTGATTAGTCCAACAATCCCCCCTCAACATCACCCAAGGGGATTTTAACCGCGACCATGGCTTTGATATCATTTTGTGGAACACGTTTACCATTATGTCAAAATATTGACCTATTAATGCCTGATACAAACACTAGAGATAAACAGATCCATGGGATGCGGTTAGTCCATATATTGAATCCGAAGGGAGATGCTAGCGATTAGTCCAACAGAGTTCGATCTCAAAAATTTAATGATTAGATTAAAAATGATGCAAGAATATGAATAACTGAATGCAAGAGAAGGGAATTGATGATATAAAGACAATTAATGATTAGACATGGATATTTTTTTATTGGGAATGTTTTAAATTATGTTGGAATATGGAGAGAAACTATATTTTGATATAGCAATAGATGTTATGCACTAGTATATAAAACACCAAGGTGACAATGTATCTAGTGCATGAATTGATACTCAAGAAAATAATAAAAAATAGGGTGCACTAACACCCTCAAGGAATTTGATGTACTTGGTGGGTATGTGTGGAGATTACCATCAGACATGGAGAGGAGTTCCCATCATGTCTCAAGTTCATTGACCTTGGTGGGTCTTGTGAGAGAACATCCAACAAACGTTCAACAAGTAGAAGAAATAAGCCATGCCCTAATAAATACCACTCAAAGCACATCATGATATATAATGATTATGGTGACCATGAATAGGCATAGTATGGGAAAAAAATATTTATCAAAAGATCAAATAAATAAAAGCAAAAGATCAAAATATAAATCAAAGATCAAAGATAAAGAAAATATCAATGATAAATCAAATATCAAAAGAGAAATCAAAGACCAAATGATAAATCAAAGAAGTAAATAATCAAAATTTAACTAATATACAATAGTATAACCTCTTTCTAACGTGCTAATAGGATAAATAGATTATGATTATGCTTAATGTGAGGAAGGATGCATCCTATTAAGGAAACAAATGGATGAAATGGGAAATTTGGAATATGGAAAATGATGCAATAGTAGTATATTATCAAGGTTGATGTTTAGGTCTTGATTTGACATTAAAGTAAAATATTTCAAGTTTATAGTGTGTGTGACAAAAATATTTCTATGTAAGCTTTATTAAGAGAAAAATGGAATAGGAAATTCATGGGAAGGGAGAATTGATTAATGGTATGGGGGATGAAAGTGTGTTCATGCATGAAACTCATTTATTATGGAAGGGATCCAAATTCCTAAGTGAGCCAAATGGCACATCTCAATATTTATTCAAAAGGGGGTAATCAACTACCCCAGTGTAAAGGAAGGATGAAATGCTATGAATGGAGGGGTGGACTATAATGATAGGAATGAGTAGATAAAGTAGACATAAGGATGAGTGCTAGAAAATGACATGAAAGATGACAGATTTTGGTTTATCACACATGGTTCTTGTGAGAAATTTGTCACCATGGTACTTTCCTAAGGTACCACTAATAGTAGTTTTCACTAGAGGAATATTTTTACCTTTAGTATTTTTAAATTTTTTATTTCTATTGTGATAAATTCCTTATATTAAACATGAAAGTTCTTGAGATGGACGATGTTGATGGGATCATATAATGACTCACCTTGGATGTAGCTAACTGATATTTTCCTAAACTATACTTGGAAATGATCACATATGATAACCAATTGGGCTCAAATTTACTTTTCTTGTCTCTATATTGTAGATTTTTGTGATTTTCCTTATGCACAAGATCAACAACCTCAAACTCATGAGCTCTAATTTTCTTATTATAGCTATGACAAGTATGATTATAATATGGATACAAATGGTTAAGGGACCTATTGAGGTGTCATTCATCGAGAAGTTCAAGTTCATGCAAGTGTGTAATTTGATATTCCTTGTCATTAATGAAATTACATAAGAAAAAGTGTAATGATGCAATTCTAATCTTGATGAAATTAGATTACTTAAGAGCCAAATACAAGTGAATATGGAGTCACACTAGTTGGTGTGTAGATATTGTGTAATAGGACGAAAGGGAAAGGTTAAGATGAAGGTGAGAATCATAGCCAACATCATCGATTATCTTCTTGAGAATTTTGAAGAGATTTTACTAGATGCCTCTATTTGACCTTTACCTTGTGGGTAGTGTACACACTTAAAATTATCCTGAGCAATATCACGCATCTTAATTTGATTACTAACACCATTTCCATCTTGATTTGATCATTTCCCTCTATTTAATTAAATAATGTAAAATGTTAATTAAATTCATCGCTTTCTTTTATTAATTAGATAATCAACATTATTTGATTTATTCGCCCCTTTCATGCTAATTTTCATCCTATTTAATTAAATAATGAAAATTATTTAATTAAATTGCCTAAGTCCTCTCATTTCATTAAATAAGATCCTAATTGTTTAATTAAATGTCATTAATTCCTCCTTTTAATTAAATGATCTAATTGTTTAATTAAAATCTTAAATTCCCCCATCTTGCACAATTAAATAATTTCTTAATTATTTAATTGACTAATTTCCCACTCCTCAAGGAACATTCCCATAGAATATTCTTCTCATTTGAATTCAAACATTTCCCTCCAAAGGAAATATCTCCAACATTTTTCCTAAAAACATGGGATTTGTGTTTGTCTCAATCAATTTGAGTCTTTGATTAATTCCCTTGATCCATGGTATTGAGTAATCTTGATCCTTCATTTGATCGTTGATCCATGCCATCCTCTCACATTCATTTCTATCCATTGATTATCAAACCAATATTAGCCATTAATTTAACCAAGAAGCCTATAAATAATCCTCATTTTCATGACTAATTCATCCACAAAGCATTTGAGCAACCATACTATACAAAATTTTCCATCCATTTTCATTAATTGAGAGCATAATTATGGCTCAACCTCCATCATCAACACTATTTGAAGTTTTGCATCACATTCAACAATGGGATTAGGAAAGAGTTGAGCATTCCACATCAAACCAACACTAATCACCCAATGGGATAAGGTTTGTTTGTGTTAATTAGGTTTCCAATTCAATATTGATTGATATTTCATGTTTTAATGGCTTCCTAGTTAGCATTTGTAATAATTTCATTGGGAATATGATCTAATTAGGTTAATTGATTATTTTATTTACTTAATTCAATTGTGTTTAACCTGGTTTTGATTTATGTTCACAGGTATGGGATGGACCAATGATGTTGGATGTGTAAACATTTACAAAGAGTGTGGAATTCATTGTTTTTGAATGACTTTCCATTATCATTGATAATGGTGGAAGGGATATCATAGTGAAAATGATACAATGGAAGAAAAATTTAGAAATTTGTTGGCTATTAGTTTATGTAAGGGGGATAAATACAACCCATTTGATGGAAATGATAATAAACTTGATGCTATTGGAGGAGGATGGGTGAATCTTACCAACAAGATGAAGACCCCATAGAGAAAAGGGCCAAGGATTAATCATGGCCTACAACACCTATAATGGTGCATGAATAAGATTTTCAATGCTGACAAGCTTAAAAAAAATTCACATATTGATGGGTATATTGTTCCATAGTGGGCCAATAGTAACCTTTTATCAAGATATTTTTAGTTAGGACCATACTTCTAGTGTGGGCACCACAGACACCATTGTGAACATATTTGATTATGAGAGAAGCCTTTTTTTATTTGAGGAACCTAAGTAGAGAACCATAAAATATTCTTTGGTGGAAGGGTGTCAACAAGTATAGTGAAGTAGAAAGAGCATTGGATAAATGGTTTACATTTAGGGTGGGATAGGTTGGGTGGAAGAATGTTATTATGAAGGTATGTATGTCATGATACCAAGGATTGTTGGGACCAACCAATTTATAAATGAGTTCTATATTAGGGACATCATACATGGGAACCACCAAGTTTTTAACCAAGAATTCACAAGGAATATCTTATGGAATATCTAAAAGAGATTTGATGGCATACATGTGGAATTTTCTAATTTATTGCTAAGTCTAGGACCCTGCTCAAATTGGATTAAGGTGTTGATTTGAGAGACCTTACCTGGGACATATTACATGATATTACTCCTCTGAACCTGTAATTAACCCTCATTGTTCATGCCTTAGTCAAAATCCATGTTGTAAAAAATCCAAAAAATAACTAAGTGTTAGACTTGTCAAGGTTTCAGGTTGTCAATGATCCCCTTAATCATTTACATAGTTTAGAGTTTCCTTGACCCAAAGATTCGAGTCCTTGTGAAATTCCTCTAAGTATTAGTTTTGTTGGTCTTTCAAGCTTCAAGTTGTCAGATTTCTCTTAATCTTCCTAAATTCATTACATGTGTTAAGAATCATGCTCGTGCCCGACACCTGAGGTCTTCATGTCACAAATTCACGCAAATCTCTTTTGTCAATTTTCAACCCTCTTGTTTTCTCCTTAAGATATTTATTTTTTGGCATACATTAAGCACCATGCCCAATGCCCAACACCTAAGGTCTTCCTATCACAAATTCACTAAATTCCCTTCTATCAATTTTTGGCCTTCAAGTTTTCTCCTTAAGCTCTTTCTTTTTTTGGTATGTGTTAAGAATCATTCTCGATGTCTGACACCATATGAAGGAAACTTTAAATGCTCTAGTTTTAGCCATCAATCCTTCCCCTTTCCCTCTACTCCTTTAGGAAAGTGTTAAGTGTTCCTCCCATTCCCTGATTATCAAAGGAAAGGATAGAATTACTGATGGATTTCTGAAGGAAGGGAAGGCTACCAATGGCAGTGTCGATGGATTTCCAAGGGAAAGAGAGCTTCAATTTTTTTCTTTGTTCAACATGTTTTTAATCATCAATACCATTAATTCTCAACAACTCTTCTGAGATGTATGGTCATAGCTTCTAAGGATACAAAAAAATATTTTAATTTATTTGAGTGTAGATCCAAGGAAGATTATGGAAGCCATGCTTCATTTATTGTCTAGAGGTGTCCCTTCTCCCAATGTCCAATCCCCAAATCATGATTTTTGTGGGTGATCCCCATCCTTCTACACTCATGCTTAGAAATCATCAATTAAAAGGAATGGAATGTGCTTAGAGAATGTTCTAAACACTTCCTTGAAAACTTTTTAGAGTTTCTCTTGGGAATAAAGGCCCATTTTTGGGCTCTTTTGTAAAGGTTCTTCCCAATTTCTCTAAAAAAATTGTAGTTTTATGTATTTTACAACTATAGATAGGCTTATGCCTTTGTATTAATGAAATTTATCATTTTACTTCTCTCTTTTGGATATGTTGTGTATATCTCTCTTACCTTCATGTCTAAATATATTTTCCTTTCTCTATGTCTATATGCTATGTTAACTATGTTTACAGGTGTTAATTTTGAATCTCTCCTTTCCTTCTAGTGTCTTATCAAACCATAACCTCCATATATACCCATTTAAACTAGTAGAATAGATAACTACATAAGTCCTTATGACTATTTTCATTGATGTATTATATTGTTCTAAGTAGGAAGAAACAACTCTAATCTAGGTGTTTCACCTTCCCTTCCCCCTTTTTTTGATACAATTCTCACTCTCACTTTCCTCTGTGAGTTGGTAGAATAGAACTAATGATAGGATTTCATGTGTTGGATTGGACCAACATATCTGTACCTAATTTAGAAAAGGAAGATTCCCTTCTCTAGAGATCTAACCTCAACTGCAAGGTCCTACACCTTGAGGTTAGTTTCATTGTGTCATTGAAATGATAAGCCTATGTTCAACAAGGTGCAATTTTTAGCATGCTCAATGGGACTAGTTCGACAAACTCTTTTCCATCCCATTGAGAAAGTGGTTCTATTCTTGGAATTTTTAGCCTTAAAGAGGTATTCAAGAAGGTACTTGATGACTCTGCAATCAAATTTTGGTGAATTTGTAGCAAATTAGTAATCTTGGTTCCAAATAAGACTTCCAAATTCATGCCCAAAATTAAAATAAGGGCATCTTCTAGTGGCAATTTTCAAGACACTAAAATATCATTTTCTACTTCTAAAAGAATAAACAGATATTCTTTATCACCATTAAGGAGAAGTAGGAGTTATATAACTCCATCTCCTAGAGATCAGTTCACACCTCCATTCAATAGATTACTTCAACCTGGGACTCTTACCACATAGATAAATAGACCATTATTCCATATGGCTATCCCTAGAAACCAAGTGTTTGTCACCTTTAATGGTGGTAGCACTCTCGTGTTAGCCCAAAGGGATGACTTACCAGTAAATTCATTGAGAAATATTTATTTTTCACTAGTGAGACAACCACTACTCCAATAAAACACATTCAAGACATGGCCAATATATGATTTGTAAATAATATCACAAAAGAGAATGTGGCTATTAAACTCCTAGCCACATCCTTGAAAGGAAAATAATTACAATGGTACAAAGGTTTGCAACCTAAATCCAATCACAACTAGGATGAGTTTAAAGGTGAAAAGTTATGTGAACACTTTGAGGAAAAGAGTGATCACTTATCCTTGGCAGAACAATTAGCAATAATTAAGAAGGCACCCTATGAATTCATAGGTGATTTTAACTTCAAATTTTAGAAAACTTGGGATATAATCCTTTTTGTAGTAAAGAATTCCCCAATCCATGTTTTTTTATATTTTTTGAAGGCCCTAAACAATGATGTAGCAATTATGAATCAATATATTGGTGGAGTAACTCTACCAAATACTTATGATATTGCCATCAGGGTAGATAATTTTCTAATGCAAGTTGGGAAAATAGCCCCAAGGCCACCAATCTCTATTCCTAGATTTTCTTCCTCAAAAACTCACATTGGGTCCTATTTTGATTGCATCTATAGTCAATCATCTATTTTTATTGCACATTTAAATGAATTGCATGAATTTAAAGACTTGTTGCAAATTTTGTTAATGATTTAATGATAATAAAAATGAAAAAAGCTCAAAACAACAAATTGTAGTAGCCTCAAAGTCAAAATTATTAGCAAAATAGGCAGTCATATCAAGGGAAAAATCAATAGAATTATGTCAAACCCTTAAATAGTGTAAATCCAACCACTACTAACACTTCAAAGGCTCTTGATTCAGTACTAAACAATCTTTTTTAGGATAATGATTGGTGTCATTCATGCAATCAACCACATAATCAAAATGTGTGTCAGAATAGTGAGTTTGTGCAAACTCTAGTTGTTCAAAATGAGCCCTCTACTTTAGGCCAATTGTCTAATGCAATCCAAGAAATCACAAGTAGACAAGAACATATGCCAAGAGACACATCATTTGTAAACTGGAATGAAGTTGATTTTTATGGTTTGAATCAATCAAATCCTAATATAGTAGCCCACAATACAAGATCAAAGATGAGAGCAATGGATCACGATGTGACTCCTATGGTTAGTCATACATCACCCTCCCAATCACCTCTAAATACTTTTTTTTTTTGCACTTTATCCCTTGATACAAAAAATAAAGAAATTTTATTGCAACCTCTACAAATTGAAGAAAGGGGCAAGAAAGTGTATATCCAACCTCAATGAAATCAAACAACAAGATTGGAGCCTATTATTCCAAAATTGCCCCCAAAGGTAGTAATCTTCCTTTCAATATAGTTGATCAAATGAATAATGATAACTTGAATGTCACCATGTGGGAGGCTTTTCCCATGCCATATCAAATGGATTTGTTGCAACAAGCTTTGAAAGGGCTTAAGTGGTCATATGGGTTTTTATTACAAGAACGATCTACAACTCCAACCAGCTTGGTGCAACCTAATGAAGAAGAAAATTTAAGAAAATTAGTAAGCCACCTCCCTTCTATTTATCTTTAATCATTGGAGACCACATAGTGCATAATTTTACGGTAAATTTAAGAGCTAGCAGTTCTATTATGCCCAAAATGGTATCTGATCTACTTGGCATAAAATATGAACCTGTGACTAAGGGATTTATGCAATTGGATGGAACTATTATCAAGACAATGGGGGTCATCAAGGATTTAAAATTGGCCTTGCATGCATGCTATGGTTGCACTATGTTGCAAGACATTTAAGTCATAGACCTCTTTGCCTTCTTTGCTATCTATTTGTCTAGAGAGTTTACTAACAAGATAGGTGGGTATCTATCTTCAGATTGGTCCCATATGCTATTTATAACTAGGTATAGTACCAATGTGACCATCAAAGTAGAACCCATTGCAAAAATCTATATTGAGCCCTATACTCCTAACTCTATTAATGGATTTTTCACTACACAAGCATAGAGAAGAAGACATTGTTCATGAGCCTAGTACTATTTTGGAGGAGGTTCTTGATTGTTTTCTAGATGAATGATTTAATTCATCTTAGTTTGACCCACTCACTAAAGTAGAAGAGATAGGTCTTGGCATCTATTGCATACATGAGGAGGATACCCCTATTCCCAACCTTGTAAGAACTCAAGAAGACACAAAGGGACTATGACAATTGTTTTTGATGGCTCAAGAAATAAGAATGGTGTAGGTGTTGGTGTAATGATAGTATCTCCAAGTGAGGAGAAGTATTAATTCTCTTTTATACTTCAATTTAGTTGCACTAACAACATGGTTGAATATGAATCCATGATCCTAGATCTCAAAATATCACAAAGAAGAAAGATCAAGCTACTATAAGTCTTTGGGGATCATGAGTTTTTGTCAACCAAATAAAAATTTAGAGCATAACCAAGAATAACTTTCCCAAATCCTACAAACATAGGGTTTGGGTTTCAATTGAATATTTTGAAGGCTTTGAAATCTATATTATCCCTAGAAGTTAAAATAAATATGATGATAGACTTGCAATAATTGGTTCTCAATTTGACATACAAGCACATATTGCAAACAAGAAAGAACAACATATCAAGCTAGTTGTGAGGCCTATCATTTTGAACAATAAAATAAGTAGGAAAGTTTTCAAAGATGATCAATAAATTGCTAATTTTCTTCAAAATGAGGCAATTTTTTCTACTAAAAAATAGTCTATGTTGCAAAACTACTATGGAGACCAAATCATGTAGCTCAACACCAAAAAATTACCTATGGGCCTTGTCACTCTAAAATCTATATTCAATTCATATGACTAGATGAAAGATAAGAAGATGAACCTCACTACAATGAAGGATGACTAAAAACCATTTACCATTATAAAGGGAATATCTTCAAACTTGGGAAAGGTATGCTCTAAGTATGAACATAAAATATTCCCTAAGATTTGTAATAAATATAGTGATGTAGTTGCATGGACTTATGAATACTTAAAGGTTTTTGACCCAAACCTTTCCCAACATACCATTGAAATAAACCCTGATGCAAAACATGTGAGAAAAAAAAGGCTTGTAAATCCCAAGATTCAACCCTTAATGAGGAAGGAATTAACCAAATTAATAGAAACTAGGATCATATTTCACATAAAACATTCTTAATAGGTGAAAAAAATAGTCCTTTTCATAAAAAGGATGGGGAAATAAGACTATGTGAGTATTTCATTAACCTCCCCCCTCCATGGAGAAAATTCTAAAAAAGGTTAGTAGTTCAAAAAGATTCTATTTCTTGGATGGTTGTTCAAACTATAACCAAATTATAGTCCAAGAGTCTGACCAACATAATACAACATTTATTACCAAATGGAGTACCTAAGCTTATTGCAAGATTCCTTTTGGGTTAACCAATGTTGGCACTACCTTTTAGTAGGCCATAGATATGATTTTTCAAGGTGTATTAAAAAAAATTGTTTGGGTCTACTTGGATGATATAACAGTCTTTTCAAAATATGTAGGTGATCACTTCAATGACCTTAAATACGTCTTCATAAATTTTAGGGAGTATGGTATTTCTTTGAATCCAAAAAAGCGTTTCTTTGCCACTGATGAAGGAAAAGTTGTTGGACACATTATCTGCAAAGAGGGTTTGATAATATATCCAAAAAGAGTGGAAGTTATTTTATCAATACCACTCCCTAGCCACAAAAAATGACTATAAAGCTTCCTAGGAAGAATTAATTTTGTGAGAAGATTCATCCTCAATCTTACAACCTTAGTAAATCCTCTCACCTCCATGCTAAAGAAGAATATGGTCTTCAGTTGGACCAAATAAGGGAAAGATAGATTTGAGGCTATCAAAAAAGAAATCACTCAAGCTCCCACGCTTGTCAATCCATACTATGACAAGGATTTCACTCTTTACACCTTTGGAGGAGGAACAAGAATATCAACTATCTTGACACAACTAAATAATGAAATCTTTGAGCAACCTATTTCCATCTTTAGTGAAGGACTTAAATATTATGAGCTCAAGTATAGATATGTTGAGAAATAGGTCCTTATTGTTGTTAGAGCATTGAAAAAAATTAGGTACATGCTTTCTAATGAATAGGATCCAGTTGATGGTGCCCCATACCAATGTCAAGGAATTCCTTTTGAGAAAACATATTAGTGAGAAAAGAGTCGGTTGGATTACTAAGGTCATGGAGTATGACATAGATATTAGGATCACCAAGTTGATAAGAGGCAAAGGAATTTGCTAGAAAAATGCTCAACATTTGAGACTCCCACAAAAGTTGTTATAGTATTGCAGGATAACCAACTAGTAGACATGGATTCCTAGAGTAATTGGATACATGATGCAAATTATTTCCTGCAAGAAGATAGATACCCTCTAGGTCTGAGTAGGGAAAAGAGAAGATACTTTAAACTATAATATATCCCTTATGTCTTAGTGGATGTTATAATTTTTAGAAAAGACCTTAATGTACTGTTGTTAAGGTGCATTGGAAAAAATGAACTCAACAAATTATTAGGGAAGTTTCATGATGGCTCTTCAGGCAGCCATTTTTTTGTGAGAACCACTACTACTAGAATAATGAGGGCTATATATTTTGGACAACCCTATTTAATGATTCTTTACACAAGGGAGTTCTAAATTTATCTCTCAACTACTTTAGACTCAATCATGAGCTCTTTTTTACCCTCAAAAGAACCTATTAAAAATTGATCTTTGAAACCACTCAAGAACCTGGAAAACTAATTACTTAAGAAATGCTACAAAAGATAAAACATGCAAAAGGATTTAGATAAGGGATGATCTCCCCAACAAAGTTGTCAAAGATGCAAGTTATAATTTGAAATTAAAATAGAAAACATACATGCAAAAACAAGATTCCTATTCGAAACTATCACAAACCTTAAATAGAGCTCACAAATGAAGTTTAAACAAAGCAATAACATACACAACAATTAAAATGTTACCAAGATCTCAAATATAACTTTATTTTCTCTAATTATGTTTGAATGTAGATGCTCCTCTTCTTGAAGATTACATGTTTTGATAGCATGCACTTAGCTAAAAATATGATGATTTGAAATGGATGAGAGGGTGCCTCAACTTATAGATTTTTTGGAGAAGCAATAAATGGTTGAGATGTGATGGAAAAATTAATGGTGGAGGATGAATGAGAGGATTTCCCTAGGATCAAGGAGAGAATAGAGAGTTAATATGATTTTTTTTGGAATGTGAAGGGCTAGGATGTATTTACTAAATTTGACAAGTAGTTGCATTAATGAGATACAATGGGACAAGTGTACCAAGGAGCCCTTTGTTTTTGGAATTGGTGGAGAGAATATTGGGAACATGAAGAAAAGTATTATTAGGTGTCCTTTATTCTTGGGATTGGTGGAGGGAATATATCCTTAATTAAATAATAATATTATTTAATTATTTTAGCCATGTGTTAGGTGGAAAATGGGTGTAGATAATAATAAACTTGTTTATTTATGTGAGATGAGATGGAAAAGGGATAATTACATAATATTATTATTTAATTAAGTGGAGGTTATAAGGTGAATGAGGCTTGTCTAGGTGATCTATTTGGTTGATTAGGAGTAGGAAAATATATAGATGTCTACATGTACTTTACATAATATTATAGATGCATGGAAAAATCTAATGAGCACAAAAAAGTTTAGGCGGTGTTGTGAGTCTATGTGCCTCTTAGCCCATAGCAATTTGTTCTTAGTGTGTGTAATACATTTTTCCTTGCAAGGTGTTTGACAAGTGAGATAATGTTAGGAAAGGTATGTCAACCTTGCATCCAAGTTTTTAGAACACAAAAATGTAATTTTTGGGATATAAAACAAAAAAACTCAATTGCTAAAATATAGACTTGTATTTTTTTTCCCTAAAATTGTTGAATGGTTCATAACTAGTAAGCTAGTTACTAGAAAGCTTGTTATGGGGATGTAGATATCTTTAAGAAATATAATTTAAAAAAGATATCAATCAAAATTTATGGCCTCAAAAATTTGGGCCTCCCATATTAGAAATATAAAATATCTATGACAAATAAGAGAACTATAAGATGGAGTACACTTGTTGACCAACTTATGAAACATGTTATGACATTTCATAAGGTATATTTTAATGGAGATAATGGATCAATATGGATTGGTGAGATAATTAATAAAGAAAATATTTTATTTTTACCTGTACACTCATATTGGGGATTAGGCATTGAATTTTTAATTAGGTATTTGGGTGCCATGTTTTGGGTGATTTTAGCTTATAATTTTATAATTACCATTTCATGTTTTCATGTATTGATTTTCCTATTTATTGGGTGCTTGAGATGAAGGCTTCATGGTGTGTTTTTTTCATACTAATCTAGATCTCTCATTAGTGATACTCCTACAAAGGTGTAGACTCTACAAGTGTATTTTAACCATTGATTATTAAATAATATATTGAGTTTCTTTGGAGTGTAGTATTTTTATCTCAAAATATTTTTCACCACATAAATCTTTATGTTACGATATATTATGTTTTTGTTTATTTCCTTGAAACAATATGCTTATTTTAGTTTTTGCACACACCTCCTCTCATATATTAGTGTAGGAAGCATACTCCACACCTTTGATTCCTTTCATAATTCTCATTCGTTTATATAATATTTTCCTGTAATATGATAATTCATAAATTCAAGTGTTTGTTTAGTTATAAAAGAAAAAATGTAGAACAAGATTTGATTTATTTAATTCATATGCCAATTATGTATAATGTAGTTTAGTAGTGTGGGAAGTAAAGAGGAGCTTTAAGTGACTCATAAATATCACATAAATCAATTTTTGAATGCATTCAAGGTTGTCCAATATAGAGGATTGTGCTTTAATGAACCTTGGTAGTTACAAATGTGATTCAATGTGTTGTATTTCTCAAATGAAGAGTTTTGAGCAAGAAGAAGCTACCTAATATGATGGGGTGAGATTTGTAAAGTTTGATATAAACCTTAAGAAGGACTCAATTTCTATTTCTAATGTGTTGAAGGCTTCCCCAAAGTAGGAAACCAAGTTATTGAGCCTTAGAAGGCTTGCAATTGTTATTTTCATCAAGTATAAGGCAACCCTAATATAGGAAAATGAGTTATTGGGCCTCTAAAGGCTCTTTCAATATGATGTGTAAAAATGAGCTTTCAAAATGTTTGATGACTACCCTAGAATATCAACAATAATATCAAAGCTTGGAAATCCTCTTCTAGAATAAATAGAGAATGATTCTTGATGTATTTCAAAGTGTTCCAATGTTGGGGAAATATTATTAAGACTTTAAGAGGATAAAAATAGGCTACTCTAATATGCTTGAGGGTTGTCTAAAAGGACCAATAATTATAATGGATCCTTAAGAAGGATTTTGCAAATGTGAAGGATTCTAAATGTGTTTAACGCTACTGAAAATATGGGATGATGACAGGTAAGCCTTAGAAGGTTGCAATTTTAATTACAATATAAATATTTGAAGCATTGGATATTTGTAATAATTAATTTTAAGTGTGTAAGGGTTGCCTCAATCATAGCATAGAAAATAATAACCCTTACAAGGCTACAAATGTATTGTCTTGGAATTCTTTGTTATGTGATTAGGCTCCTTATGTACTATGCAACCGATTTATAAGATTTTGTAGTGTTTGAAAAGCACCAATATAGTGGGGTACTATTGTATAATCCTCAAGAGGCTACAAATTTAATAGTGTGATTTAGTAGGCATGTTTGGGACTGAAGTGTAATGTTAAATATTATTTTGCTAATGTTTGTGGATTGTCTCATGGAACAAAATAATTATTATTCAATATTTTTAAAGAACTTTGAAGGCCAATGAGAATGTTTTAAAATTAAACTTTTGTATAGAGAAATATTATGTTTAATTTTCTCTTCAATGATGATACTAAAAATGGGATGTTTTAGCAAAGATGGAAATCTATAGGGTTCCCTAAGAATGCTTGTCAATTTTAATAGTGGAAGATTAGTACATGTATTCTTGCAAAAAAAATAAAAAAATAATTAAATATTGATAATCCAACAAGCTAATAAATATTGAAGAACAAACTATTTAACAAAATATACTAACTATCAAATCAAATGCTAAAGCTAAACCAAATCCAAATAGATAAAATCCTAACCCACAACCATATGTTGAACACCAAGAGCAATTTGAAGTAGAAAAATCTAGAAATTTGTGTTGGTTTTAGTCCTCAAGCCTTACCACCTAATTAATCCCACTTGTGTGCAACTAGTGAGGAATGCTTGGAGGTAGGGAAATTAAAGAAAACTAGCTAGAAAAGAGAATGGTTGTATTTGTTTAAAGGTTACAAAATATTAAGCTAAATCAATTTGATTCAAAATTGATTAATAATAGGAAATAACTAAGTTAGTATAGAAGAGATAATTATAGAGAATGATGCAATGGATGACACTTAGGGAAAAGAGTACAAAGTTGTGTCATGGTTGGGTTGAGTAGATAGAGCGTCCTAGTGGACAATCTCTCTAAAAATAATCAACATCCTCTTTTTAAATGAATCTAAAACCTATTTTTGTAATCCTTCAATTTTTTTTTAGAGATTTAATGATCTAAGGGGAAATCCATAGGACAAGGTAGATGAAGACACAAGAAGCTCAAATGTTTAAAATTCTTTTTTTCATATATTAGGGAAAAAACACCAATTTCCATAGAGCGGGAGTTTCAAAACAACTATGGAAATTGTGTTATTATCATGTTTACTTCAAAATATGTGGTGCAATTACGTTACCACCACAGTAATCACATAATTTTTATAACAAGTTTACAAGCACCACTTGGATATTACTAGTGGTTTCATCATAGTAGAGGAAAAAATAAATTTTGGGGTCTAAATAGGCTTCACACTAGCTTTTTGGCAATTAGGGATGAAATATACATGAAAATGGCTAAAAAAAGACAAGGTGGAATTCTCGGTCATCATCATCATTCATAAAAATTACATACTTTGGGTAGCATTGATCATCATTAATATTAAAATGTCAACTTGATTTGTGATGTACAATTTTGGGTAGTTACAAGAGTCACCTGTATCCTTTTATGTTGAACAAATATTTATTTTACATGCATGTTTGTGAGCACTACATACTTTGAGGTACATGATCATTCTAGGATTCACATGCATCTCAAAGTTGGGGGAAATGTAATGGCGAAGTCTGCACATCCATGCTAATTCTAATTTATTTTTGTTTCTATTTTGAATCTCAATACAATTACATATCAATAAATGACATAATATTGTCTAAAGTTGGCTCATTCCCCTAGCATTTACTTATCCTTATTTATAGTTATATCCCACATTCTAACCATACCTCATCCATTCTTGCACATTCTACATTTATTGCACCTCATATATCCAAACATTCATTCCATGCTAAGACTTTACCCCTTCACTACATCTAAAGTCATCCCCATGTGTAAAAGATTAGTCCCACAATCACAAGTCTAAACCTTAAATTTTTGAAATTTAAATTCAAATTTAGTCAACTTCCACTCATTCCACTTTTCATTATGAGTCAAATAAAATGTACATTTGTAATAATTTTTGCTATGTCCTTATAGTTAAGCATAATATTATATCCATTTATCATCCTCTCATATCCTCTCACATCAAGGATTATCCACAATCATCATTTGGTTCATATCATTTGCATTTAAGAAAGGAACATGCTAGTAATACACCAATTAGAGTACCTTAAAACAATCCAAATCTACATCACATCATCCTAGGATATCTATAACATTTCTTACAATCTTTATTTTTAGTACGATAGTAAATCCAATATTTTTTAGGTATTCACTTAGGAGAATGTGTCCCTTACTGATCCAATAGCCCTCTAAAGGTATTTATAAATAATATCAGTCCTTAGAGTAAAGCATACAATAATAAAATAGGAAATAAGACTGTGCATTGTATCAAATCAAATATGTGGCTAGAGATTATATTCACAACTACATAACTTTGTCCTAGCTTTGCATAATCAACCTTGACAAAGACATGGATCTTACATAGAATTTGAAATAAAATATAGATAGAAAGGATCGTATTATAGTCTCAAGACATGTAAACTTTAGTGGCATATTAGAGTCATTCATCTTCAAGTCTAAAGCTATGTACCCATGTCCATCTATGACATTTAATTTCCTAATGATTAATATTTAAATTTAAATTAATCACTCTCCCAACTATCAATTATTTATATGTAAATTTATGTTTTGTGTATGTGTCTTCTTGGATTAGGGTACATTAAGCTTAAGGAAAATTATATTTTCCATTCACATAGACACACATTGCAAAAATATGATTATTAATGATATTTATAGCTCTCACTTATATGAATGAAATGGAGAAGAAAAACACTTATGATTCGAATGGATTATGTTTACGATTATTAATACTTTCAAACAAATATTTTTATAATTAATATAATAACAATAGATATTAATAATTATTGTACTAAATATCATACTTTTATATATATAGAGACTGCAGGAATCAGAATCGGGTAGCCACCCCCTAGCCACCCCTATAAATTGCAATAAACTTTTTTCACGTGACCAGTGACGCTAGTGCGACACATCCTCCTGTACCACAGGGATGGTGGGGAGACTAGACCTGTTGGAAATTGTGCATCTACTTGTTGACTTGTATCTCTTCATTGTCGGTCGATCGCGGGTTTCCGTAACTCTGTAACCTTGCCGCGGTGTTTGGAAGTTTCGTAACTTCCTGATTGGTCGATCTCCTTCATTGTCGCGACATCGGTGGTTTCTATAACCTTGTTGCGGAGTTTGGAGGTTATGTAACTTCCCCATTGGGTTACCTCCTTTGTTTTCATGACATTGGTGGTTATGGTAACTTAAGAACCTTGTTGCAAAGTTATGAAGTTTTTGTTCTCTCCGACTAGGTGACAGTGGTATCAGCTTGTTGCGGGGATCGGTAAATCTGTAACTTGTTTGCGGTGGTTATGAAGTTATCTTTTTTAAAGACGCACCAATGGGTGTTCACTTTGTTGGGGCCATGCTTCACCGTGGGTGTACGAGTGAGCTGGTAATAAAAAAGGCTAACTCATGGATACCTAAAGTCTTCGGGATTTTGTTTATAAACTAATGGTTGTTAATATTTCGCGCCAATGTGGGATAATTTCGACGGTTGAGCTTCTTGGTGGTTGAGCGAACTGAATCGGTTTTGGACAGTAGATTCTTGGAAACTGAATATGTATGTTTTTCACGCATGGTATCTAAGAGACGCGGACGGTTGTGCTGTGAGGCTGGCTGGTAAGGCCGTAGGGCTAGCCGTGAGGCTACATGGTAAGGCCGAGGCTGTGAGGGCTAGTTGTGAGGCTGGCAAGTAAGGCCAAGGCCATGAGGCTGGCTGGTAAAGCTGAGGCCATGAGGTCGAGCTGGGAGAGAGAGAGCCGAGGGCAGGTGCAGGAGTGAGGAAGATTAGAAGTAGATTTATACTGCCAGTTTGTCTCCAGAATGAAACAAGATGTAATCTCTGTAAAGGCTTAGTGCCTGATATTGTATTGTAATTGTTTTGTTGTTGAATAATAAAATGGTGATCTGAGTCTTTGGAGTGTGGGGTTTTTTACCTAAAAGGGTTTTCCCCACATAAATCTGTGTTATGTCTCATCTTTCATGTTTCATGTTCTTGGTTAGAATCTGTTAATGTTTGTTGTTGAAACTGGATTTACATGTACTTCTCTCAAAAGGGTTAATGTGGAAATGCATTGTGTCTGACTCCGCCTTGTGGCACAATTGTACGTGTCTTTGAGGCAATTTAATGAAATTAAAATTTATCGAAGGCACTACTATTCTTGGAGATTTCTCTGAGATGATCAAAATTTCCTAACAAGTGGTATCAGAGCCTTCTTTTGGTTGTTGGTTCTGGGTGTTTCTCCTGTGAAGATTTCTTAGTCTGTTAGGCTTGAGGAAATTTGGAGGAATCAACTGATGTATTGATCCTTTGGTGAGTGGAAGTCTTGTAGTATTCAAAGACAACACGTAGCTTGAAGGATGGTGAAGATGGAGAAAAAGGAGTTGGTCATGTTGAATTGATGTGATCTGTGTCTCCTAGTTGGTAGCGGTATAACCTTAATGTATGAGGTGGAATTTTTCTTTGCTTCGTGGTTGTGTTGCAGCAAAGATTTCATACTGGGTGTCTGTGTGAGAGGCTCCTTAGTGATATGGAGAAGCTTGGGTTGTTTCTCAACCATGGAAGAGAGTACTTATGCTGGGTGGAGTTTCCTGGTGTTGGAAGGCATTATTTTCTGTTAACCTCGAATGTATGAAGGCTATGGAGTTAATTATTGAATGATTTGAAAGCTTCTAAAATAGCCTATCTCTTTCTCAGATGCATGTGCATATTGGTGCTTTCGAAGTTGGTTTGAAATAGGCCTGGAGTTCCTGAACTGCTGTTCCTTTTAAGGATGTGTTGTACTTGCATGTTCTATGATTTTTTACAGGTTTTACATGGTCAAGAAAACTTGTTGATTGCTTGATGGATTCCTAGACTATGGTGCTCGTTGTGGATATGTTTGGAAAATCGAATTTGGTCATGATTTGGTGTTGGAGTCTTGGTGTCTACATGGTTATCTTCTTTGATATCTCAGTTTATGATTACTAATGTGATGATGGGTTTGCACGTTCGATGGAATTGATCTTCGAGTTATGTGGTTGGTGGTTTAGCTACCCATTGGCTACAGTGAGATAACTTGGATGTGAACTATCTATGTCCATGAGGTTGATGCAATGTTGGTGTAGATCTGTTAGCTAGCCTTGTCTGTGGTCACTTGCACATTGGTGTGGTTGCTTTGGGATGAGAAGATGGATGGTTTTGAGTACCTGAATAGTTGGTTATAGGGACCTATAGCATGTTGTATCACGATGTCATGGATAGCTTGGATACACTGCTTTGTGTAACCTTTTGGCAGTGATGGTAATCTATGCTTGTTTTGGAGATCTTGGTGCCACTTGATGGACATGTTGTTGTGTGGACCTGAAAGGATTTTTAGTTTAGCAGATGTTGGGTCATGATGCTTGAGAAGCTTGGTTGTCACGGATCAGTGGGAGCTTTAGTAATGACTGTGGATTCATCACTTGGTGGTGAATGATTTTCTTTAGTGTTGCAGATGTTACCAGGAGGAGCCCTTAGATCCTGTTGTTGCAAAAGGGTTCTTTCGCATTTGCATGGACAATATTTGAGGATGTGTAACATCTTGAACCATGGAGGATGATTGGACTCTTTGTCTAAGGTGTTGGTGGTGCTTGACAGGTGATGTTGGTTTTGAGTTTGTTTGCTTTATGTCATGTTATACTCTTGCTTATGGACTCAAGTTTTGACATTATGCATGGCACTTGAGACCATGGTGAAATCACTTAGAGCATGGTATCTCCTAAGGGGGATGTGTAGATCATGGTTTCATGATAAGTTCTTGTTTCAGATGTGTGGAGCTTTGACAATGGTCTGGAGTTTCTCTATGTTTTGAGTACCTTGGTTATATGCTTGAGAACTTCATGTTAAGTGCAGTAATGCAGTTTGGAGTTCAACATGGGATGATCGTTTGTAGGTGCTCATGGATACATGGAGAATAAGGTGAGGCTATAACTCTTTTGAGATGAGAAAGGTATTGATTACAGTTGAAAGTCCGAGTAGCCTACACCTTAGTTGGATGCGAGTTCAACAAAGACCAATGAGGAGATTGCTCTTGGATGAGTCATGGTGGCTTGTATATCTTGGAGGAGCATTCTCTTTTCCCACTCTTGGCCTACTTGGTAGTTTATCTGAGAGGTATTTTCCCATTTTATCTTTCAGGTGTGTTTTATGCTTTCTTTAATGATATGGATCTTGAATTGTTGTGAAATGGTTCTGGAGGATTCATAGTGGAAGGTGGACATCTCCTTGAGCTTCTATGTTATATCATTTATTGATAAGAAATGGTAGGAGATAGCTATATGGGCTGATTTCCTGAGATGGGAAATGAAGTAGTTTGATCTTCTTTAAGAGGCTTACATCCATGGTTGATTACATGTTACATATGTTAATTTTGATCTTGGTGATTGAACGGTGGGTGTTGTTATGGCTTTTTCTTTGGGATATGAAGGAGATCATACTTGACACAGTTGGGTTTTAGAGGTGTATGTAGGATGATTTTTTATAGGCTTATGATGTTGCAGGTTGTGCATATCATTGTGGATATTTCCTTGGTACTACATGGTTACATTTTCTATGTGTTATCATTGGTAGACTTGTTATGCCTTTGATCTTTCAGATTTGGCGTTACCCATGTAGTGGGAGTTCCTGAATGTGTTTTGTCTTCTTCGACTGGTTGGCACATGGAGCTTTCTTTTGGAGTACATGGGTTGGTTATGTTGGTGGTATAAGTTTACTTATTTTTGATACCTTTAAGGTATGGGTGATTGGATTTTCTAGCACTTGTTGCAGGTGCTATTTTCAGTCACATGGGTTTATCATTTGATGGAAGCAATCAGACTGATTGTTGTTCTAGCTGATTTTTTTTATCTTTTTTTCTGGAGTGGTGGCAGTATCTTGTTGTTGATATCACTGGGATATTTTTCTTGTGTTTGTTGGACTAGTGCATATTCACCCTGGCTTGTACCTTTCTTCCATAGGTGGCATGTTGGAAGATGATAAGGATTGTTGCCTGAATGGTGGACATCTTAGATGTTGTTGTAGAAGTCTTGATGGAGCATGAGAGCATGTTTGAGATCTATGTGGTTTCATGGAAAATTGTGATTGGTTGCAATGTTGGACAGTTAGTTGTAGTTGGATAATTGATTTTGTTGCAAATTGTCTGGTAGACTGTTATCTGTGGAAACTTGTTGATTGGGTGTCCTAAATGTTGTTGATTAGGGACTTGAACAGAACAGGGTTTGAACTGGTGGTGTCATTGTAATCTCAGTAGTTCCTGAGTGCTTTGGAGGAAGCTAGTAAGTCTTCGTCAAGTGGGAGATTGTTGGAAATTGTGCCTCTACTTGTTGGCTTGTATCTCTTCATTATCGACCGATCACGGGTTTCCATAACTCTGTAACCTTGCTGCAGTGTTTGGAAGTTCTGTAACTTCCTGATTGGCCGATCTCCTTTGTTGTCTCGACATCGGTGGTTTCTATAACCTTGTCGCGGAGTTTGTAGGTTACGTAACTTCCCCACTGGGTGACCTCCTTTTTTGTCGCGGCATTGGTGGTTATGGTAACTTAAGAAACTTGTTACGAAGTTATGAAGTTTGTTTTTTCTCCAACTGGGCGACAGTGGTATCGGCTTGTCACGGGGATCGGTAAATCCATAGATTGTTTGTGGTGGTTATGAAGTTATCTTTTTTAAAAACGCATTGACAAGTGTTCACTTTGGTGGGGCCATGCTTGACCGCAGGTGTACGAGTGAGTTGGTAATCAAAAAGGATAACTCATGGATACCTAAAGTCTTTGGGATTTTGTTTATAAACTAATGATTGTTAATATTTCTTGCCAATTTGGGATAATTTCGATGGTTGAGCTTCTTGGCAGTTGAGCGAACTAAATAGTTTTGGACAGTAGATTCCTGGAAAATGAATATGTATGTTTTCCACGCATGGTATCTGAAAGACGAGAATGGTTGAGCCATGAGGCTGGCTGGTAAGGCCGTAGGACTAGCCGTGAGGCTGGCTGGTAAGGTCGAGGCCATGAGGGCTGGCTGGTAAGGCCGAGGCTGTGAGGCTGGCTGGTAAAGCCGAGGCCATGAGGTTGAGCTGGGAGAGAGAGAGTCGAGGATTGGAGCAGGAGTGAGGAAGATTAGAAGTAGGGTTATACTGCTAGTTTGTCTCCAAAATGAAACAAGATGTAATCTTTGTAAAGGCTTAGTGCCTGATATTGTATTGTAACTGTGTTGTTGAATAATACAATGGTGATCTGAGTCTTTGGAGTGTGGGGTTTTTTACTCGAAAGGGTTTTCCCCACGTAAATCTATGTGTTTTGTCTCATCTTTCATGTTTCATGTTCTTGGTTAGAATCTGTTAATGTTTGTTGTTGAAATTGGATTTACATGTGCTTCTCTCATAAGGGTTAATGTGGAAATGCACTGTCTGATTCTACCTTGTGGCACAGTTGTACGTGTCTTTGAGGAAATTTAATGAAACTAAAAGTTACCGAAGGCACTACTGTTCTTGGAGATTTCTCCAAGATGATCAAAATTTCCTAACAAGACCTTGTGGCCTCTTGCTTGCAATAGAATGCTTTAGCCAATCGAACTAGACCCACTGCCCCCATTAATATATGAATTTAATAATCATATAATTATATAAATATTTTTATTATAAAATGTAATCAATTTTTTTTTTTAAATGATATATATATATATATATATATATACCAACCATCTTATAAAATCCTATTGTTTATATTCACTTGACTGATTTGAATGAGACTCCATAAAATAGTAGTAATCCATTTACTAAAGTTCTAATGAATAAAGCAGGAAAAGAAAATGATCTTTATGATAAAAATCATTTCATAAAAGTTCTTGTTACCCAATTTTCACCTACGGGCTCAATCAGGCAGGGCAATCTATGTTTCAGGTGTTCATGAAGGCCAAATGGAGACATTGTTGTGCATGATTAAGTCATACCCCTGATGCATTTCTCAAGGAGCTCAGTTGAAAAGTCTGCCTCAATCATTTTGGCACAAAACTCACCAGAGAAGGAAGTCGGCAAGACCCTGCAGTTGTCTTGCCGACTGATAGTGTGTTCTATTCAAAAGAGGCTCATCGGTCACCCAAACATCCCCGGTCGCCGAGAGTCTTTATGTATCTTGCCGACCGGAAGAGCCCTCGCCAAAAGATTTCGCATTTGGCATAAGGTCTCGGCGAAGGAGGATGGTCTCGCCGACATGAGGTAATATCGGCATAAGCTCTTGCCGATCCATCGGAGTCTCAGCGAAATGAGGATGCTATCGGAGGTTCTCCCTTCGGTGTAATATTTGGAGCTCGAGCTCGGGGAGAGTGGTTTGCTTTCGGAAAGAAGTCTTGCCGACCTAAGAGAGTTTCCCTGATGTGATCTCAGCTCGCTACAGGGGGTAGGCCTTCGGCATAATGTCCTACCGATAGAAGGAGGTCCCACCGAAAGTTTTGAGCTCGGCAAATGATTTTGCCTTCGGCAGGAGGTCTGGCCGATTAGCATGTGTCTCACCGAAGGGTGTGCCTTCGGTGTAACGAAATGAGCTCGGGGGGATGTCCTATCGATATGGGATTGTCTCACCGACAGGGAGGATATCGCTATAACTCTTGCCGCCCGACAAAGCGTCTCACCGACCCGACAAAGTCTCACCGAAATAAAATGAGCTCGAGGAGAAAGATTATGTTCGGTAGGAGGTCTGGTCGAACGGGAAAGGTCTTGCCGACATGAAATGAAGGTTTCGGCGAGAGGGGATTGCTTCGGGGTGATATCTCCCCAACTGTTGAATGTCTCGCTGAAGGTTATGCCTTCGACGTAATCTCCCACCGACGGTTGTTCAAAGGGCCACATCGGGAAGAAATATTTGTATTCGCCAGGAGGTCTGGCCGAAGCATGGAGGTTTCGCCTAAGGGTCCCCCCTTCGGTATAATGTCTCGGTGAAGGGAGCTGATCTCGCCGACATGGAATGGTGGTCCCAGCCGAGGGAGTCTAGGTGGAAAATTTGAGTTCGGCGAAAAGTCTCGCCGACCAAGCAGGCTCTTGCCAACAAAAATTTGAGCTTGGGGAGATCTTGCCGAGAGGTATTTCCTTCGATGTGAGGTCTCGCCGAAGAGGGAAGGTCTCGGAAAAGGATGGTAGCATCGGCAAGATGTCTCACCGATAGGGTGGACTCTTGCCGAAATGGAATCGCATCGGGGAGAGTGGTCTACCTTCGCCATAGGGTCCTGCCAATCGATAAGATGTCCTGCCGACCCAGGGGGTCTTTCTGATACAAAGTGAGCTTGGGGAGAATGGAAGGGTTCAACATAAGGTCATGCCGAATAGCGATGGTCTCGCCGACATTTTTTCTCCCTTCGGTGTAGTGGAATGCGCTCGATGAAAGGTCTCGCCGACCCAGAGATGTCTCGGCGACAGGGCGTGAGTTCGGGGTGAGGTCTTCCTGACATGATAAAGTCTCCCCGACATGGGTGTGCTCGCTAAAGAAAGAAAGGCTCGCTGGGAGGTCTTGCCGAGGGAATGTTTTCTTGCCGATAGGTTTTGTGGTATCGATATGACTTACGCAGTTTGATGGGAGGTCTTGCCGACGGTCTCATGCTACGCTGATAACTGCTATGAGGAATAATCGCATTAGGGAGACACGATTAGTGTCTCACCGACATGCAATTCAATCTGAACAAATTTTGACCATCTGGCACCCTAGGAAGCATCTGTTCAACCAATCAAAATGAGCTACAGGCGAGCCATGGCAGTTTGACCAGTGAGAGGAAGATCAACAGAATGTAAACCGACATGGATCTGCTCTGAAGTCAAAAGCGATGGAGCAGATCGGTGAACACTGGCGAGGGAATCAACTTGAAGAAAGATCTGAAACAAGAGGAGTGCAGAGAGGCCATGAGTCACAGGTATAGCTGTGATGTCGGCTGATAAAGGATATTCAAGAGTGGACAACAGGGACACGCTTGAATGCAACATTAATTTCATGCAAAAGATCTATGGGTGGATCTTTCAGAACGGATATTTTTGTAAGCCCTAGGGGCCGACATCTTTTTTGGATATAGGAATTTTTGCCTCTTTGTAAAGGAGTTTGGATTGTGCATTCTCGGGAGTCAGTTATTTTTAATAATCCTCTCTCAGTTGATGTATGATTTGTAACTCAACTAGAATCTGGAATAAAACACAGAGTTTACCTCGGAAGCCAGTGTTAATGTTTGTATTACTCTCATTTCTGTATTTTTAGATTATGCAAGTTTTCAACTGTGTTTTCTAAATCTGTATTCATACCTTAAAGCTGTGAAATTCATCTTTCCTTCTTAAGATATGTATGTAGATCAAGCCTTTTAAGAATGATCCATAAGTCTAAAGTGGTTATGTTGAGTAAGTGAAATAGTAACCATTAGCTTTCCAGTGTATGTTTATCTTGTTTTCATTTCATGATTTCTTATCAATTCAGTGTATCACCATAGTATTTAGTTTCATTTATATGTACTCCTTCTCCCTTTCCCTTTACAGAATCAGTAGTTTAGGTGATACCAAAGGAAGCCGACCTTTTGTGGAGGTTCATTTCAACTTTAGGTGACCCACAGCCTTGAAATGATCCCATGTTTCTCTTGAAAGCTCAGTTTTCATAACTTTGCATAGGGTGCATTTCTAGGAGATAACAGTTCTATAACACAAACATCTATTATCTATTTAAAATACAACAAAACATATATAATATGTATAGAAATATGAAACATTCAACCTAAAAATCATGTACTTTCAGAAATACTACAAATCTTTCTACAAATGTATTGAAGGCTGCCCTAATGTAGAAAAACAAGTTATTGAGACTTAAAAGGCATGCAATAGTTATTTTCAACAAGCGTAAGACAATTCCCCAATGTAGGAAAATGAGCTATTGGGTCTCTAAAGGCTCTTTCAATATGATTTGTAAAAATGAGCTTTCAATATGTTTTATGACTACCCTAAAATAGCAACAATAATATCAAAGCTTGAGAATCCTCTTGCAAAATAAATAGAGAATGATTCTTAATGTATTTCAAAGTGTTGCAATGCTGGGGAAATATTATTAAGACTTTAAGAGGCTAAAAATAGGCTACTTTAATATGCTTGAGGGTTGTCTAAAAGGACCAATAATTATAATGGATCCTTAAGAAGGCTCTTGTAAATGTGACAATGATTCTAAATGTGTTCAAGGCTACTAAAAATATGGGATGATGATAGGTAAGCCTTAGAAGGTTGCGATCAATATAGAAATTTGAAGCATTGGATATTTGTAATAATAAATTTTAAGTGTGTAAGGGTTGCCCCAATCATAACATAGAAAATAATAACCCTTAATATAGGCTGTAATGTATTATCCCAACATTCTTTGTTATGTGATTAGGATCCTTATGTAGTATGCAACCAATTGATAAGATTTTGTAGTCTTTGAAAAGAACCAATATAGTGGGGTACTATTGTATAATCCTCAAGAGGCTACAAATTTAATAGTGTGATTTAATAGGCATGTTTGGGATTGAAGTGTAATGTTAAATATTATTTTTCTAATTTTTATGGATTGTGTCATGGAACAAGACAACTATTATTCCACATTTTTGAAGAAATTGTGAAAGCCAATAAGAATGTTTTGAAATTAAGCTTTTGTATAGAGAAATATTATGTTTAATTTTCTCTTCAATGGTGATACTAAAAATAGAATGTTTTAGCAAAGATGGAAATCTATAGGGTTCCCTACGAATGCCTATCAATTTTAACAGTGAAAGATTAGTACATGTTGGATACTTAGAAAAAATAAAAATAAACTATTGATAATCCAACAAGCTAACAAATAATGAAGAACAAACTATTTAACAAAATATACTAACTATCAAATCAAATGCTAAAGCTAAACCAAAAACAAATAGATAAAATCCTAACCCACAAACATATGTTGAGCACCAAGAGAAATTTGGAGTAGAAAAATCTAGAAATTTGTGTTGGTTGTAGTTCTGAGGCTTTACCACCCAATTAATCCCACTTGTGTGCAACTAGTGAGGAATGCTTGGAGGTAGGGAAATTGAAGAAAACTAAGCTAAGAAAGAGAATGGTTACATATTTGTTTGAAGGTTGCAAAGTATTAAGCTAAATTAATTTGATTCAAAATTGATTAATAAGAGGAAATGACTACTAGTATATAGAGGAAATGATTCTAGAGAATGATGCAATGGATGACACTTAGGGAAAAGAGCACAAAGTTGTGTCAGGGTTGGGTTGAGTAGATAGAGCTTCCCAGTGGACAAGCTCTCTAAAAATGATCAACATCCTCTTTTCAAATGAATCTAAAACCTATTTTTATAATCCTTCAAAAAGTTATAGAGACTTAATGATCTAAGGGGGGAATCCAAGGGACAAGGTAGATGAAGATACAAGAAGCTCAAATGTTTAAAATTCTCCTTTTTCATATATTAGGAAAAACTACCAATTTCCATAGAGTGGGAGTTTCAAAGCCACTATGGAAATTATGATATTATCATGTTAGCTTTAAAATACTTGGTGCAATTACATTAACACCACAATAATTGCATAATTTTTATAACAAGTTTACAATCACCACTTGGATATTACTAGTGGTTTCATCATAGTAGATGAAAAAATAAATTTTGGGGTCTAATTAGGCTTCAAACTAGATTTTTGGCAATTAGGGATGAAATATACATGTAAATGGCTAAAACAAGACAAGGGGAAATTCTAGGTTATCATCATCATTCATAAAAAATACATTGTAAAGATACTTTGGGTGGCATTGATCATCATTAGAATTAAAATGTCAACCTAATTTGTGATGTACAATTTTGGGTAATTACAAGAGCCAAGTATCATTTTATGTTCAAATATTTATTTTACATGCATGTTTGTGAGCACCACATACTTTGAGGTACATGACCATTCTAGGATTCACATGCTCCTCAAAGTTGGGGGGAAAATGTAATGGTGAAATTCACACACATGCTAATTCTAATTTATTTTTGTTTCCATTTTGAATCTCAATACAATTACATATTAGGAAATGATATAATATTTTCTAAAGTTGGCTCATTCCCCTAGCATTTACTTATCCTTATTTATAGTTATATCCCACATTCTAATCATAGCTCATCCATTCTTGCGCATTCTACATTTATTTCACCTCATGTATCCAAACATTTTGTCCATGCTAAGACTTTACCCCTTCACTACATCTCAAGTCATCCCCATATACAAAAGATTAGTCCCACAATCACAAGTCTAACCCTTGAATTTTTTAAATTGAAATTGAAATTTAGTCAACTTCCACTCATTCTACTTTTCATTACATGAGTCGAGAAAATATACATTTTAATAATTTTTGTTATGTCCTTATAGTTAAAGCATTATATTATATTCATTATCATCCTCTCATATCCTCTTACATCAAGGATTATCTACAATCATCATTTGTTCATATCATTTGCATTTAAGAAAGGAACATACTAGTAATACATCAATTAGAGTACCTAAAAACAATCCAAATCTACATCACATCATCCTAAGATATCTACATCATTTTTTACCATCTTTTATTTTTAGCACGATAGTAAATCCAATATTTTTTAGACATTCACTCAGAAGAATGTGTCCCTTACTGTTTCAATAGCCCTCTAAATGTATTCATAAATAATATTAATCCTTAGAGTAAAGCATACAATAATGAAATACAAAATAAGAGTGTGCATTGTATCAAATCAAATATGTGGCTAGAGATTATATTCACGACTACATAGCTGCCCTAGCTTTGCATAATCAACCTTGACAAAGACACAAATCTTACATAGAATTTGAAATGAAATATAGATAGAAAGGATCATATTATAGTCTTGAGGCATGTAAACTTTAGTGGCATATTAGAGTCATTCATCTTCGAGTCTAGAGCTATGTACCCACGTCCATCTATGACATTTAGTTTCTTAATATTAACATTTAAATTTAAATTAATCACTCTCCCAACTATCAATTATTTATATGTTAATTTATGTTTTGTGTGTGTTTTATTGGATTAGGATAGATTAGGCTTAGGAAAAAATGTTTTTTCCATGCACATAGACACACATTGCAAAAAAAGATTAATAACGATATTTGTGACTCACTTATATGAATGAAATGGGAAAGAAAAAGACTGGATCATGTTGAACGTCATTCTTATGATTATTAATACTTTCAAACAAATATTTTTATAATTAATATAATAACAATAGATATTAATAATTATTATACTAAATATCATACTTATTAGTTTATATAAATTTAATGATCATATAATTATATAAATACTTTTATTATAAAATGCAATCAAATTTTTTAAAATATATATATCAATTTTTTTTTTAAATTATTAAGTTTTTTTTTTAATTATTTTAATATATATTGATTTGATATATAATTTTTTTTGAAAAATTAAAAAATCATTTCAAAAGTTTAGTTATTGCTTGACAAACAAAACTAACCATCTAATAAAATCCTCATGTTTATATTCTCATGACTGATTTGAATGCTCGACTCCATACAACAGTAGTAATCCATTTACTAAAGTTCTAATCCATAAAGCAGGAAAAGAAAATGATCTTTATTAAAAAAAAAAAAGCATTTCATAAAAGTTCTGTAACACAAACATCTGCTATCTATTTGAAATAGATCAAAACCTATATAATATGTATATAGATCTGAAACATTCAACCTAAAAATCATGTACTTTCAGATATACTGCAAATCTTTCTACAGATGTCAAAAGAAAAGATAAAGCCAACTTGCACAGTATTTGAATGAGGCAAAGCCTTATTTTATAACTTCAAAAGGAAGAAATCCCCACAAAAAAGTAAGAGGACTGAAAATTTTCCTAGGTTAAAAAAGTAAGACAGGGTGGAACTCAATGCTTGGGCTCAACTTTCTAAAAATGATGTAATGTACTGATTGATAATCATTATTGGAATCTTATGACCTTCATTTCAGTCAATAACAACTCTGTGATTTTTCCACATCAACTTTTGGGCAGCATGCAGCCTTTTCAGACCCATAAATTTAAAACAGACCTTCCAAAAGTGACTTGTTAACTAATTGAATGGGGACACTGCTGCCACCTTCCGACATAGTCTCTGCTTGCAATAAAAGTTGTTGTCCTTAGAAGCTGCAAGGAAAGAGAGAGCTATAACTGCAACGAATATTACATGCTTTAGCCACATGATTTTTGCAGACCAGTATTTTACTAACATGAGTTGTGAGTTGTATATACAATAATTCAGAAGAGTGGAAAACAGCAGCCTTTGGCTTGCAGGTGGGCACCATGGGCCCAAGGGCTTCCATGGCTGGGAGATTCAATAATATAATATTATAAATTTGAATTGTGTAATTGTTTTTTATTGAAAAGGTAAATAGGCTTTATAGGAATCTTCAATTTGAGTTGTAGTTTGATGTCAGCAAAAGAACAGTTGATCATAAGTAAAATAGGGACAGTCAACAACTAATCAAATTTGAATTGGGTAATTTTTATTATTCACTTTATTTAAGAACAACTGATCATAAGCAAAATAGCTAACAATTGACCATAAGCAATTTTGAATTGGGTAGTTTTTATTATTCACTTTATTTAAGAACAATTGATCATAAGTAAAATAGCTAACAATTGACCATAAGCAATTTTGAATTTGGTAGTTTTATTATTTACTTAATTTAAGAACCAATTGATCATAAGTAAAGTAACCAACACTTGACCATAAGCAAAATAGAGAACAACCAACAACGAAACAATTTTGAATTGGGTAATTGTTATTATTCACTTTATTTAAGAACAATTGATCATAAGTAAAATAACCAACAATCAACAACTGACCAAATTTGAATTGGGTAATTGTTATTATTCATTCTATTTAAGAACAATTAACCATAAGTAAAATAGAAAACATCCAACAACTCAACAAAATTTCAATTGGCTAATTGTTATTGTTCACTTTGTTTAAGAAGGATTGGCATTAAACAAATTAGCCAACAGCCAACAATTGATCAAATTTGAGTTGGGTAATTGTTTTTGATAAGGTAAGTAGGGTTTTTGAAAGGGCTCAAACCCTTATACAAAAAGAAAGATTAAGCATTAAGTGCAGCAAGACAACAAAAGACAACAAGTAGAACAAGGACACTACAAGACAGGACGTTACAAAACCTTACAAACTACCAACCCAAAATCAGGATGGTTTGAAAAATTGTTCCAATATTTTTTCCTAATTGAGTAATTGCTATTATTCATTCTATTTATATATTAAACAGATGTAACATTAAAAAGTAGTGATAATTTTATATTTTTATTGACAACAAAATATTTTAATTGTTAAAACCTTGATGTTTAAGAAATCAGTTATTATTAAGGGCATCGGGAAAATTCACCACCAGCAATTCACTACCATTGATTTACCTCCAACAATTCACTACAATTCACCACCAACAATTCATCACCGTGGTATATTCACCGTGTATATCATTCCTCTGTGCTTTTTTCTTTTTAGGGTACTCTTGGCCACTTAAATATTGAAAAATGTATACATGGTGAATATACCATGGTGATAAATTGTATGTGCGATGAATATGTCACGACCATGAATTGCTGGTGGTGAATTACTGAGGATGAATTTTCTTAGAGCCATTATTAACTTTCAATTTTGTATATTGCAATAAAAAATGGATTGTCACTTCAATTATTAATTGTTATTGTATAATTCTAAGTTTGAGATTAATTTATTTTTATAATCATTTCATAAAATTGATTATTTTTTATCAAAAATAAATTTTGAAAATTTTGACTAATAAAAAGAAAACCATTATTACTTTGACTATTAAAGAAAATTATATTTGATTAGAGTACATAAAACTTAATAGCTCCCAGCTTGAATGCCCCCTGTACTTGTAAGTAAAAAAATATAACTGCATGCTAATTCAAAAAGATAACAACATTGACTATACTTTCAATAAATCTTTTAAAATTAGATAGAGTACAAAAACAAATAGTGGGTTATTCTTTATTAACAATGCCCAATTTTTTTTGAACTCTAATTAAATAATAATGTGTCGGCTGGTAGAAGGTCAATCTTTTGGTCTGGTCTTTTTATGAAGATATGAAATGATGATGGCTGAAAGAGTTAGAAGTGATTATGAAGGTGGATATCTTAATGGAAAAGACATCACATCTTAAAGTTTTCTTGGGAGTTGGAGAACATGATGAGTCTCATTGAATTATGGATGGAATTTCTGCATGTTTATTCATGGAAAAGGTGTTCAATGTATTACAAAGATTGATGTCATAATTATGACAAGGAGATATTCCTTTGCTTTTCTTTTTAAATAATGAAAACAGATTTTAGTACTTAGTCAATAGAGAATGTAAAGAAATTTTGCAATGATATTATTAACATGTCTCAAAGTTGGGGGTTATGGGCACTCATAAGTCAAAAACATTGTGTGATTTCTCTTGCTGCTAATAAATTATATATTGTGAATCAGAAGTACCTCCATGTTTCAAACAGTTTTCTCTGCTTGTGAACCCTTTGGTAGTCTCCTAAAATTTAAGTTTCTCCTATGTAGCAATGCATTTCACATGAGATTTGGATAGAGGCAGTCTCCTAGTTCAGCTTGGTTTATTGACAAGGAAAAAGGTATGTCCATAAGGAACATGTGGAAGATAGCTGTGATCAAAATCAGCAATGAAGATAATAAAAAAATAAGTTTTAGAACTTTTATTTTGGTGTTCATTTTGAATGGAGTAGAATGAAAATTTGAATAATAGAATAAAATATGTTTGTTTAATTTTATTGTTTCAAGTAGATTTGTTTAATGGGATGTTGAAATCTCTACAACATGCATCTATTGAAGATGGTTGATTTATTTGGATAAGATAATGTGTCAATCTATAGATTTTTGGCGAAGAGGATGGACGGTGAGGATTTTTCTAGAAGATTGAATGTGGAGAATAGATGAGAAGAATTCTCTTAGATTAAGGAGAAAATGGAAGGTTTAGATTTATTCTCTTTAAAATGAATGATTAAGATTGCATTTACTAAAAATAGTAATTTGTTGCAACCATAAAAATTGAGGTGGGGTAGGGGGGAGGGGAGAGAGGTGGTGGGAATGTATTTATTTCTACAAATGGTAGATGGAATATAGACAAAAATTACAATAATAAAATACTATTATTATTTAATCATATAGGTGGAAGTTGAGATAATATTATTTAATTATATGAGGTGAAAATTGAGGTAAGATTATTAAGTAGATGTGACATTAGGTCAGACTAATTAAATATTTTTTATTTAATTAGTTGGTTGGTGATGAACTAAACTAGTTCAATAATAAATTTGTAGCAAATTAAATTTGAGTATAGAATGATGTTAAAACAATTATATGTGTCTATATTTTGTCCCACTTTGAAGTGTCGTTGCAAATAAAAGTCGTTGAGGCTAAAATTCCAGAAATGGTGCTTTGAAGAAATAATAATCATGAACACCATAATGAGATGGTGATGGTGAAAAAGTTATGATTCATATTTTTGACTTAGGGCTTAACTTGATCAATTGATTGATTGAGCTGGATTGATTGATTGAATTTTGAATTTTAAGATGCCCTAGAAATTTTAAGAATAAACTATGGTGGATGGATAAGAGTGTCCCATTGAGAGGGTAGGTAGGTGTAGAGAATGTGGATGGGCTCTCAAAAGGAGAAATAGGATCAAATAAAGGTTTGGCCAAATGAAAAAGGATAGAGGGGTTGAGAAAATTTGGAGAGAAGGTATGAAGAGTAGGTAATGGTTATAATGGCTAGTTAGATATAGAAAGGTTGTGGAAGTTGTAGTTAGGTACATGCTAATGGTTTTGAAAAAACTTTCAAATGTGTTGAGAAACCTAAATTCTATATAGCATATGATGGTATGCATGAAGGTATAAGGGACCCTAATGATGGTTTATCATATGCATGGAGGATTGCCTCATGCATACACAACAAAAAAAACAAACAATTAAGATGTCCCTACAAATGTGTCATCAAGGCTCAACATGATAACCTTAGTAGAGTATGTTTTAGATAAAAAACAAAAACACATACAAGCAAGCAAGATACAAACAAACAAGAATAGACGCATAAATATTTACCTCTCATCAATCTAAAAACCAAGGCATAGATTGTTGTGATCATG
Organism: Sequoia sempervirens; assembly: GCA_007258455.2. Taxonomy (NCBI): domain Eukaryota; kingdom Viridiplantae; phylum Streptophyta; class Pinopsida; order Cupressales; family Cupressaceae; genus Sequoia; species Sequoia sempervirens. Next base: position 529,368,029 of record VDFB02000015.1, on the reverse strand, counting down.
AGTAGTGAAATCAAATTTAAGGAGTGAATTATCCTTTGAGGCGATATGTGAAACTCTAAACAAGGATTTCATCAAGAGGAAAACGAAAGAACCTATGTGGATGAGTGTTCATGTGTGTAGGAAGTGAGTTTTTTCCTAAGAGTGAATGCATGGCAAGTTTCTAAAGTATAAATCTATGTTGTTCTTATTGGGGATAAAGTGATGATAGGGCAAGTGTCATAACATCATTTTTTTATTAGGAATAATTCCAATAGAGTCAAAATACAAGGTGATACCTAGTCAAAGGCAAAAAGTTGATATGGGGGGATGAATGCAAAAAACATTATAACAAAGGATGCAAGTGAAACTATTTGGAATAAACAAGGTGGTCTACTTGAATTTCCCCCAAGTGCAAAGATGCCTATGGATAATGGAACGTAGATTATTGCACATGATGCCTACAATTATTTTTTCATCATGGTACTTGCCCAAGGCACCATAAGTATGGTTTTCATCATAATGCAATTTTTATCTTTATTTTTAATTTTTGAATGTTTAAATTTTATTTTTATTTTGTTGCTTTTTAATTTTTTTGGACTTTTATGGTGTTACATGAAACTACTTCTATTGCATTATGTAAGAACTTATTGAGATGCACAATGTTCATTGATTTCTCCAACTCTTGACCTTCAAGTGTTGCTAGCTTGTATGCTCTTAATCTATATTTGGTGATGACAACATACCTAGACCTATCCAATTTGCATCAGATTTCCTTTCTTATGGTCTTGATTTGTATCTTTGTGATTTTATTTACACACATGATAATTGACTTCAAACTCTTTGATTTTTATGTTCTTGTAGCTAAATCACAACTAATTTTGATATGCTCTAAGGTGATTTAGTTTGTTGAGATAATTTTTATCAAGAAGCCTTAATCATGCAATTGTTCCACTCTATATTCATCCATGATGAGGTCACAAAAAGAGATGTGCAAGGAAGGTAGCTCAATCTTGATTGGAAGGATGGCTTAAGTGTCATTTAAACAAGGGAGTATGGGGTGGTTCTTATGGGGGTGTGAATGCTTGTGTAATTGGCCCATAGGGCACGTGGTTAAGTTGGAGGTGCAAATCACAACTAGTGCCATTAACAATATTTTTCAAGATTTTGATAAGGTTTTTGTTAAATCCCTTGACTTGGATATTAGCTTATGGTTAATAGGGAGTGGGCCACTTATGTTTTATGTAGAATTGTGTTTAGAGGTCTCAAACCTCTTGGTTTTTGAAGTATTTGTCACTATCTATGATCATTGTGGAAGGGATACCATAGAAGCAAATTATATGATATAGGATGAATATAAAAAAAATGCTAGTGGTATAGGTGAGGGAAGTGACTTTGACCCACTTAGTGAAGTATTCAATGGTAGTGATGATAGATTTATAGTTGTTAGAGGATGAGGGATTTATCTAGCCAATTAGGTCAAGGACTCATGTAGAAAAGGGCATGGAGTGGTGATTAATTGGATAGATTAAGAAGGTACATGAATCAGTTCTCCATGTTTTTGACATGCTATACATTTTTTCATACTAGCATGCATCAAATTCTATGGTGAGCCAATAATATCTTGTTCTCAGTAGTTTCTTAAATAGGACCATACCATTAGTGTGTTCTCTATAGATTCCATCAAGAACTTAATTGATATCTATTTTTTCTTCTTGTGAGTCCAAACATCATAAAAAGGTGCCATCATAACATTGACGATAAGGTGTATTGCCAAGGAGGGTGAAATAAGAGGTATAGTGAATGAAGGATTTATTTTGGTTAAATAAAAATTTTAGTGGAAGGGATTGAGTTTGGAGATACCTATGAATTTTGTGATACCATGGAAAATTGGGACTAATAATTACATGTATATATTATTTCTAATTTAGGGATGTCATATTATAGATTCATGAATTTTTCAACAAAGAACTAATATTTTGGAATATCGATGTGCATGCTAAGGAGAGAACCAATGGTTAACATTGTGTCAATTTTTCTATTATTCATACAAGGTATTTTCTCAAATGAATACAACTAAAATATTTCTCAAATAGTTCAACCATTCTCTTATATGAGATGATTTTGTCATCCTTAATTTGGCATTCATCATTGACCTATTTGATGAGGGAGAGTGCAAGATCAAGATGGGCCAAATAGCGGTGACAAAAAAAAACATGATTTCAATTAGGCAAAATTGTGAAAACATCTTTGACTTTTCACTTGGGTTGGGTAAAGAGTATATTTTTTTATGGTAAACACCAAATAAAAACAAATATCCGCTTTTAAAAAATGGATATGGACACTTTTTAAAAAGTGGATATCTGATAGAAACGAATATCCAATAATAAATCAAAATAATGGATATTTGTTTCTTGTACATAATTGATATTCGTTATTAAATAAAAAATGAATATCTGTTTCTTACACAGAACAGGTATCCATTATACATAACATATATTATGATATCATATGTATATCATATAATTTATAATATATATTATGATATTATATATATGATATATATAATATATAATATATAATATATTATTATAATATTTTATTATGATATATTATTTTATATGATATATAATATATATTATTCTATATTAAATTATATATTATATATAATTATTATATAATATATATTATATATTGTAGCGCTCGCATAGGTAGCCGAGTTGGCTTGAGTCTTGGGTTTTCTCCCCAAGGTCTTGAGTTTGACTTGGAGGCTCGGGCTCACCCGATGCGTGTGGCTTGCAAGCGACTATGCGCATCCCCAAGGACTAGTCTCACCCTGGCTCACCCACCAATCCATCAACGGGGTTGCGGGGATACCCTAAGTAGTCAAAAAGATATTATATACTGTAGCATCTAAAATTTCCACCCTTGACAATTTCACGCTATGTTTTGTCCCCCCTAAATTATTGAGCTTAATTAGGTCCCTAATTTCCTAAATTATGCATTCTATAACCCATTTGTACCACTTTTGAGAAATTGCAAGCATTGAACAAATGCATCCAGTTATTATTGTCCTTGACATTTAATGTCCAAGAAAATAGGGCTACGACCCATTTACCCTAGGGCACATTGGTCCCCCTATTTTGCTCAGGACCAATTTTGGATATGTCGGTGTTGGTATTTTTACATTCAAAACTCAACTTGCAAATGTTAGCTATCGGGATTTTATTTGTGGGAAATTAGAGAAATGCCTATAAATACCTTGTTATTGCATCATTTGAAATCTAACAAGTATTGGAAAACTTATGATCAAGAGCACTATCAAGCAAGTCAAGAGCAACATTTTAGAGCTTTATTACATCAATTCAAGATCCTAACATCATGTCAAATATTATGTGAGTTCATGTGTGTTTATGTTATCATTGTTTTGTGAAGGCTAACACTTTTGTAGGTCTCCAAGAAAGTTCAAGAAATCAAGCAAGAAATATCCAATACCTTGAGGTGATGTGCACGACTTCAATCCTTCAAAGAAGCCATTGAAGGGTGGTGAGTTGCAACACTTGTTGATTCATCATTCCTTCTTATCATTTATCTTTCCTATCATTGATATTGCCATTGTGGAAGTGGAAACACTAATGCATGGTTTGACCAAGGCAAACCAATAAATGGCACAACATCTCTTCTCTTTATGAATGTGCAAATCTTAGGTTTGAAGAGGATTGAAAGAAGCTTGAAGAAAAATTGTTTGTTGTTGCAATTGAAGACTTACACCTTGTCAACTCACAACAACTCACCTAAGAATTATCTGACAGTGTTCCAACAACTCTGCAACTAGAAATTAGAAGCTCAAATTTGTCATCAGAGGACCCCAAAAATAGATCAAGATACCCCTACAAGGACCCATACGCCCTTGGGCGAATAAGTTCTCCTATGCACATTGAAAATAAATTGCTCTAATCTCTCATTTGTGATAGGCATTTTTGGTTGTAGAGGATTACTAGGAGCTATGGGGTTCACTATCAAATCCTACATGGTATCAGAGCTCAAGATCTATGATTTCCTATCCAAAATTTGAAAGATCCAACCTTGAGAAAAATATTGGCTCATCCTATGGCGAAACGAGCATCACCGTTAAGTCCAAAATGATTGAAAACCCTAAGATGGCCTATCGTTTCATCAATTTTGAAGTAATTGCAAAAAAGGAAAAAAAATTAGGGGAACACAAATCCATACGAAGCTAGGCCCATATTTTCCATTGATTTAAGTGTAGGTACATACAAAAGGGTTTCAATATTTTTTTTGGTTTTATTAAAATTTTCCAAGTTAAAAAAAAAAACATAAAAAAAGAAAAAAAAGCTTTAAAAAAATTAAAATTAAAAGTGTTGCATAGACGTACGCGCCTATCACATAGACTTGGGCAGCTTCATTTTTCCAACCGATGGTTTTATCCAACATACACAGCCTTACAACTACAATTATTGATGGCACAATAAATTCTGACGATACAAAAAAATCCAAACACTGTCTACTTTTCAGGCGATGAAATATTTCGTCAATACCAATATATTTCTTGATGCGACATATCCTGCATAATATTTTGTCTGTTAAATAGTATATTCCAACAACCAATAAATTTTCAAGGAACCAACTATTTTTTTACTGGTGAAGAAATATTCTACATAATACTCACGTTAGTGTGACATCAACATCGTACGACCGACCACTCACTCCCCTCCAAGCCCTGGTTTGCATGTAAAGGAGCAATTTTTCTCAGCATAGCTTGGGCATACGATGTCAAAATCAGGAAAATGAGTTATCACTGAAAATTTGGTTCGGAGAACTTTCCAGTGGTGTAGATTTCATCATATTTTTTTGATAGTTCTTGTTATTCTCAGTCAAAGTCAAATCTTCATTTTTCACTTTCGAGCTCATAACTTTTCACCTATATCTCTGATTTTCGTGATTCCAATGACATTGGTAAGGTATTTCAAAGCTCTTCAGATCCATTCATGCACTTTTTCCAGAATCTTCCCCAAGTACATTTTATTTAGTCTTTTTATGTTTTCAATTTTTTGTCAATTACTTGGATGTCTTGTCACCTAGAAAGAATTTTTTTTACGTGAGATGACTTCATTTGGTTTTCTTTATATGAACTAAGGTTATTAGTCTCTAATTTTATCATTTGAGTAAGTATCATGGGTTTTTATATTCATCCTTATGTGGTCATCCTGGCAAAGAATAAGTATGAGTCTTGGAAAAACATCTCAGGTGGCTTGATCTTTTTCCTTATCTTTATGGACTCATAGCTACACCAAACACACTACGGAGTTATTCAACATGGGGTATTCTCAATGATCATGTTATAGGGTTTATTTGTTCTAGTATTGATCTTGACACTATGTGTGATGTATTGGACATTGATTGCCCCCACACAATCTAGACTCGCCTTTGGGAGATCCATGGAGACCCTCATATCTATCTATACCCAAAGGATCCTGATACAAATTGTCTCATTCCTCTTGCATATGCAAATTCCATACCCTTTGATGATGATACTTTAGAGGAGCTTGAGTATATCACAAGTCTAGCAT
>VDFB02000015.1:529312644-529362362 GCA_007258455.2 Sequoia sempervirens | reverse complement strand
GGCTGGTAAAGCTGAGGCCATGAGGTCGAGCTGGGAGAGAGAGAGCCGAGGGCAGGTGCAGGAGTGAGGAAGATTAGAAGTAGATTTATACTGCCAGTTTGTCTCCAGAATGAAACAAGATGTAATCTCTGTAAAGGCTTAGTGCCTGATATTGTATTGTAATTGTTTTGTTGTTGAATAATAAAATGGTGATCTGAGTCTTTGGAGTGTGGGGTTTTTTACCTAAAAGGGTTTTCCCCACATAAATCTGTGTTATGTCTCATCTTTCATGTTTCATGTTCTTGGTTAGAATCTGTTAATGTTTGTTGTTGAAACTGGATTTACATGTACTTCTCTCAAAAGGGTTAATGTGGAAATGCACTGTGTCTAACTCCGCCTTGTGGTACAATTGTGCGTGTCTTTGAGGAAATTTAATGAAATTAAAATTTATCGAAGGCACTATTGTTCTTGGAGATTTCTCTGAGATGATCAAAATTTCCTAACAAGTGGTATCAGAGCCTTCTTTTGGTTATTGGTTCTGGGTGTTTCTCCTGTGAAGATTTCTTAGTCTGTTAGGCTTGAGGAAATCTAGAGGAATCAATTGATGTATTGATCCTTTGGTGAGTGGAAGTCTTGTAGTATTCAAAGACAACACGTAGCTTGAAGGATGGTGAAGATGGAGAAAAAGGAGTTGGTCATGTTGAATTGATGTGATCTATGTCTCCTAGTTGGCAGCGGTATAACCTTAATGTATGAGGTGGAATTTTTCTTTGCTTCGTGGTTGTGTTGCAGAAAATATTTCATACTGGGTGTCTGTGTGAGAGGCTCCTTAGTGATATGGAGAAGCTTGGGTTGTTTCTCAACCATGGAAGAGAGTGCTTATGCTGGGTGGAGTTTCCTGGTGTTGGAAGGCATTATTTTATGTTAACCTCGAATGTATGAAGGCTATGGAGTTAATTATTGAATGATTTGAAAGCTTCTAAAATAGCCTATCTCTTTCTCAGATGCATGTGCATATTGGTGCTTTCGAAGTTGGTTTGAAATAGGCCTGGAGTTCCTAAATTGCTGTTCCTTTTAAGGATGTGTTGTACTTGCATGTTCTATGATTTTTTGCAGGTTTTACATGGTCAAGAAAACTTGTTGATTGCTTGATGGATTCCTAGACTATGGTGCTCGTTGTGGACATGTTTGGAAAATCGGATTTGGTCATGATTTGGTGTTGGAGTCTTGGTGTCTACATGGTTATCTTCTTTGATATCTCAGTTTATGATTACTAATGTGATGATGGGTTTGCACGTTCGATGGAATTGATCTTCGAGTTATGTGGTTGGTGGTTTAGCTACCCATTGGCTACAGTGAGATAACTTGGATGTGAACTGTCTATGTCCACGAGGTTGATGCAATGTTGGTGTAGATCTATTAGCTAGCCTTGTCTGTGGTCACTTGCGCATTGGTGTGGTTGCTTTGGGATGAGAAGATGGATGGTGTTGAGTACCTGAATAGTTGGTTATAGGGACCTATAGCATGTTGTATCACGATGTCATGGATAGCTTGGATACATTGCTTTGTGTAAGCTTTTGGCAGTGATGGTAATCTTTGCTTGTTTTGGAGATCTTGGTGCCACTTGATGGACATGTTGTTGTGTGGACCTGAAAGGATTTTTAGTTTAGCAGATGTTGGGTCATGATGCTTAAGAAGTTTGGTTGTCACGGATCAGTGGGAGCTTTAGCAATGACTGTGGATTCATCACTTGGTGGTGAATGATTTTCTTTAGTGTTGCAGATGTTACCAGGAGGAGCCCTTAGATCCTGTTGTTGCAAAAGGGTTCTTTCGCATTTGCATGGACAATATTTGAGGATGTGTAACATCTTGAACCATGGAGGACAATTGGACTCTTTGTCTAAGGTGTTGGTGGTGCTTGACAGGTGATGTTGGTTTTGAGTTTGTTTTCTTTATGTCATGTTATACTCTTGCTTATGGACTCAAGTTTTGACATTATGCATGGCACTTGAGACCATGGTGAAATCACTTAGAGCATGGTATCTCCTAAGGGGGATGTGTAGATCATGGTGTCATGATAAGTTCTTGTTTCAGATGTGTGGAGCTTTGACAATGGTCTAGAGTTTCTCTATGTTTTGAGTACCTTGGTTATATGCTTGAGAACTTCATGTTAAGTGCAGTAATGCAGTTTGGAGTTCAACATGGGATGATCGTTTGTAGGTGCTCATGGATACATGGAGAATAAGGTGAGGCTATAACTCTTTTGAGATGAGAAAGGTACTGATTACAGTTGAAAGTCCGAGTAGCCTACACCTTAGTTGGATGTGAGTTCAACAAAGACCAATGAGGAGATTGCTCTTGGATGAGTCATGGTGGCTTGTATATCTTGGAGGAGCATTCTCTTTTCCCACTCTTGGCCTACTTGGTAGTTTATCTGAGAGGTATTTTCCCATTTTATCTTTCAGGTGTGTTTTATGCTTTCTTTAATGATATGGATCTTGAATTGTTGTTAAATGGTTCTGGAGGATTCATAGTGGAAGGTGGACATCTCCTTGAGCTTCTATGTTATATCATTTATTGATAAGAAATGGCAGGAGATAGCTATATGGGCTGATTTCCTGAGATGGGAAATGAAGTAGTTTGATCTTCTTTAAGAGGCTTACATCCATGGTTGATTACATGTTACATATGTTAAGTTTGATCTTGGTGATTGAACGGTGGGTGTTGTTATGGCTTTTTCTTTGGGATATGAAGGAGATCATACTTGACACAGTTGGGTTTTAGAGGTGTATGTAGGATGATTTTTTATAGGCTTATGATGTTGCAGGTTGTGCATATCATTGTGGATATTTCCTTGGTACTACATGGTTACATTTTCTATGTGTTATCATTGGTAGACTTGTTATGCCTTTGATCTTTCAGATTTGGCGTTACCCATGTAGTGGGAGTTCCTGAATGTGTTTTGTCTTCTTCGACTGGTTGGCACATGGAGCTTTCTTTTGGAGTACATGGGTTGGTTATGTTGGTGGCATAAGTTTGCTTATTTTTGATACCTTTAAGGTATGGGTGATTGGATTTTCTAGCACTTGTTCCAGGTGCTATTTTCAGTCGCGTGGGTTTATCAATTTGATGGAAGCAATCAGACTGATTGTTGTTCTAGCTGATGTTTTTTATCTTGTTTTCTGGAGTGGTGGCAGTATTTTGTTGTTGATATCACTGGGATATTTTTCTTGTGTTCGTTGGACTAGTGCATATTCACCCTAGCTTGTACCTTTCTTCCATAGGTGGCATGTTGGAAGATGATAATGATTGTTGCCTGAATGGTGGACATCTTAGATGTTGTTGTAGAAGTCTTGATGGAGCATGAAAGCATGTTTGAGATCTATGTGGTTTCATGGAAGATTGTGATTGGTTGCAATGTTGGAAAGTTAGTTGTAGTTGGATAATTGATTTTGTTGCAAATTGTCTGGTAGACTGTTATCTGTGGAAACTTGTTGATTGGGTGTCCTGAATGTTGTCGATTAGAGACTTGAACAGAATAGGGTTTGAACTGGTGGTGTCATTGTAATCTTAGTAGTTCCTGAGTGCTTTGGAGGAAGCTAGTAAGTCTTCGTCAAGTGGGAGATTGTTGGAAATTGTGCCTCTACTTGTTGGCTTGTATCTCTTCATTGTCGGTCGATCATGGGTTTCCATAACTCTGTAACCTTGCTGCAGTGTTTGGAAGTTCTGTAACTTCTTGATTGGTTGATCTCCTTTGTTGTCTCGACATCGGTGGTTTCTATAACCTTGTCACGGAGTTTGTAGGTTACGTAACTTCCCCACTGGGTGACCTCCTTTGTTGTCGCGACATCGGTGGTTACGGTAACTTAAGAAACTTGTTACAAAGTTATGAAGTTTGTGTTTACTCCAACTGGGCGACAGTGGTATCGGCTTGTCACGGGGATCGGTAAATCCATAACTTGTTTGTGGTGGTTATGAAGTTATCTTTTTTAAAGACGCATTGACAGGTGTTCACTTTGGTGGGGCCATGCTTGACCGCAGGTGTACGAGTGAGTTGGTAATCAAAAAGGATAACTCATGGATACCTAAAGTCTTTGGGATTTTGTTTATAAACTAATGATTGTTAATATTTCTTGCCAATTTGGGATAATTTCGATGGTTGAGCTTCTTGGCAGTTGAGCGAACTAAATTAGTTTTGGACAGTAGATTCCTGGAAAATGAATATGTATGTTTTCCACGCATGGTATCTGAAAGATGAGAATGGTTGAGCCATGAGGCTGGCTGGTAAGGCCGTAGGACTAGCCATGAGGCTAGCTGGTAAGGTCGAGGCCATGAGGGCTGGCTGGTAAGGCCGAGGCTGTGAGGCTGGCTGGTAAAGCCGAGGCCATGAGGTTGAGCTGGGAGAGAGAGAGTCGAGGATTGGAGCAGGAGTGAGGAAGATTAGAAGCAAGGTTATATTGCTAGTTTGTCTCCAAAATGAAACAAGATGTAATCTTTGTAAAGGCTTAGTGCCTGATATTGTATTGTAACTGTGTTGTTGAATAATACAATGGTGATCTGAGTCTTTGGAGTGTGGGGTTTTTTACTCGAAAGGGTTTTCCCCACGTAAATCTATGTGTTTTGTCTCATCTTTCATGTTTCATGTTCTTGGTTAGAATCTGTTAATGTTTGTTGTTGAAATTGGATTTACATGTGCTTCTCTCAGAAGGGTTAATGTGGAAATGCACTGTGTCTGATTTTTCCTTGTGGCACGGTTGTACGTGTCTTTGAGGAAATTTAATGAAATTAAAAGTTACCGAAGGCACTACTGTTCTTGGAGATTTCTCTGAGATGATCGAAATTTCCTAACAAGACCTTGTGGCCTCTTGCTTGCAATAGAATGCTTTAGCCAATCGAACTAGACCCACTGCCCCTATTAATATATGAATTTAATAATCATATAATTATATAAATATTTTTATTATAAAATGTAATCAATTTATTTTTTTAAATGATATATATATATACACTGGACCATCTTATAAAATCCTATTGTTTATATTCACTTGACTGATTTGAATGAGACTCCATACAATAGTAGTAATCCATTTACTAAAGTTCTAATGAATAAAGTAGGAAAAGAAAATGATCTTTATGATAAAAAACATTTCATAAAAGTTCTTGTTACCCAATTTTCACCTACGGGCTCAATCAGTCAGGGCAATCTGTGTTTCAGGTGTTCATGAAGGCCAAATGGAGACATTGTTGTGCATGATTAAGTCATACCCCTGATGCATTTCTCAAGGAGCTCAGTTGAAAAGTCTGCCTCAATCATTTTGGCACAAAACTCACCAGAGAAGGAAGTCGGCAAGACCCTGCAGTTGTCTTGCCGACTGATAGTGTGTTCTATTCAAAAGAGGCTCATCGGTCACCCAAACATCCCCGGTCGCCGAGAGTCTTTATGTATCTTGCCGACCGGAAGAGCCCTCGCCAAAAGATTTCGCGTTTGGCATAAGGTCTCGGCGAAGGAGGATGGTCTCACCAACATGAGGTAATATCGGCATAAGCTCTTGCCGATCCATCGGAGTCTCAGCGAAATGAGGATGCTATCGAAGGTTCTCCCTTCGGTGTAATATTTGGAGCTCGAGCTCGGGGAGAGTGGTTTACTTTCGGAAAGAAGTCTCGCCGACCTAAGAGAGTTTCCCCGATGTGATCTCAGCTCGCTACAGGGGGTAGGCCTTCGGCATAATGTCCTACCGATAGAAGGAGGTCCCACCGAAAGTTTTGAGCTTGGCAAATGATTTTTCCTTCGGCAGGAGGTCTGGCCGATTAGCATGTGTCTCACCGAAGGGTGTGCCTTCGGTGTAATGAAATGAGCTCGGGGGGATGTCTTATCGATATGGGATTGTCTCACTGATAGGGAGGATATCGCTATAACTCTTGCCGCCCGACAAAGCATCTCACCGACCCGACGGAGTCTCACCGAAATAAAATGAGCCCGGGGAGAAAGATTATGTTCGGTAGGAGGTCTGGTCGAACGGGAAAGGTCTTGCCGACATGAAATGAAGGTTTCGGCGAGAGGGGATTGCTTCGGGGTGATATCTCCCCAACTGTTGAATGTCTCGCCGAAGGTTATGCCTTCGACGTAATCTCCCGCCGACAGTTGTTCAAAGGGCCACATCGGGAAGAAATATTTGTATTCGCCAGGAGGTCTGGCCAAAGCGTGGAGGTTTCGCCTAAGGGTTCCCCCTTCGGTATAATGTCTCGGTGAAGGGAGCTGATCTCGCCGACATGGAATGGTGGTCCCAGCCGAGGGAGTCTAGGTGGAAAATTTGAGTTCGGCGAAAGGTCTCGCCGACCAAGCAGGCTCTTGCCGACAGAAATTTGAGCTTGGGGAGATCTCGCCGAGAGGTAATTTCCTTCGATGTGAGGCCTCACCAAAGAGGGAAGGTCTCGGCAAAGGATGGTAGCATCGGCAAGATGTCTCACCAATAGGGTGGACTCTTGCCGAAATGGAATCGCATCGGGGAGAGTGGTCTACCTTCGCCATAGGGTCTTGCCAATCGATAAGATGTCCTGCCGACTCGGGGGTCTTTCTGATACAAAGTGAGCTTGGGGAGAATGGAAGGGTTCAACATAAGGTCATGCCGACTAGTGATGGTCTCGCCGACATTTTTTCTCCCTTCGGTGTAGTGGAATGCGCTCGATGAAAGGTCTCGCCGACCCAGAGATGTCTTGGTGATAGGGCGTGAGTTCGGGGTGAGGTCTTCCCGACATGGGTGTGCTCGCTAAAGAAAGAAAGGCTCGCTGGGAGGTCTTGCCGAGGGAATGTTGTCTTGCCGATAGGTTTTGTGGTATTGATATGACTTACGTAGTTCGATGGGAGGTCTTGCCGACGGTCTCATGCTACGCCGATAACTACTATGAGGAATAATCGTATCAGGGAGACACGATTAGTGTCTCACCGACATGCGATTCAATTTGAACAACTTTTGACCGTCTGGCACCCTAAGAAGCATCTGTTCAACCAATCAAAGTGAGCTACAGGCAAGCCATGGCAGTTTGACCGGTGAGAGGAAGATCAACAGAATGTAAACCAACATGGATCTGCTCTAAAGTCAAAAGCGATGGAGCAGATCGGTGAACACTGGCGAGGGAATCAACTTGAAGAAAGATCTGAAACAAGAGGAGTGCAGAGAGGCCACGAGTCACAGGGACAGCTGCGATGTCGGTTGATAAAGGATATTCAAGAGTGGACAACAGGGACACGCTTGAATGCAACATTAATTTCATGCAAAAGATCTATGGGTGGATCTTTTAGAGACAGATATTTTTGTAAGCCCTAGGGGCTGACATCTTTTTTGGATATAGGCATTTTTGCCTCTTTGTAAAGGAGTTCGGATTGTGAATTCTCGGGAGTCAGTGATTTTTAACAATCCTCTCTCAACTGATGTATGCTTTGTAACTCAACTAGAATCTGGAATAAAACACAAAGTTTACCTTGGAAGCCAGTGTTAATGTTTGTATTACTCTCATTTCTATATTTTTAGATTATGCAACTTTTCAACTGTGTTTTCTAAATCTATATTCATACCTTAAAGCTGTGAAATTCATCTTTCCTTCTTAAGATATGTATGTAGATCAAGCCTTTTAAGAATGGTGCATAAATCTAAAGGGGTTATGTTGAGTAAGTGAAATAGTAACCATTAGCTTTCCAGTGTATGTTTATCTTGTTTTCATTTCATGATTTCTTATCAATTCAGTGTATCACCATAGTATTTAGTTTATTTATATGTACCCCTTCTCCCTTTCCCTTTACAGAATCAGTAGTTTAGGTGATACCAAAGGAAGCCGACCTTTTGTGGAGGTTCATTTCAACTTTAGGTGACCCACAGCCTTGAAATGATCCCATGTTTCTCTTGAAAGCTCAGTTTTCATAACTTTGCATAGGGTGCATTTCTAGGAGATAACAGTTCTATAACACAAACATCTATTATCTATTTAAAATACAACAAAACATATATAATATGTATAGAAATATGAAACATTCAACCTAAAAATCATGTACTTTCAGAAATACTACAAATCTTTCTACAAATGTATTGAAGGCTGCCCTAATGTAGAAAAACAAGTTATTGAGACTTAAAAGGCATGCAATAGTTATTTTCAACAAGCGTAAGACAATTCCCCAATGTAGGAAAATGAGCTATTGGGTCTCTAAAGGCTCTTTCAATATGATTTGTAAAAATGAGCTTTCAATATGTTTTATGACTACCCTAAAATAGCAACAATAATATCAAAGCTTGAGAATCCTCTTGCAAAATAAATAGAGAATGATTCTTAATGTATTTCAAAGTGTTGCAATGCTGGGGAAATATTATTAAGACTTTAAGAGGCTAAAAATAGGCTACTTTAATATGCTTGAGGGTTGTCTAAAAGGACCAATAATTATAATGGATCCTTAAGAAGGCTCTTGTAAATGTGACAATGATTCTAAATGTGTTCAAGGCTACTAAAAATATGGGATGATGATAGGTAAGCCTTAGAAGGTTGCAATCAATATAGAAATTTGAAGCATTGGATATTTGTAATAATAAATTTTAAGTGTGTAAGGGTTGCCCCAATCATAACATAGAAAATAATAACCCTTAATATAGGCTGCAATGTATTATCCCAACATTCTTTGTTATGTGATTAGGATCCTTATGTAGTATGCAACCAATTGATAAGATTTTGTAGTCTTTGAAAAGAACCAATATAGTGGGGTACTATTGTATAATCCTCAAGAGGCTACAAATTTAATAGTGTGATTTAATAGGCATGTTTGGGATTGAAGTGTAATGTTAAATATTATTTTTCTAATTTTTATGGATTGTGTCATGGAACAAGACAACTATTATTCCACATTTTTGAAGAAATTGTGAAAGCCAATAAGAATGTTTTGAAATTAAGCTTTTGTATAGAGAAATATTATGTTTAATTTTCTCTTCAATGGTGATACTAAAAATAGAATGTTTTAGCAAAGATGGAAATCTATAGGGTTCCCTACGAATGCCTATCAATTTTAACAGTGAAAGATTAGTACATGTTGGATACTTAGAAAAAATAAAAATAAACTATTGATAATCCAACAAGCTAACAAATAATGAAGAACAAACTATTTAACAAAATATACTAACTATCAAATCAAATGCTAAAGCTAAACCAAAAACAAATAGATAAAATCCTAACCCACAAACATATGTTGAGCACCAAGAGAAATTTGGAGTAGAAAAATCTAGAAATTTGTGTTGGTTGTAGTTCTGAGGCTTTACCACCCAATTAATCCCACTTGTGTGCAACTAGTGAGGAATGCTTGGAGGTAGGGAAATTGAAGAAAACTAAGCTAAGAAAGAGAATGGTTACATATTTGTTTGAAGGTTGCAAAGTATTAAGCTAAATTAATTTGATTCAAAATTGATTAATAAGAGGAAATGACTACTAGTATATAGAGGAAATGATTCTAGAGAATGATGCAATGGATGACACTTAGGGAAAAGAGCACAAAGTTGTGTCAGGGTTGGGTTGAGTAGATAGAGCTTCCCAGTGGACAAGCTCTCTAAAAATGATCAACATCCTCTTTTCAAATGAATCTAAAACCTATTTTTATAATCCTTCAAAAAGTTATAGAGACTTAATGATCTAAGGGGGGAATCCAAGGGACAAGGTAGATGAAGATACAAGAAGCTCAAATGTTTAAAATTCTCCTTTTTCATATATTAGGAAAAACTACCAATTTCCATAGAGTGGGAGTTTCAAAGCCACTATGGAAATTATGATATTATCATGTTAGCTTTAAAATACTTGGTGCAATTACATTAACACCACAATAATTGCATAATTTTTATAACAAGTTTACAATCACCACTTGGATATTACTAGTGGTTTCATCATAGTAGATGAAAAAATAAATTTTGGGGTCTAATTAGGCTTCAAACTAGATTTTTGGCAATTAGGGATGAAATATACATGTAAATGGCTAAAACAAGACAAGGGGAAATTCTAGGTTATCATCATCATTCATAAAAAATACATTGTAAAGATACTTTGGGTGGCATTGATCATCATTAGAATTAAAATGTCAACCTAATTTGTGATGTACAATTTTGGGTAATTACAAGAGCCAAGTATCATTTTATGTTCAAATATTTATTTTACATGCATGTTTGTGAGCACCACATACTTTGAGGTACATGACCATTCTAGGATTCACATGCTCCTCAAAGTTGGGGGGAAAATGTAATGGTGAAATTCACACACATGCTAATTCTAATTTATTTTTGTTTCCATTTTGAATATCAATACAATTACATATTAGGAAATGATATAATATTTTCTAAAGTTGGCTCATTCCCCTAGCATTTACTTATCCTTATTTATAGTTATATCCCACATTCTAATCATAGCTCATCCATTCTTGCGCATTCTACATTTATTTCACCTCATGTATCCAAACATTTTGTCCATGCTAAGACTTTACCCCTTCACTACATCTCAAGTCATCCCCATATACAAAAGATTAGTCCCACAATCACAAGTCTAACCCTTGAATTTTTTAAATTGAAATTGAAATTTAGTCAACTTCCACTCATTCTACTTTTCATTACATGAGTCGAGAAAATATACATTTTAATAATTTTTGTTATGTCCTTATAGTTAAAGCATTATATTATATTCATTATCATCCTCTCATATCCTCTTACATCAAGGATTATCTACAATCATCATTTGTTCATATCATTTGCATTTAAGAAAGGAACATACTAGTAATACATCAATTAGAGTACCTAAAAACAATCCAAATCTACATCACATCATCCTAAGATATCTACATCATTTTTTACCATCTTTTATTTTTAGCACGATAGTAAATCCAATATTTTTTAGACATTCACTCAGAAGAATGTGTCCCTTACTGTTTCAATAGCCCTCTAAATGTATTCATAAATAATATTAATCCTTAGAGTAAAGCATACAATAATGAAATACAAATAAGAGTGTGCATTGTATCAAATCAAATATGTGGCTAGAGATTATATTCACGACTACATAGCTGCCCTAGCTTTGCATAATCAACCTTGACAAAGACACAAATCTTACATAGAATTTGAAATGAAATATAGATAGAAAGGATCATATTATAGTCTTGAGACATGTAAACTTTAGTGGCATATTAGAGTCATTCATCTTCGAGTCTAGAGCTATGTACCCACGTCCATCTATGACATTTAGTTTCTTAATATTAACATTTAAATTTAAATTAATCACTCTCCCAACTATCAATTATTTATATGTTAATTTATGTTTTGTGTGTGTTTTATTGGATTAGGATAGATTAGGCTTAGGAAAAAATGTTTTTTCCATGCACATAGACACACATTGCAAAAAAAGATTAATAACGATATTTGTGACTCACTTATATGAATGAAATGGGAAAGAAAAAGACTGGATCATGTTGAACGTCATTCTTATGATTATTAATACTTTCAAACAAATATTTTTATAATTAATATAATAACAATAGATATTAATAATTATTATACTAAATATCATACTTATTAGTTTATATAAATTTAATGATCATATAATTATATAAATACTTTTATTATAAAATGCAATCAAATTTTTTAAAATATATATATCAATTTTTTTTTTAAATTATTAAGTTTTTTTTTTAATTATTTTAATATATATTGATTTGATATATAATTTTTTTTGAAAAATTAAAAAATCATTTCAAAAGTTTAGTTATTGCTTGACAAACAAAACTAACCATCTAATAAAATCCTCATGTTTATATTCTCATGACTGATTTGAATGCTCGACTCCATACAACAGTAGTAATCCATTTACTAAAGTTCTAATCCATAAAGCAGGAAAAGAAAATGATCTTTATTAAAAAAAAAAAAGCATTTCATAAAAGTTCTGTAACACAAACATCTGCTATCTATTTGAAATAGATCAAAACCTATATAATATGTATATAGATCTGAAACATTCAACCTAAAAATCATGTACTTTCAGATATACTGCAAATCTTTCTACAGATGTCAAAAGAAAAGATAAAGCCAACTTGCACAGTATTTGAATGAGGCAAAGCCTTATTTTATAACTTCAAAAGGAAGAAATCCCCACAAAAAAGTAAGAGGACTGAAAATTTTCCTAGGTTAAAAAAGTAAGACAGGGTGGAACTCAATGCTTGGGCTCAACTTTCTAAAAATGATGTAATGTACTGATTGATAATCATTATTGGAATCTTATGACCTTCATTTCAGTCAATAACAACTCTGTGATTTTTCCACATCAACTTTTGGGCAGCATGCAGCCTTTTCAGACCCATAAATTTAAAACAGACCTTCCAAAAGTGACTTGTTAACTAATTGAATGGGGACACTGCTGCCACCTTCCGACATAGTCTCTGCTTGCAATAAAAGTTGTTGTCCTTAGAAGCTGCAAGGAAAGAGAGAGCTATAACTGCAACGAATATTACATGCTTTAGCCACATGATTTTTGCAGACCAGTATTTTACTAACATGAGTTGTGAGTTGTATATACAATAATTCAGAAGAGTGGAAAACAGCAGCCTTTGGCTTGCAGGTGGGCACCATGGGCCCAAGGGCTTCCATGGCTGGGAGATTCAATAATATAATATTATAAATTTGAATTGTGTAATTGTTTTTTATTGAAAAGGTAAATAGGCTTTATAGGAATCTTCAATTTGAGTTGTAGTTTGATGTCAGCAAAAGAACAGTTGATCATAAGTAAAATAGGGACAGTCAACAACTAATCAAATTTGAATTGGGTAATTTTTATTATTCACTTTATTTAAGAACAACTGATCATAAGCAAAATAGCTAACAATTGACCATAAGCAATTTTGAATTGGGTAGTTTTTATTATTCACTTTATTTAAGAACAATTGATCATAAGTAAAATAGCTAACAATTGACCATAAGCAATTTTGAATTTGGTAGTTTTATTATTTACTTAATTTAAGAACCAATTGATCATAAGTAAAGTAACCAACACTTGACCATAAGCAAAATAGAGAACAACCAACAACGAAACAATTTTGAATTGGGTAATTGTTATTATTCACTTTATTTAAGAACAATTGATCATAAGTAAAATAACCAACAATCAACAACTGACCAAATTTGAATTGGGTAATTGTTATTATTCATTCTATTTAAGAACAATTAACCATAAGTAAAATAGAAAACATCCAACAACTCAACAAAATTTCAATTGGCTAATTGTTATTGTTCACTTTGTTTAAGAAGGATTGGCATTAAACAAATTAGCCAACAGCCAACAATTGATCAAATTTGAGTTGGGTAATTGTTTTTGATAAGGTAAGTAGGGTTTTTGAAAGGGCTCAAACCCTTATACAAAAAGAAAGATTAAGCATTAAGTGCAGCAAGACAACAAAAGACAACAAGTAGAACAAGGACACTACAAGACAGGACGTTACAAAACCTTACAAACTACCAACCCAAAATCAGGATGGTTTGAAAAATTGTTCCAATATTTTTTCCTAATTGAGTAATTGCTATTATTCATTCTATTTATATATTAAACAGATGTAACATTAAAAAGTAGTGATAATTTTATATTTTTATTGACAACAAAATATTTTAATTGTTAAAACCTTGATGTTTAAGAAATCAGTTATTATTAAGGGCATCAGGAAAATTCACCACCAGCAATTCACTACCAGTGATTCACCTCCAACAATTCACTACAATTCACCACCAACAATTCATCACCGTGGTATATTCACCATGTATATCATTCCTCTGTGCTTTTTTCTTTTTAGGGTACTCTTGGCCACTTAAATATTGAAAAATGTATACATGGTGAATATACCATGGTGATAAATCACTGGTGATAAATTGTATGTGCGATGAATATGTCACGACCATGAATTGCTGGTGGTGAATTACTGAGGATGAATTTTCTTAGAGCCATTATTAACTTTCAATTTTGTATATTGCAATAAAAAATGGATTGTCACTTCAATTATTAATTGTTATTGTATAGTTCTAAGTTTGAGATTAATTTATTTTTATAATCATTTCATAAAATTGATTATTTTTTATCAAAAATAAATTTTGACTAATAAAAAGAAAACCATTATTACTTTGACTATTAAAGAAAATTATATTTGATTAGAGTACATAAAACTTAATAGCTCCCAGCTTGAATGCCCCCTGTACTTGTAAGTAAAAAAATATAACTGCATGCTAATTCAAAAAGATAACAACATTGACTATACTTTCAATAAATCTTTTAAAATTAGATAGAGTACAAAAACAAATAGTGGGTTATTCTTTATTAACAATGCCCAATTTTTTTTGAACTCTAATTAAATAATAATGTGTCGGCTGGTAGAAGGTCAATCTTTTGGTCTGGTCTTTTTATGAAGATATGAAATGATGATGGCTGAAAGAGTTAGAAGTGATTATGAAGGTGGATATCTTAATGGAAAAGACATCACATCTTAAAGTTTTCTTGGGAGTTGGAGAACATGATGAGTCTCATTGAATTATCGATGGAATTTCTGCATGTTTATTCATGGAAAAGGTGTTCAATGTATTACAAAGATTGATGTCATAATTATGACAAGGAGATATTCCTTTGCTTTTCTTTTTAAATAATGAAAACAGATTTTAGTACTTAGTCAATAGAGAATGTAAAGAAATTTTGCAATGATATTATTAACATGTCTCAAAGTTGGGGGTTATGGGCACTCATAACTCAAAAACATTGTGTGATTTCTCTTGCTGCTAATAAATTATATGTTGTGAATCAGAAGTACCTCCATGTTTCAAACAGTTTTCTCTGCTTGTGAACCCTTTGGTAGTCTCCTAAAATTTAAGTTTCTCCTATGTAGCAATGCATTTCACATGAGATTTGGATAGAGGCAGTCTCCTAGTTCAGCTTGGTTTATTGACAAGGAAAAAGGTATGTCCATAAGGAACATGTGGAAGATAGCTGTGATCAAAATCAGCAATGAAGATAATAAAAAAATAAGTTTTAGAACTTTTATTTTGGTGTTCATTTTGAATGGAGTAGAATGAAAATTTGAATAATAGAATAAAATATGTTTGTTTAATTTTATTGTTTCAAGTAGATTTGTTTAATGGGATGTTGAAATCTCTACAACATGCATCTATTGAAGATGGTTGATTTATTTGGATAAGATAATGTGTCAATCTATAGATTTTTGGCGAAGAGGATGGACGGTGAGGATTTTTCTAGAAGATTGAATGTGGAGAATAGATGAGAAGAATTCTCTTAGATTAAGGAGAAAATGGAAGGTTTAGATTTATTCTCTTTAAAATGAATGATTAAGATTGCATTTACTAAAAATAGTAATTTGTTGCAACCATAAAAATTGAGGTGGGGTAGGGGGGAGGGGAGAGAGGTGGTGGGAATGTATTTATTTCTACAAATGGTAGATGGAATATAGACAAAAATTACAATAATAAAATACTATTATTATTTAATCATATAGGTGGAAGTTGAGATAATATTATTTAATTATATGAGGTGAAAATTGAGGTAAGATTATTAAGTAGATGTGACATTAGGTCAGACTAATTAAATATTTTTTATTTAATTAGTTGGTTGGTGATGAACTAAACTAGTTCAATAATAAATTTGTAGCAAATTAAATTTGAGTATAGAATGATGTTAAAACAATTATATGTGTCTATATTTTGTCCCACTTTGAAGTGTCGTTGCAAATAAAAGTCGTTGAGGCTAAAATTCCAGAAATGGTGCTTTGAAGAAATAATAATCATGAACACCATAATGAGATGGTGATGGTGAAAAAGTTATGATTCATATTTTTGACTTAGGGCTTAACTTGATCAATTGATTGATTGAGCTGGATTGATTGATTGAATTTTGAATTTTAAGATGCCCTAGAAATTTTAAGAATAAACTATGGTGGATGGATAAGAGTGTCCCATTGAGAGGGTAGGTAGGTGTAGAGAATGTGGATGGGCTCTCAAAAGGAGAAATAGGATCAAATAAAGGTTTGGCCAAATGAAAAAGGATAGAGGGGTTGAGAAAATTTGGAGAGAAGGTATGAAGAGTAGGTAATGGTTATAATGGCTAGTTAGATATAGAAAGGTTGTGGAAGTTGTAGTTAGGTACATGCTAATGGTTTTGAAAAAACTTTCAAATGTGTTGAGAAACCTAAATTCTATATAGCATATGATGGTATGCATGAAGGTATAAGGGACCCTAATGATGGTTTATCATATGCATGGAGGATTGCCTCATGCATACACAACAAAAAAAACAAACAATTAAGATGTCCCTACAAATGTGTCATCAAGGCTCAACATGATAACCTTAGTAGAGTATGTTTTAGATAAAAAACAAAAACACATAAAAGCAAGCAAGATACAAACAAACAAGAATAGATGCATAAATATTTACCTCTCATCAATCTAAAAACCAAGGCATAGATTGTTGTGATCATGAGTAGTGAAATCAAATTTAAGGAGTGAATTATCCTTTGAGGCGATATGTGAAACTCTAAACAAGGATTTCATCAAGAGGAAAATGAAAGAACCTATGTGGATGAGTGTTCATGTGTGTAGGAAGTGAGTTTTTTCCTAAGAGTGAATGCATGGCAAGTTTCTAAAGTATAAATCTATGTTGTTCTTATTGGGGATAAAGTGATGATAGGGCAAGTGTCATAACATCATTTTTTTATTAGGAATAATTCCAATAGAGTCAAAATACAAGGTGATACCTAGTCAAAGGCAAAAAGTTGATATGGGGGGATGAATGCAAAAAACATTATAACAAAGGATGCAAGTGAAACTATTTGGAATAAACAAGGTGGTCTACTTGAATTTCCCCCAAGTGCAAAGATGCCTATGGATAATGGAACGTAGATTATTGCACATGATGCCTACAATTATTTTTTCATCATGGTACTTGCCCAAGGCACCATAAGTATGGTTTTCATCATAATGCAATTTTTATCTTTATTTTTAATTTTTGAATGTTTAAATTTTATTTTTATTTTGTTGCTTTTTAATTTTTTTGGACTTTTATGGTGTTACATGAAACTACTTCTATTGCATTATGTAAGAACTTATTGAGATGCACAATGTTCATTGATTTCTCCAACTCTTGACCTTCAAGTGTTGCTAGCTTGTATGCTCTTAATCTATATTTGGTGATGACAACATACCTAGACCTATCCAATTTGCATCAGATTTCCTTTCTTATGGTCTTGATTTGTATCTTTGTGATTTTATTTACACACACGATAATTGACTTCAAACTCTTTGATTTTTATGTTCTTGTAGCTAAATCACAACTAATTTTGATATGCTCTAAGGTGATTTAGTTTGTTGAGATAATTTTTATCAAGAAGCCTTAATCATGCAATTGTTCCACTCTATATTCATCCATGATGAGGTCACAAAAAGAGATGTGCAAGGAAGGTAGCTCAATCTTGATTGGAAGGATGGCTTAAGTGTCATTTAAACAAGGGAGTATGGGGTGGTTCTTATGGGGGTGTGAATGCTTGTGTAATTGGCCCATAGGGCACGTGGTTAAGTTGGAGGTGCAAATCACAACTAGTGCCATTAACAATATTTTTCAAGATTTTGATAAGGTTTTTGTTAAATCCCTTGACTTGGATATTAGCTTATGGTTAATAGGGAGTGGGCCACTTATGTTTTATGTAGAATTGTGTTTAGAGGTCTCAAACCTCTTGGTTTTTGAAGTATTTGTCACTATCTATGATCATTGTGGAAGGGATACCATAGAAGCAAATTATATGATATAGGATGAATATAAAAAAAATGCTAGTGGTATAGGTGAGGGAAGTGACTTTGACCCACTTAGTGAAGTATTCAATGGTAGTGATGATAGATTTATAGTTGTTAGAGGATGAGGGATTTATCTAGCCAATTAGGTCAAGGACTCATGTAGAAAAGGGCATGGAGTGGTGATTAATTGGATAGATTAAGAAGGTACATGAATCAGTTCTCCATGTTTTTGACATGCTATACATTTTTTCATACTAGCATGCATCAAATTCTATGGTGAGCCAATAATATCTTGTTCTCAGTAGTTTCTTAAATAGGACCATACCATTAGTGTGTTCTCTATAGATTCCATCAAGAACTTAATTGATATCTATTTTTTCTTCTTGTGAGTCCAAACATCATAAAAAGGTGCCATCATAACATTGACGATAAGGTGTATTGCCAAGGAGGGTGAAATAAGAGGTATAGTGAATGAAGGATTTATTTTGGTTAAATAAAAATTTTAGTGGAAGGGATTGAGTTTGGAGATACCTATGAATTTTGTGATACCATGGAAAATTGGGACTAATAATTACATGTATATATTATTTCTAATTTAGGGATGTCATATTATAGATTCATGAATTTTTCAACAAAGAACTAATATTTTGGAATATCGATGTGCATGCTAAGGAGAGAACCAATGGTTAACATTGTGTCAATTTTTCTATTATTCATACAAGGTATTTTCTCAAATGAATACAACTAAAATATTTCTCAAATAGTTCAACCATTCTCTTATATGAGATGATTTTGTCATCCTTAATTTGGCATTCATCATTGACCTATTTGATGAGGGAGAGTGCAAGATCAAGATGGGCCAAATAGCGGTGACAAAAAAAAACATGATTTCAATTAGGCAAAATCGTGAAAACATCTTTGACTTTTCACTTGGGTTGGGTAAAAAGTATATTTTTTTATGGTAAACACCAAATAAAAACAAATATCCGCTTTTAAAAAATGGATATGGACACTTTTTAAAAAGTGGATATCTGATAGAAATGAATATCCAATAATAAATCAAAATAATGGATATTTGTTTCTTGTACATAATTGATATTCGTTATTAAATAAAAAATGAATATCTGTTTCTTACACAGAACAGGTATCCATTATACATAACATATATTATGATATCATATGTATATCATATAATTTATAATATATATTATGATATTATATATATGATATATATAATATATAATATATAATATATTATTATAATATTTTATTATGATATATTATTTTATATGATATATAATATATATTATTCTATATTAAATTATATATTATATATTATTATTATATAATATATATTATATATTGTAGCGCTCGCATAGGTAGCCGAGTTGGCTTGAGTCTTGGGTTTTCTCCCCAAGGTCTTGAGTTTGACTTGGAGGCTCGGGCTCACCCGATGCGTGTGGCTTGCAAGCGACTATGCGCATCCCCAGGGACTAGTCTCACCCTGGCTCACCCACCAATCCATCAACGGGGTTGCGGGGATACCCTAAGTAGTCAAAAATATATTATATACTGTAGCATCTAAAATTTCCACCCTTGACAATTTCACGCTATGTTTTGTCCCCCCTAAATTATTGAGCTTAATTGGGTCCCTAATTTCCTAAATTATGCATTCTATAACCCATTTGTACCACTTTTGAGAAATTGCAAGCATTGAACAAATGCATCCAGTTATTATTGTCCTTGACATTTAATGTCCAAGAAAATAGGGCTACGACCCATTTACCCTAGGGCATATTGGTCCCCCTATTTTGCTCAGGACCAATTTTGGATATGTCGGTGTTGGTATTTTTACATTCAAAACTCAACTTGCAAATGTTAGCTATCGGGATTTTATTTGTGGGAAATTAGAGAAATGCCTATAAATACCTTGTTATTGCATCATTTGAAATCTAACAAGTATTGGAAAACTTATGATCAAGAGCACTATCAAGCAAGTCAAGAGCAACATTTTAGAGCTTTATTACATCAATTCAAGATCCTAACATCATGTCAAATATTATGTGAGTTCATGTGTGTTTATGTTATCATTGTTTTGTGAAGGCTAACACTTTTGTAGGTCTCCAAGAAAGTTCAAGAAATCAAGCAAGAAATATCCAATACCTTGAGGTGATGTGCACGACTTCAATCCTTCAAAGAAGCCATTGAAGGGTGGTGAGTTGCAACACTTGTTGATTCATCATTCCTTCTTATCATTTATCTTTCCTATCATTGATATTGCCATTGTGGAAGTGGAAACACTAATGCATGGTTTGACCAAGGCAAACCAATAAATGGCACAACATCTCTTCTCTTTATGAATGTGCAAATCTTAGGTTTGAAGAGGATTGAAAGAAGCTTGAAGAAAAATTGTTTGTTGTTGCAATTGAAGACTTACACCTTGTCAACTCACAACAACTCACCTAAGAATTATCTGACAGTGTTCCAACAACTCTGCAACTAGAAATTAGAAGCTCAAATTTGTCATCAGAGGACCCCAAAAATAGATCAAGATACCCCTACAAGGACCCATACGCCCTTGGGCGAATAAGTTCTCCTATGCACATTGAAAATAAATTGCTCTAATCTCTCATTTGTGATAGGCATTTTTGGTTGTAGAGGATTACTAGGAGCTATGGGGTTCACTATCAAATCCTACATGGTATCAGAGCTCAAGATCTATGATTTCCTATCCAAAATTTGAAAGATCCAACCTTGAGAAAAATATTGGCTCATCCTATGGCGAAACGAGCATCACCGTTAAGTCCAAAATGATTGAAAACCCTAAGATGGCCTATCGTTTCATCAATTTTGAAGTAATTGCAAAAAAGGAAAAAAAATTAGGGGAACACAAATCCATACGAAGCTAGGCCCATATTTTCCATTGATTTAAGTGTAGGTACATACAAAAGGGTTTCAATATTTTTTTTGGTTTTATTAAAATTTTCCAAGTTAAAAAAAAAAACATAAAAAAAGAAAAAAAAGCTTTAAAAAAATTAAAATTAAAAGTGTTGCATAGACGTACGCGCCTATCACATAGACTTGGGCAGCTTCATTTTTCCAACCGATGGTTTTATCCAACATACACAGCCTTACAACTACAATTATTGATGGCACAATAAATTCTGACGATACAAAAAAATCCAAACACTGTCTACTTTTCAGGCGATGAAATATTTCGTCAATACCAATATATTTCTTGATGCGACATATCCTGCATAATATTTTGTCTGTTAAATAGTATATTCCAACAACCAATAAATTTTCAAGGAACCAACTATTTTTTTACTGGTGAAGAAATATTCTACATAATACTCACGTTAGTGTGACATCAACATCGTACGACCGACCACTCACTCCCCTCCAAGCCCTGGTTTGCATGTAAAGGAGCAATTTTTCTCAGCATAGCTTGGGCATACGATGTCAAAATCAGGAAAATGAGTTATCACTGAAAATTTGGTTCGGAGAACTTTCCAGTGGTGTAGATTTCATCATATTTTTTTGATAGTTCTTGTTATTCTCAGTCAAAGTCAAATCTTCATTTTTCACTTTCGAGCTCATAACTTTTCACCTATATCTCTGATTTTCGTGATTCCAATGACATTGGTAAGGTATTTCAAAGCTCTTCAGATCCATTCATGCACTTTTTCCAGAATCTTCCCCAAGTACATTTTATTTAGTCTTTTTATGTTTTCAATTTTTTGTCAATTACTTGGATGTCTTGTCACCTAGAAAGAATTTTTTTTACGTGAGATGACTTCATTTGGTTTTCTTTATATGAACTAAGGTTATTAGTCTCTAATTTTATCATTTGAGTAAGTATCATGGGTTTTTATATTCATCCTTATGTGGTCATCCTGGCAAAGAATAAGTATGAGTCTTGGAAAAACATCTCAGGTGGCTTGATCTTTTTCCTTATCTTTATGGACTCATAGCTACACCAAACACACTACGGAGTTATTCAACATGGGGTATTCTCAATGATCATGTTATAGGGTTTATTTGTTCTAGTATTGATCTTGACACTATGTGTGATGTATTGGACATTGATTGCCCCCACACAATCTAGACTCGCCTTTGGGAGATCCATGGAGACCCTCATATCTATCTATACCCAAAGGATCCTGATACAAATTGTCTCATTCCTCTTGCATATGCAAATTCCATACCCTTTGATGATGATACTTTAGAGGAGCTTGAGTATATCACAAGTCTAGCATGTTCTGATGGTTCATAGACTTGTCTTCATGTTCCCACTCTTCAGACCGAGACTACATCATCATTTTTTGTTGTTCCTGATCAGTTTGACATCGCCACATCTTTGGTGCCTATTGATTCGGTGCAACAAGACACCCATCATATTCTAGACATAGCTACTTGGGATTCATATCTTGCAGACATATGATCCTTATTTGTAGAGTCCTATATTGTAGATTTGGAGGATTATTTTGAGGACATTCATCTCCTCTTTATTGGAAACCACATCATCATTGTTGGCCCACCATCTTCATCCCCTTTACAACTTGTTCTACATCAATCTTCACTGGATTCTAGATTGGCATCATCTTTTTTTGACATGTGGAAACTTGAGCACTTTTCAAAGGCACGCATCATTTGGATTTGGATTCCTGATTCACCCATCTTTTTGGATTGGCTTCTCCAATCACCAGCGGATCTATTTCTTCCTAAGGGGATAAATGTAGTTTGTAGGTAGTGGGTCATATTTTGTCATCAAGCATTCACCATTAGCACAAGAGCTCTTTCTTTATGGGGGGATTCATATCCTCTTTTTCTCTCTCCTATCAAGGGGACATCTATTGTACTTCAAGTGCAACAGAAGTAGTCCTTGGGGGTTCACGTTGAGTCCTTCTATCCTTCTTTCACTAGTGCAGTCATTTCATTTTCTCTTTTTGAAAGGAGTTTTTCTCATGTGATTTTCTCCTTTTCTCTAGTTATGAGAGATTCATTTATTTGTACATGGGCGTCTCATTAGGACTTGTATCTGGAGCCCACCCATGCATTCATCATTGCATTCTTCATCAAGGTTTTATAGCTTCTCGCTAAGTTGATCTTAAAGGGGGTGTTGGAGTAATTAAGACATCACTTGATAATTAATTAATGGGTGATCCCACAATACTGGTTTACAAGTTTTGGGAGATCTTGATTTTTGCTGAAATCACATATTTTTAGAAAATATAATGATTTAAGCCTTGAAAATTTCCATTTAAATGATTCCAATTGAAGAGAGTTTGATCGAACCACCTTAGATCAAACCCCCTTGGATAGAACCTCGCTAGTTTTAAACCATACCTATAACGGAGTCTCTTTAACACCTATCAAAATGTTAATAAAAAACCACTTTTGATTTAACTTTTGGGGGATCAAATGAATTCATTTAAAATTTATTTTTTGTAAGTATGTATTCCTTATTATAAGCTTCCCAAAAAGTGTAATTTTAAATAAATTTAATTTAATTATTATATTTATTTTTTATTTCTTGTGAATGCAGGTTTTTCACCAAAAATCAAGCTCTTTGTTCTCCACATGTGGAAAAATAGCAGATTAACAAAAAAAAAAAGCAGTGCACTAGATATTGAAGTCCTAGATCCAACAAAAAAAAAGAATTTTGATACATACAAAAAAAATTATGTTGTATACAATCCGCCTATGTCTGAATTGTAATTGGTTTGACTTCAAAACTTGATTAAGGAAAAAAATTCAATAAAACACTATGAAACCAAATGAAAGTGTTAGATATCATAGTTACAAATATAAATTTGAAAAAAATAGAATTTTATCCTTCATGGAAAAAAAGTTATGTTGTATACGATGAGCATCACTCCTTAAAAATGGTGTTTATTGAAAAAAATAGTTTTCGAAGGAGATGGAAAAAGAAGTGCAATCTGATTCCAATTTTTTTTTAAATATATATTTAGAATCTATAGACAAAATGTCACAAATCGCTAGTTTTCATCATCTTCAAATTTCTCACGGTTTATCCGCTATAGGTGCCTGAAAATGAAGATTTAGCTAGAAAAAATCAGTTCACTGTCCAGTTTGGCCAAAAATTGTAAACCAGTATTGTGGGATCACCCTAATTATTAATTAATTATTAAGTCCCTTATTACTTTATTCACTTAAGCTAAACTTATGAGTGTTTTTTTATTATTAGATTGGACTAAATATAGGTCATCTCATTGTATGAGATTAAGGCACTTGTCACAATCTAATCAAATCCTCAACTAAGGTTTTCTTTTTTTCCTTTATAAGCATGCACCTTTATTGTAATCATAATCTAGGTATTCATTATTCAATACAAAAGGCATATCAGATTTTTGTGTGATATTTGTGTGGATCAATCTTTTCTCTCTTGGTTGCATAGCAAATTAGTTGCTATGATCTCTCATTTGTGATAGGCATTTTGGTTGTAGAGGATTACTAGGAGCTGTGGGGTTCACTATCAAATCCAACATCTTGTAAGTGAATCTCTAGGATATATTTGAAATATAATATAAAAATCTAAAAGTGACCCACCAAAATCACCAATATATGTTATGGTTGAATGAAAATCACTCTAGAATGTCATGTATGAAGATGCATCTCCGAATATGATTCCAATTGCACCAATATAGAGGGACACATACATCAACTTCTCTTACAATTAGTTTGGGCACTAACAATACAATTCGTAGGAATTGAATATTCCCAAAGCAACAATTGACATAAGACCAAGAGAAAGAGCAAGGTTAACATTTGTGGCTATATCATGTGTTAAGTACTTGGATGGACTAAGAATTTTGACACCATTTTCATATGACCACTATTAAAAAATGAAAACAGAAAAACAACTCTCCAAAAAGAAAGCTAAGGAAGAGAGATTCATTTTTTTGGAAAAACAATAATGTTTTTGATTAATGGGTAAATATGTTTTAATAGGACCTCAAACCCTTTTATAATGAAACATAAGAAAAACATCAATTGACCAACAAGACAAAATAAAAGCTACCAAATTTTTTTGATCAAAACACATCTATAACCACATTGTCATTGGAATAACCCCAACTTACATAATAACTAACTCCTTCCATGCAACTCACACACCCTTAACCTAGGGATGAGATTTTGAAACAAATTTAGGTTTTCCTTCTTTGAACAATCATCCAAGACACACCATTGTCTGACTCCTATTAGCATGGGGAGAGGATGGTGTCTTCAATCAATGCCTCAATCGTTGACACCTCACATGAAGAGAAGGTCTACCTATAGATGTTGAATGCAACATAAAAATCCATAAACTAATCAAGAGCAAGAGTCCCCCCACAACTCTTCAAATGGGTTATGGAACCAAATACAAGAGAAGTATGAAGTGGTTCCAAAGCAAAGTCTAAATAGGGGGCAAAAACACTAACTAAACTATACCCTTAGGGGACTTCACCATAGGAGGAACCTTTGTGAGATTCACCCACCAAAGGATTTGACACAATAGAAACATCCATAGTCAAATGATTGAGGTCATTCCTCCACCATGTAGTTAATCCCGTAGTCCTATGGTGAGGAGCACTCAAAAGCAAGTTCACGAGAATGGAAGACTCTCATAATCTAATAATTGAATCATCTGCCTATCATCAACTATCAAGACAACATCACCATGAAGAACCTTGGAGATGTCGATGTCCAACAAGATATAAGCAAGAGTAGAATGGTTGATATTAGACATAGATAAATTCACCTTTAGAAACTAACTAATAACATTAACAATATCCCCAAAGAAAGATTCTCCCTAGAATTGGAGGAAGATTAGGCAACCTAGCCAACACTAGCATAATATTGAGAGATTATGTGATAGGATTGAAAGAAGGGAACCATAGTTTGAGAGAGAGAGGATGCTCACCCCACTTTCACAACCTACCATCCAACACCAACTCCATGTCATCCTAAGTGTAAAAGCTTATGATAATGAACACACTAGCACAAGGAAAAAGCTTGATTGTACCATCAATAAGAGACCTCCAAGACTCCAACACTCACATATGCAAGTTTAGGAGGGAAAGCCAAAACCAATTGAACCTAAATATTAGATTTTGACAAGTGTAGAAAATATCATTATCAATCACCTACCTGAACACCACAATCAAGGACAAAGATGCACAAGAAAGGGGCCAAATTTTTTCATGAAAGAAGGGTGAAAAGAGGGAGACCCTGAGCCAACCATGGCCACATATGACCTCCTAGGAATTAAGCTTTTTACTACACATTTTTTTAGTGTTGTCTTCAATATTGTTTATCAAAAATTAACTACTTTTAAGAGTTCTCACATAGTTTTTGAAGAGAAAAATGAAATTTATATGATAGTCATTAACTATGGTAAATTATAAATAAGAAGTTGAAAAAAAATTCGTTAAATTTAAAATTA
The DNA here is from genome assembly GCA_007258455.2 of Sequoia sempervirens. NCBI lineage: Eukaryota > Viridiplantae > Streptophyta > Pinopsida > Cupressales > Cupressaceae > Sequoia > Sequoia sempervirens. The sequence goes on along the minus strand of VDFB02000015.1, from coordinate 529,336,106 downwards.
ATAAGAATTAACCAAATAATTTCTCTACAAAATAATATAACATTTTTATATATAAGAAATTTTTTATAAATTTTTTTATTATCTTTAAAGTAAAGATATAATTATAACCAAGAAAATATTTTGAGATGTAAAGCTTACAAGTAGGGGAGAAGACCCAGTAGCTACCCGCCATTGAATAACCGCCACCTCCATGTTCACTTAACCCCAAAAAAAAAATTTGACTTTGATCCATTAAAAAACTTTATGTTATTGAATAACTAATTACAAAAACACCAATAGCCGCTCATTAAGTGCTAAAGTGACTGATTTAAGTGGATTTTAAGTGCTAAAACAGCTATAATTGATTGAAATTAGAGCGAGCGGCTACTGGGACAGCCCTCTAAAAGGTGACTTTTTTACCTCCGCACGCATATCCAATGCTCCCGCACTCAATCGAATTGCCCAGAAGCTGAAACCTTAGTTATAAACACTTAACTCATGTGCGAAAAAAACCCATAAATTTTTTTTCCGATTCAACATACGGTTTGAATTCTACGGTTGCGCGAAGTTAGCCCTGGCGGCTACTAGGTCTTCTCCCCTATTCTAATAGAAATTATTTTTCATCGCAAAAAACCAGGTCCAACCTAGTGTGTACTTTCTTTACTCTTGTGATTTGACGTACAACTATTTCTAACCTCAACAATCGTCTGATAAATATGTCCTTCAATCTCAACTTAAGGCTAATTGTTCAAATATGATCACTCGATTACAATGCAAGATTTGTGTTTCGAGCATTGAGTCAATTACAAATTATTCCTGATGTAGAGTACTGAGTTATGCCTCTATAGAGGCTTTACGCTAATTAGAAAGAGCAACCATCAAGATACTTAAATGCATGTTCATGAACTCTTTAAAGCATGTAAATATGCAAATACTCAAATTCCATGTTTTAAACCTGAACTGTTTAGTTTCATTTTTATTCATTTCTATATACTGCCTATATTTATTCAATTTTAATACTAATATTTCTCATCTCACAATGTTTTTCCTTCCTTATTAGGAGGGTCATCATCTCTCTAGTTGTTTTCCTTGTGTCCTCCATATTATTACCTTAAGGAATGAAGACAAAAGAAGCATTCTCAGTGTTGAAATATTAGGTGCCAAAAAACTCATGGAAAGGTGCTTGCTTACGCACAAACAATATTATTCTGTACTGAGATTGATTGTGTATCTCGTTCATTTGCTGAAGTCAGTTGTTTCTTTACATTGATATCAAAAATATATTGTCCAATCATTTGCTAGACTCAAACACGTTCAATGCACAACATAATTTTTTTAATAGAAATAACCACTAATTTGAAAATTTGTTGCCAGGCATTGCCTTGCACCATGGTGGTTCTACAGGAATAAATGTCAAAAAGTGATTATGCATTCCATTGAAGAAGCTCAGTTTGGCAGAAATAGTCGACAAATTGGCAAAATACAGTTTGCCTATGGTTTTTGACAGCCTGCAGGTTCCCCAAGGTTCAACTTGGGCACCCATAGTGAACATGGGGTGGGTGCTCTGGCCAGGACCTAGGAAAAGCCTGCCATACACAAGCGTATCCAATGCAAACCCGCTGGCAGGATGGAAAAATCCAAGCACTTTTTTTAACAAAAAAAAGTTAAAAACACATTTTTAATTCTTAATCTAACCTGGAGTGACCCAATATGATTTATTTTGGCATAAAGTGAAACAACATTTATTTGACAAATACAAGAGACCAAAACACCTACTTTGCTTCCAATCTGCTAATTTTCCATCCCTGAAGCCTGTTGGTTATATTTTCAAAGGTAAAAGGTTGACAAAGGGAAGAAGAGCAATATGGAGATTAGTGATTGTCATTTTGTATTTACATTTGACATTGAATCAACGAATTACAATTTTTTAATTTTCTTTTGCATATAATACACACAAACACACACAAGGCTGCACCTGACTGTACCAAACCCGAGAGAAAAAAATCCTGCCGTACGGCAAACCCATACACAAACCGGCAACTTAGCATTCTAGAGGACATATTAATTGCAAAAGAAAGAGTCGCAATAGAAATGGTTCAAATCGCTTACATTATGAACTCTGAATGGAAAACTTATCAGGGAAAAATCATTGTATGCATGTGTAGAGGTGGGATTCCACAGAAGGTTGCTTGACAAAATGTCATATGAAGTGGAAAAATGTAGATAGAGAACCCGAATAAAGAAATATAATCAGTAATTAGAAATAACATATATATAAATCATTGAGAAACAAACCTATGAAGCTCTTTACTGCATTCAAAGTCACATGGAGTAAACACATGCCAAAATGTCCAATGCTCGGAAATAATTAGAACTATTCTTTACCAGGACTGGATCATCACACCAATCTCAGTTCGAGAGGTAGGAGTAGAATGATTATTCAAGTCAAGCTACAATCCAGAAAAAATCATAATGAACCTAGCTCCCAAGCCATCCCGTTGTCAGAGATTTATATATAGAACTCTTGATGTGTTAAAAACTTAAAATGCTCAAGACAATGGTACCAAAAAACGTATCAAATTGCCACAACTTTCTCTGATAACATAGAAAGTCGGTTTGATACAACTCATATTTAACATTTATTCACTGATTAAAAAACAGTGGCAAAACAACAGTTTTTCATCTGATGGACCAATTTACAGAAACTGACAAATTGGTCTTTAATCATGACCAATTTTTACCTGCAAATGGTCCATACTGTGGAAAACCTAAATGGGCTAGTTAATGGAGGCAACAAATGAATTGCTGGTCTCAAATTGTAAGAATATGTTCAGAATGTAATTTGTAGCAACAGAACTCTTCACAACCTTCATGCTAGAAATGGATTAGCTCTGGTACATGGTGAGGCTAGAAGAAATACCAGAGTAATTATGAGTGAATTAACAGGCCCCTAGTTCAGCTGACAAGATATTGCATTAAAATTCATGATTTTACCATGCAAAAGGAAGAGCAAAGCGTTGGAGGACGTATACAAACAAGGTGTGGCCCTGCTGGGTTGCAGCTTATATTAAACCGATCAACATTAGCCAAACCAAGGGAAGGTGGGCGGACATATCCAGCAGTCAAGGGTATACATGCTATAGAAATCATTACTCGTGCTCCTACAGAATTAGGCAATGACACATGACCTCGTTTCCTCCCTGCCATCATCCAATTTTCTGGGTTCACCTCAACCTCATAGAGCAGATCCTCTTCTTCCTGTTATAAAACAAAAATAAAAGCTATAAAGTTAGTGTGAAAGAAAATATTACTAGCATATATAAATAAATCACAAATCTATTTGATATGTCAATTCTCACACCTTCGCTGATAATTCATTCAGACAACTCCTCAATCTTTCTACTCGCCATTTCATGTTGATAAGTTGGCCCACTCTTAAGCAATCCGATGATGGTGGTAATGCACCCACTGCAAGCAATGGCTCAAGGACAGGCATTTGTAGAACAAGAGCACTCTTGAAAAACAAATTACCATCACCTTTAGTCTCACTGGAGCTTAACTGCACAGGAGAATGTGCTCCAACAACTCGATCACCAGATATTCCATATCGAATGTTCAAAACACTATGCACTTTGGATAAATCACTTTCATGATTTTCACCTCTTGGTACAGAAGATTTATCTGGAGAAAACGGAGACTGTCAGCCCTGAGGTAACTAATTTATTACATGATGCAATATTCATGAACTAATCATTTGAATAAATATTTATGCAATCATACAAAGTTCTCTTACCTTCTTGAGGTATGCTGTCTAATCGGACCATGAAAAGTAAAGCCCCTCTAGAAGATGGAGATATTGAAAGAGGCAGCACAGCAGATGGATTTGGCCGTCCATTGTTACTTCCCACATGAACAAACCCAGGTTGAAGATCCAACCAAGCATCATAAATTTTTGCGGCTGCCTTGACTAGAGAAAATAAAGTAACCTATTTATGAACAATCAAGTAAACTTCAGCATAAAGAAAACAAACTATAATCAGTTGGAAAGAGAAAAGGACAAAAATGAAGAAAAGACTTTATAGTATGTAAAGCCCCTTCGAGATCTAAAATTAAATTCACAGCAATAGAACTTTGAATATGAGCAGTAAAGACCTATCTATTGTACCATTTATTATATTCACCAACTCTTCCATCCATTGCCATTCTTTGATCAATTCAACTTGTAATTATTTAAACCCAGAGTAAAGAAAGCAGCAAATTCAACACAAGATTAAAATTTTGCATTTTAGATTTTTGGATGATATCAAACAAAGATGAAGAAATACATGGATATTGGTATACACAGATAAATTTATAATTATCCAAGACTCAAGATAAAGATAGGGAATAGGGGAAGACCAATATAAGTAGTACAAGGGAGCATAGTTCACATACTTGGACTTGACACAGACTTGGTTGAGAAAAAATATTCCAACTCAACAAAACTTGGCAACTGAAAAAATACTTAAATTTCTAAAAAAATATAAAAAATTTATGCAAAATACAGTTACAAAATATATCAAATGGGCCTGTCAGGGGTTTGGAGATGGTGCTTGTAAATTTTAATGAACAGATTAATGCACTGTCACGTCTCAGACTTTGATGCTGTTTTGTCCATGGCTTTGTGTGGATTTATTATATGAATGATGGTGTGTGTTAGAGTAATATGATATAATACAATGCTTTGGTGTATGGAAATGTGAAAAAAAAAATATTTACTTTTGAAATTGTGAACGCATTTTATTTTAAAATATGCAAGATAGAACAAAATAGAAGTATTGATTTAATTATTGCTTTGATTTATATCTCTATATCGGTTACTAATACAATTTCGTTGTTGCACGCCTGAGTGCACTTGAGTTGCAGGTGGTCGAAGACCAAGAGTGTGATTGAGGAAAGAAGGCTAGCTTCCCAACAGGGTAAAAGAGGAAGAACTCTCGGTCACACACACAGCACCTAAAAATCATATAGTTGCATTTAGGCAATGTCTGTTTTAATTTGATTGTTTTGAGTTACTTACAAAATAGGTAATAAATGGTTTGAATAAATAAATAATAAAAATAATAACATAAATATAAATTAATTATTAATTGTAGTTTTAAAAAAGATTATGATTTTTTTTTTATTAAATCTATCCCACTTTCTGTACAAATAATTGAAAATCTTTTTATTAAATTTTATTTATTTATGAAATTGAAATAAATTGGAAATATTTTATTTGCATATGTTTTAATCCAAAGTCCAAGATTAGGAGAGAGGAAACTAATATTAAATAGAAAAGACAGTCCCGAGAAAAATCGGGTTCTGGAAATTCTTCTTAAAACCAACAATGTTCTCGGCAAGTGGCTATCTCTTCATTTTTGCATGTAAATATCTGCCAAGAAAATTATCCATCTGTCAATTTGAAAGGGTCTGCATGACTCTCGGAAGAAGGGAATAAGGCTTTAAGGTGGAGAGAATAGAAGCTGATTCAAAAAGAGAACCTGCTCAGGGAGAAGGAGACTGAATGAAATTTTGGACATCTGCAACTGGAGTAATTTGCCAGGTTTTTCCATTCTTTTCTTTTAAACCAGTTTGAATTTTAGTATGAAATTGGAGAATTTGTATGCAAGATTTTATGAAAATGAATACAAATGCCTGAGAAAAAGACAAGTTTTATTTTTAAATCTGGGGAAAAACCTTCTCTTCATTTGTTTACATTGTTGAGAAAATGCCCAATTTCTTTCTTCTAGAGTAGGGTTATATTCTTTTGCAATCTGTATTTCATGAAACTGCCCTCATTTGCTATTTTTTTGTACAGAAAATTGTGAGAGAAAAGATAACATATGGAAATATATATATATGTATACAAGAATTGGTATTTCTGTGCATATATATATATATATCCCGTGTATATATCTCTTCCTGTTTCGGAATTCTTTGAATGAATCCATACTCAGGTTTTAGTTGGGCGAATACTTGTTACTGGCATTAGATTTTGTGTGGGGATTAATCCCCAGCCCCGTCCCAAGGGAAGGGCCGGCGCTGTGGGGAGGCTCGCGCCCTCCACAAGCCGCACGGCCTCCTCACAGCCCGCGCCCTCCCCTTTGGTAGAGGCGTGGCCTCCGAACACTTCTGTGTCTTTGTTATATGTTTCAAACTTCGAATTCATTTTTCAATAGTATGCTGTGTATTCTGTGCGGCAGATTTACATGGAAAGATAAGTATATATATACAATTTCATATATATATATATTTATATATATACACACACAGAGCTGTGTAAATATATATATATATATATATATATATAAATAAATAAATGTGAATTTATACAGATATAACCATCTGCAGAATATGATATATTTCAGACAAATATATATATAAACATCTCAGTATCCCTGAAGCTGAAACTATGGAAATGTAGTTCTTGGAACCATGCAAAATTGGTGATTTTCTTTTGGTCGCATATTCTTATGTTGCATACAGATGCAGATTTCTGAATATTAGCATACAATAGAAAACACAGATGCAAATATGCAAACCTCTGTTTTATTTCTGAAAGAATTATGCTATTTATTTTAACCAGAAACTTGTAGCAAATTGGGAATTCCACTTTCAAATCAACTTGAATCTTGAAGATATAGAAATATACATAAAGCTGAGAACACTGTTTTATACAGAAAATTATTACTTTTGCTTGTGTTGATACACTGAAAATATCATGATGTACATACATTTTTACATTTGAAAACCAAACTTGAACAAGAACATTCAAGAGAGTAGCTTGGAGTGAGAACAAATTTCTTTACTAAACAGAAGAAAATATGCTGAGAAAAGAGCAGATTTTAATGAACTGAAAACAAATCTTTTATCAAATAGAGGAATACATGTTGACTTTATGATTTTGCTGAGAAAGAGAACATATTTTACTTAAATTCTGAATCTTTAAATCTATTTATTTGGTTTAAACATTTAGAGATTGAACTCATTAAATACTTGAAAACTCTCTCTTTTACACTTTAAAGATAGATGAATTCTCATTGCAAATGTGAAGAGAAACTAGTTTGATAAACATATTATGAATATGGGAATATGAAGAATTCCTTTTTTTTGAATCAATGAAATGTGTGAAGCATATAAGGAAAAATGCATAATTTTCTATTTTTGCACTTTTTACTGTACTCTGGTAACTTCCGGGATAGGATGCCGAAGGTGGGTCCATAGAGACGGTAGTTTCACCTTTTCTAAAACTACCACTTGTTTTTTTTATTTTATGCTTGGCCAAGCACTTGTACCATTGAAATAGATGGATTTGTTTTAAAAGCCTAGAAATATATGTATTTTAGTCTCTGCCACCTCCTGTTGCAAGAAATATGTTTTCTCATGTTAGAATGCATATAGGCACCAGGCATGCATCGAGAGTTCCCTCCTGTTTTATTGTGTCAGGTTGCTAGGCTCCTTATGCAGGGCCGGGGATTTCTTCGAGTTAGGAAGGAACCCGGGGAAGTCATGTACTTCGTGGTTGGGCGGAAAAGGCGCCTAAATCACACTCTTGGCCCCAGCTCACAAGAAGACCGATGGTGTCACGGCGGTTGGAGGTTCAGAGTTTTTATTTTACTGTTTATGTACTTGAGTATCCTACTGGAATGGCTTGTGAAGCCCATTGTAAATGTAATTGTATTTGGCATCTGTTACTGCAACATTGAAATAGATGTGTTATTAAGATTTTGATGTAACAATGATACAAATGTAATTATTGAAGCTATTGGTCTCACACAAATGTGAATATTTATTGGTTTATTGATCTCTTTTGAGTATGGTGAATATATGTAAAAATGCATTGATATACTTGGCCATGTGCATAATCATGATGAAATGCAAATGTTATATTTTATATACAGAAAATGCAATTTGTTTTAATTCTTTTACATTGAGTTTATTTTGAAAACTCTTATTAATGGCATAATTTTTAAAGTAAACTTTTGAAACGGATTGAACAATTTAAAATGCCTTTGCTTATCTCCCAAGCGTCACATGCACAGAAAATTAATTCAAAATCAGACACAATAACACAGCAGATACCCTGGGAAAACCCTCCTCTTGAGGGAGAAAAACCCAGCAACAAAGATCTCTCTTATATATATAAATAGAGGCAACAATCCTCTTTACAATGAGGCCAATAACAAGGCCAACCTTCAGCACCTACACAAGATGCAATGGCAGATGATAATCTGCACCTTTCAATATCTAACTCTGCCCTTGAAACAATTCGCAATCTGCTCTTAATGCAATTCGCACTTGACTGAATTGAACTTGCTTGAATGAATCGAACTTGAATTCTAACTTGATGATTATAGTGAATAACAACATCAAGTATATATACATCTTTAGAGGGAAGGACGTGTCTCTTGCCAAGCTGGTCGGCCACAAGGGAAAGACGTCTTCTTTGAAAATCACGCCATTTAGAACAAGGTCGGCCTTGTAAGAAATCGCGCCTCTTTAGAAAATATTTAACCTTTAACAAAAGATGGCGACTCTTCATTTAATTTTTTATCTTTATTAACAAATCGAAGTGTCCTTATAAATCGTGCCTTTTTGACTTATAATAAATTAAATAGCTTGAGAGCTATTATTTAATTTATCCATAGTAATGATATCGCTGGAAGTTACTACGACGCTGCATGTAAACATTAACACTCCCTCTCAGCTAGGGAGTAGACTTCCAACTGCACAAGTCATATCATCTCAACATGATGTCCATCACATTGGCTACAACAACATGTGAAAAGAATATCACCTCTACGTGATATTAGATATCGCCTCAACACGATATCAACCATAATGGCTACAACATGTGAAAAGAATATCACCTCTACGTGATATTAGATATCGCCTCAACACGATATCAACCATAATGGCTCCAACCATACTATGGTAAGTACAAGTGTTCATCACTTGCATGATGTTGTCACCTCAACGTGACTTTCACCATGACTCTCTCAGAGGGTGAAACACATATGTCATGGAGTCTCACACATGACATCCACCATGACTCAGCTCAGAGGGTGGAAACAAGGGCTTTCACCTCAAATTCCTCCGTCTCAGAGGAAAATGCATTAACAAGGGCTTGCACCTCAAATTCCTCCATCTCGAGGAAAATGCATTAACAAGGATTTCACCTCGAACTTCTCTCACAGAGAAGAACTCATTAAGCAAGGCTCAAACTAGACTCTTTCTCACCAAGGCTGGATTCTCCACCATACCAAGCTTATTCTCGAAAGTACACAAACTTTATCTTGGAGAGGCTTGGTGAGAATATCTGTCGTCTGCTCATCAGTGCTGATGTACCTCAACAATACAGCCTTCCGCAATACCATATCTCTCATGTAGTGGTACTTGATCTCAACGTGCTTGGTTCTGTCATGGAACACAGGATTGACAGAAAGCTTCACACAACTCTGATTATCACAATGAATGATAGTAGGCTCCATTGATTGTCCAAACAATCCTGCAAGGAGCTTACGAAGCCACACTGCTTCCCGAGTTGCCAAACAAGCTGCAATATACTCTACCTCTGCTGTACTCAGTGCTACAGATGACTGCTTCCTGCTACACCAGGAAATCATAGCTGAACCCAAACTGAAGCAACAACCAAAGGTGCTCTTCCGATCTGTGACACAACCTTCCCAATCAGAATTAGTGAAACCATGTAACTCCAAGTCTGCATCTGAAGTATACCTCAACCCATATCCAACTATGCCACACAAGTATCTCAGGATATGTTTAGCTGCAACAAGATGTATCTGTCTCGATCACACATAAACCGCTAAGTGCACCTGACTGATAGCAAATATCGTGTCTAGTGTTAACTAGATACATCAAGGATCCAATAATGGCTATATAATGTAGGATCCACCAAGTCTGAATTAGCTGCAGCCTCCTTCAATTTATGTAGATTGGTCTCCATAGGTGTGGACATGGATTTGCAATCCATCATGCCAAATCTCTTTAAGTATATCAATGGTGTACTTCCCTTGACTTAGAATCATCTCATCTGGTTTCTGCCAAACTTCTAATCCAAGGAAGTAATGCATGAGCCCAAGGTCCTTCATCTCAAATTCCAGAAGTCAACTCCTTCTTACACTGAATCAGGTGATCTTCTCCAGTAAGGATCAGATCGTCAACATATAAAACCAGAATTAATGCATCACCATTGATTACCTTGAAGTAGAGATTTGAATCAGCATCTTCTTCAAGAAGCCCAAACTTGACAGGTACCGATCAATCCTTTCGTACCATGCACGAGGAGCCTGCTTAAGACCATATAAGGCCTTCTTCAATTTGCAAACATGTGACTCCTTCCCATGAACCTCAAATCCATCAGGTTGCTCTATATAAACCTCTTCCTCAATCACTCCATTGAGAAAGGCTGTCTTCACGTCCATCTGGTGAATCTTCCATCCTCTAGATGCGGCAATAGCAATGATGGTTCTGATAGAAGTATAGCGAGCAACAGGAGCAAATGTTTCTTCATAATCAACTCCCTCTTTCTGAGAGAACCCACGAGCCACAAATCTTGCTTTGTACTTCTCAATGCTTCCATCTGCAACATGCTTAATCTTGAATAGCCATTTAGAAGATACCACGGACTTGCCCTCGGGTCTAGGAACAATATCCCAAACATCATTCTTAAGAATTGACTGATACTCCTCTATCATAGCATCTTTCCAAACTTGAAGACTAGATGCTTCCTCAACATAGGTAGGCTCAGATTCTATAATCTGACTCATCAAGGCAACATAACTAGAGAAATTATGTGGCCTTTTGCTTTCTCTGAATGTGCCTCTACGAGCTGCAAAACTTTCAACTTTTTGCATAGTATGCTTAGCCCATAAAGGTCTCTTCCTCCCAATAACAATGTCGGTAGGCCCTTCATTGGGTTCCACGGGTTCAGCAGGGATCAATATCTTCTTTTGGTTACGAGAAGTGAATCTCGGGAAGTATGGTCCAACTTCCGCATATCACGGGGCGCTCTTCATTACACTCAATTTCATATGAATCCCACACGGATCTTCCTATTCACAACATCTTCCTCGAATGTGACATCCCTCACGAGTCTACATCATCGCCCGACTGGAATGTAAATTACATAGCTTTTTGATGTCTCAGCTGCTTAACTTCGAAATCTATTCCCTTCTTGCGAGGAAGGCTCCAGCAGTTCTCTTTTCCTTGGGAACATGAATATAGGCGAAAGGACATCAAAGATCCTCAAATGGCCCGACTTGGGCTTCTTCCACTGCAAGCTTCTTAAGGTCATATTCTCCAAGATCTTATGAGGACTTACATTACGGGCCTTTGTGTTGTCTTGGAAACACGCCCGCAGGAAGGTTTGCAGTGCGATCATGGATCATGGCCTTTTGCTTGCTTCCACAATTGTTACCATTCTTTCTTTACGCAACACCGTTTTGTTGAGGATTATAGGAACTTTAACTCCTCTTAATCCACGCATCAATACAAGAATTCCAAAAATACGGTGCTTATTCTCCACCATTGTCAGATCTGAGGACCTTAATTCTTTTACCAAAAAGATTTTCTACCAAGGCTTTAAACTCTTTAAACCTATCCAACACTTCCTCAGACTCTTTAGATTTCAAAAAATAAATCCAAGTTTTCCTAGAGTGATCATCAATGAAAAGAACATAATACAAGAAACCACTCGAAGAAGGAACAAACATAGGTCCACATAAATCAGAATGAATAAGGTCTAAAATACACTTAGATCTATTTTCTCTACTATGAAAGGGGGCTTTTATATTCTTACCCAATGCGCAGCCCTTGCATGTACCTTCGGGTTGGTTGAACTTAGGGAGGCCCGTCACCATCTTCTCCATGATAGGTAAGGCTCAGAAGTGTAAGTGAGCCAATCTCCAATGCCAAAGATTGCAAAGACTTGAAGAGTCATGAACCAAAGCTTGTAAAGAACGTGTGCAGACCTTGTAAAGGTTCTCATGTCTAACTCCAATTACTTGAGCATCCTTGAAGCTAGAGTTCTCCATCCACATTAGAACTTTTCCTTTGGAGAAGGCAACTTGATATCCTTTATCTTCCAAAGCTGATATAGAAATAAGATTGCGCTTGATTCCAGGAACATAAAGAACATTACCCAATTGAAGTGATATGCCAGAATCCAAATGAAGTGTAGAGGTCCCAATTCCTTTCACGGAGTAGCTAGCATCATCTCCAATGATGACTTGTTCAGAAGACTCCTTTTCCACCAAACTTGATAAGTGCTACTTAAAGCCGGTGATGTGTCGTGAAGCACCACTGTCGATTATCCAAGTGTTGGTGTCAGAAGGGACACTGCTTGATAATGCCGAATAGAACAAATATTCACTTGAATCCTTTTGAGGAGAGGCATCATCAACATCTGCAACGGTGACTTGTTGCTTAGGTCTAGTTGGACAATACTTGGCGAAGTGCCCAAACTTGTCACACAAAACATTGGATCTTGGACATATCCCTATAACTAACTTAAGTGGAGTGCATCACTTTCCTTGTCCAGGTTCACTCTTGAAGATCCTTTCCTTCCATCTTTCCTTTCTTCTTTGATGCATGGGAGGCGGAGAACATAGATATCTTCATCACTTTGGCTTGATAGCGCCTCTGCCATCAACCTTAATTCTTCTTGAATGCAATCAGATCTTAGGCGATCAAACTTAGGCAATTTCGATCTTACCTTGATTCACGAATGTAAGATTCCCAAGACAAAACAGACCATTGAGAGCAAAGCATATGAGTCGGTCTTTGTCATCAACCACTTATGCCCCTATTATTGAGGTGATCTCAATCTGCAATCCTCATAAAGTATGCAATCCTTTGATTCACCTTTGTATCTTCACATGATGAAGTTGTGCTTGATGGCAAGTGCCATTGTGTTGATTCGTGCATCTCTTCGATGTTTTAACATATCTCTCATTTGTCTTCAACAGAAACTGATAGGCACAATATGATCCTTGGCCGGAATCAACCGAAATCTTCATTGCTTTAACATCTTTCTTCACCATTGTAACTTTATGCCGTCCTTAGAGTTCAGTGTGGACTCGAACTCATTTTCTTAAGTGGCATGATCCGGCCTCCATGATGTGAAGTTGGATGCACCCTCAAGTCTATCCTCGATCTTCAAACCGTTCACCATCTTGACTAATGTAGATAGATGAACAACTAGGGTATTGCTGATTAGAAATAATCTGATCACGATCCTCTCAAACCCGCTTTGATACCATGTAAATTTTAATGAATAGATTAATGCACAGAAAATTAATTCAAAATCAGACACAATAACACAGCAGATACCTTGGGAAAACCCTCCTCTTGAGGGAGAAAAACCCAGCAACAAAGATCTCTCTTATATATATAAATAGAGGCAACAATCCTCTTTACAATGAGGCCAATAACAAGGCCAACCTTCAGCACCTACACAAGATGCAATGGCAGATGATAATCTGCACCTTTCAATATCTAACTCTGCCCTTGAAACAATTCGCTATCTGCTCTTAATGCAATTCGCACTTGACTGAATTGAACTTGCTTGAATGAATCGAACTTGAATTCTAACTTGATGATTATAGTGAATAACAACATCAAGTATATATACATCTTTAGAGGGAAGGACGTGTCTCTTGCCAAGCTAGTCGGCCACAAGGGAAAGACGTCTTCTTTGAAAATCGCGCCATTTAGAACAAGGTCGGCCTTGTAAGAAATCGCACCTCTTTAGAAAATATTTAACCTTTAACAAAAGATGGTGACTCTTCATTTAATTTTTTATCTTTATTAACAAATCGAAGTGTCCTTATAAATCGTGCCTTTTTGACTTATAATAAATTAAATAGCTTGAGAGCTATTATTTAATTTATCCATAGTAATGATATCGCTGGAAGTTACTACGACGCTGCATGTAAACATTAACAGTGCTCCTTGCAGAGATCTGAGGGCAGCACCCCAATGGGGTCGAGGAGCAATGCCCCTTACGGGGGTTTAAGGGCAGCAAGGTCTGGGGGCAGCACCCCTGGCATGTTCCCTTCCCTATCATGGTACAAGGTGGGGTTGAGGGATGGAGCCCCTGCCACCAAGCCCTAATGAAGGCCTTCAAGACCACACACACCTTCATGGCACGTGCTATTTAAAAAAGAAAAAGAAAAAGTGTGTTTTAACTCCAATTTGCAGAAGATGGCAAAAATGCTGGTGTAACCTTTCCCCTAGGGTGTGTAGGACCTATAAAGGCAAAAACCACATATTTTTTATTGTGAAAATCACATTTTTTATGCATCCAGACTACTTTTTTACATGGGACAAGTTTATACCACAGACTCACTGAGTACTCAGCAGAAACTCAGCAGAAACTTAGCAGAAGATCAGTAAAAACTCTAGTGGCAGCGAGTCATGAATTAATTGGAAAAAAACTTGGCACAAAAAAAATCTAGTGAGTACTTGGCAACTCATGGAGTAGTAAAACTATGCATGGGACAACAGCCAAGAATAAGGAATAGATGAATACAGCAGTTTATATAGATATTCTAAGAAATAAGGAAAAAATACTGTAATCAAAACAATGGGCCAAATTTGCAATCAGCATATGAACAGAGAACCACTCCTTCAGGGGCTATACATTTAACAGTGTATCATGGAAGTAGGTGAAAATCTCTCCTAAATCTAATTGCTAGCTACCTGTCTCAATAACACTAATAAATATCAATTATGTTGTCTGTTTTATTTTCCATGCATGCAATTGGGCAGTTCCCCATTGTGGGTAACACCTGAATAGGCCAAACCCTTAGGGATGCATCACCCACTGGAGAAATACACCAGAAATAAAATATCAAGACTCCCAATCCAAGGATTTGACAGTAAGACAGATATTATCCATTCCACAAACTACCAAATTCCAAACAAATTGGTCCAGGTTGAAAGGATATATGCTTAATTTGATAAGTCGTTTTGCTTGTCCTACCAAAATATTGTAGTTCCTCCTTTTTTATTACAAGGAAACAACTTCAAGAATGCCAACTAATAATTGTGTCCTTGAAATTGCAAGTACTCCTCAGGGAGGTCATGTCTCGGAATGATATGCAAAGTGCTTGCTATTTATTAAATTTATTTGAGATATATATATCCTTTGATAATTTGAAGACAGTTCGATGGCTGTTACGCATTATCATTTTGGACAGTGCTCATACAATTTCCTATAAAGTTTATGACAATTGAGTTCTACAACAATCCTAAAAAAATAGAGTAATAGATATTGTGCATGTTGCAGGATGATTTTATATTTGCTGCCCAAGCTGGGGAAAATCATGGGATATCAAAAGGAGATATTGAAATTCCTTTTAAGGACAATATTATTTAGCAAATGTCTTGACAGTTATTTGAAGGAAAGTATTAACTGTTTACAACATGTTTATAAATTTAAAAATTCATAAAAGAAGCAAGCAACGCCAGCCAGGAGGCTAATTCATAACTTACAGGTGAGAATTTTTTCTGGAATTGTTTACAATAGCTCAGATA
Source organism: Sequoia sempervirens (assembly GCA_007258455.2). Taxonomy (NCBI): domain Eukaryota; kingdom Viridiplantae; phylum Streptophyta; class Pinopsida; order Cupressales; family Cupressaceae; genus Sequoia; species Sequoia sempervirens. The sequence continues at coordinate 529,320,545 of VDFB02000015.1, read as the reverse complement.
TATCACTCTAATTTGAGCTTCAAATTGCTAACAGATTTGGACAACAAAAATGTTTCAGGTGATTTGGACAAGGTTGATTGGTCTAATGCAGTATTGGCCTATTACAGAAGATGCAGTGTGATTAATAAGGCTTAACTCATTAGTGAGAAAATTTCTAAAAAATGTTCGTCATAAGAGATTCAAATATGCATATGATCCATCTTGATATTGGTTATTCTTGTCACCAGTGAGTTTGTCTCAAGCATCTAGGCAAGAAGTGCACTACTAATGGAAATGGCAAATATGGGGTAAATATCTTGTTGAGAACAATATAGATGATATAACAGTCACTGGAAGCAAGTTTTTCTTAGTGTTCAAATCTTATATCAAGCTAATCATGGGGGAATAAATGTCTAAGAGAATAAAGAAATCGGTATACTCTTGAGAATAAATAACCATAATGTTTCTGTCTTTGACTTGATGCAAAAGGAAAAATCATTTTCCACATTACTAGAAGATAAGATCATTGCTGAAAGCATTTTTAGGAGAATACTGATTAGGGTTCACAAGTAAATTGTGAAAAGTTCCTTTGATAAAGGATAGTTAACTGTTAGACAACAATAGTGGAGGTTGGCAGAAATTGGCTGATTCAACCAATGACCTGTAAGAGAGATAGCTGCATTTTGGTTGCTGACATGACAATTTTTAATTTTACTGGATAATACATTTTTTTTTTCTACAGGATAAATGACAACATATTAAGATGTTTTAAAGCCCTAAAGATCTATAATTATTGAACAGGGTAAAAAACAGTTGAAGAACCATGGAGGTACATGAGGACAAAAGAGGAATTGCAACAAGGTTATGGAAATAATTGACAGCTGGAGTATAGAAATATTCATAAGGTTATAAATTTTATAGTACACTGAAAACCAGAAACAAGATACATGTATGGTGCCTATTCATTGTCTTAAAAGGACAAAATGTTTACCAAGGTACTATGAACCAAATCGAATGGTTAGATATGCTATCAAATACAGTTAATTTTTTTATGGGAAGACATCTTTTATTTTCTATAACGAAAGGACCCACACATATGTTGTCTATGTCAAGGAGAAGCACAAACATTGTCAATTTACTGGAGAAAGGAATTGATGAACATTTAGCAGAATACTGGAATGAAGAGGCTTTTGGTAAATTAGTAGCAAATAAAATATTTATCAACAAAAATAATGAACTTTTCAAAGAAGTTGGTTTGGGGGGTAGGGAGAAAAAGGAAGGGATGAATTACAGAATGAATTTTGTTGACAAAGGAATGAAAATTATCATAGGAAGAACCAAAGAAATGTTGATAAGAGTAGAGAGGGAACGGAAAGGGTAAATTACTATGTTACCCCAAGTTTCCAGTACGGGGATGGCAAGGGATGGGGGGACGCGATTCAGAGTCCCTGATTTTTGGGGCCATTTTTGGGGATGGCAAGGGATGGCAAAGGGGACGGCTATATAAAAAATAGGGAAAATTTAAAATATATAAAGAAATTCAAAATATTCATATGATAGCATTGATGAAGCATTCATATATACATTATAGGATCTTAATACATAACATTTGTGTTAAAATGAGAGTTCACATGAGAGTTGAACAAATTAGTAAATGTTGAAACTTAATTTGTGTGCAATTTTTGTTTAAATATATAGAATTGCAAATACATTTGACATATCATTTAATATTATATTTTATAAAAATAATGACATTTGAATCTTTGATAGTATGATACTTCATCATTGATCAATGATATTATGATAATCATAAAGATAGTTGTCTAAGTTGTCAGTTTTGGTCTCCACTCCCAAACTCCCTCATTGTATTCAAGTTTCTTATGTGACACGAGATCCCAATAACTAGTGGAGATTGGTAGTGGAGACTCCAAAGGGGTGGAGGGGCAATGCCCCTCATGGGGGTTTGGGGACAATGGCCCCAGTGGGATCGAGGGACAGCACCCCCGCCACCAAGCACAAATTAAGGCCTTCGAAACCACACAAACCTTCATGACACTATTTTCACAATTTTAAATTTTTTTACAACATTGGTTTGTTTTTTAAAGTTACTTTTTTAGGGGGACATTTGTGATGTCCCCTAACTGTCCCGGGCTAAGTTGTCGAATCAGGTATGGGAACAAGTATGGGTACGTGGGTAGGGTACGTCATACGGTAAAAAAAATTTGGGGGTTGGGTATGTCTATACAAAAACATATAAAAATCATAGGTACATACAAAATTGTAGATATATACGTATTTGCAGCCCACAATGTAAAAACTATAATTAAATTTAGAATACCACATATCATGTATATGCTAAACAAGAATTATAATTTATATTATTAATTATTAATTATTGAACTAATACTATTAGTAACATATAAAAATTTATAATATAATTAATAATCTAATATATACAATATTAATAATTTAGAAATTATTAATATAGAATTTCAATTAATAATCAATAATTCAAATTTCAATTATTTAATATTAATATAAACTTATTACTTAACATTTACATTTATTATATTAATTATTAATATTAATATAAATTAAACTATACAATTGTAGAGAAGGGGGATTCGCGGCTCACGAGTTCTCTTCATTCAGAGAGCCTCACAGAGCGAACTGCCCTAAACTACCTCAAGGAACAATGTGAGAGTTCTAGAATCAGAAAGAGCAGGTCACAGAGATTTCCTGGACAAACTTACAAGCTCTCAGCCAGAGGACATCAACGCGGGATAAGGATGACAGCACGTCGTGCTATTGTCCAAGAGGTGCACTGGCGTCTCGTATGGACCAGAAAGCGAGTTTACCACAAAAATGACAAAGTTCTTGCTTCTACCCTAATTGCTAAGAAATCTTGGAACGTGAGAAAGCAATAGAATATAACAGAACTAAAATAAAGTGAAGTAGAAATGATAAAGATAAGGAGAGGAAAGAAAGTTCTTACAACCACCACAGTAATGAAGCCTCCGCATGTGAATATCTTCAATACCTGCATGCGTAAGATCTGGAGAAAGTGTTGGGGCTATATAGGGGTTTTCCTCAGTCAAACCGCCATTTTGGTGTTCCCACCTCCATGGACAACCAAATAGATAGAGTGAAAGAACCGAAATGGACAAAGCGTGTGGTGAAAGCAAAACCCGCTTCGGGGTAGAACCTGCACCACCAAGTATGAGTGATAAAAGCAAACCTCACTCAAGGAGGAGAACCTGTATCACAAAATGTAGGTGATAAAAGCAATCCTTGCTCGAGGAGGAGAACCCATATCACGAAGTATGGATGCAATAGATAGGGGATATGGAATCCCAAGATGCTCACAAGCATGAGATAGGGGAGATGGAGCTACAAGAGCCAAGAGTGTTGCAAGGAGTGTTGTAAGAGCTTGAGAACGCTACTATAACAAGCTTTATGGAGCTGTGCAAACAAAATAACAAGAGAGAAATGCCAGAGCCAAGGTAGGAAAGAAGCCAGAGTGAAGCTAGAGATCAAATGAGTTGAAAAGATGACTTTTAAAGAAGCTTCCTGGGTAGTTACAAGGCGTCCCCAACCGTTGCCACCGACAAAGTTAGTTGACAAGTGGCAAAAATGCTCGGAAACAACTGTTTGAGCATTGAAACATCGCAGGACACTAGCGCAACGCACAGACATCCGCGCGGCACACTAATGTCCAGACATATCACGCTACAAAATGACACGGTCGGGAGAAGCACAAGGCTTGACGCAAAGTTGACGCATGAGGGTAGCTGCTAAAAAGGAACCTTTGAGCATCTTGGGAGGGAAAAAGGCTGATGCAAGGGCTAAAAATGAGCCTACACAAATGTTAGGGGAGTGGACACTAAAGCAGTTGCAAGAATGTATGTGAAATTGCAACGGGTGCAATTTTACGACATTACATTTTGCCCCCACTTTAGCGGGCATATGAATATACACTAATATGCACGCTAAAGGAAATCTACTAAACATAAATAACATCATTATGCCAAAAGGATACTGTAGAGGAAGTAGATAACTCTTCAAACCACGGAAGCATGCCCCCAGGCTGAAGACCTGCAAAATAAATGCATTAGACAAGAAAAACCTGCACCGGACAACAATGTTAGCACTCAAAAAACTAAAGGATTTGAGTCAACAAAGTGAAAGAGACCTCGATGTAGAAGGTTGTCTCAGTACTATGCGTCGTCCCCAAAATAAAAAACAATAACACATAGAAGAATTCTTAAAAGGAGAGAAGAATGTAAGGATTGATCACTTCAAGAGAAGAATGCACCCAAAAGTCAGGGAAGCAATCAATGTCGAAGAGAGAAAGAGCATATACTCAGGATGAAGAAGATGCAGATCTTCAATCCGGTATATACAATTGGAAAAAGAAGAGAGAAGAGGAAAGCTCAATGAGAGAGCAAGGAGGAATGAAAATTCCAAGAGAGACGGCTCCACAGGTACTCTCTCCTGAGGAGGTTTGAATGAAGAGCACCGAAGCCCCACAAACCAACGATGGACAAATCCTGCAGGATGAAAGCGTCTCACAGGCCCACAGATCTGCAAGGAGGCATCCCCCAAGATCTCTCACATGAGGGAAACCCAAGAAAGGGGACTCCGCAGAGTCGGAAAGCGGCTTTACAGACGCACCTGCAAAGTGACATGTTTACCCACAGATAAAACATGCTAGAAAACACAAAGCGGCCACGCAAGCAAATAAGCGGACAGTCGCGCAGACCATCAATAGGTTGGAAGGTTTTCAAAAGGGGGATCCCTCGGGAACCCTTCACAAGAAAAAGGGGTCCACTCAAGGGATGCACCATTTGAAAGATAGAGAGAAGAGAGGGGGGGTCCTTAAGAAGGACGCACATCTCCATAACAAGTTATCGCTACCCCCAGCATACAGGGGAGGAGAACCATGCAAGATACTTATAACATGCAGGATAGAGGTAAACCTTGATATCACTTGTCATTTGAAGAAGAGGCAGGTGCATCAGCAAACAAATGAGTGATGGCACTTGAATCACGAAGTTGTATTTTATCCTTCAAGGCCTTACATTCACTAGTGGAATGGCCAAGCACTCGATGGTATGCACAGAAAGAATCATGTTCGTGAGATTTCTTGTGTGTAGGAGGAAGAGTAATTAAGCGAGCTTTTAGAAGCCGCAACAAAATACACTCTCGCTCAGATAAAGAATGAGGAGCAAGAAGCAACCCTTTCTCTTGTGCAGAAGTTTGACTGCTCAGAAGAAGGCATGAAGATAGCAGACAATGGCAAATGAATCAATCCACGAGAATGGGGTTGAGTGGAATTCATGTCGCCATTCAACTGTGGTTTCCGTTTAGATTGTTCATTCGAGCAACCAAGCCCCAAATTACGCTTACGGGGTGCAAATTCTATAGGGACCTGAATACCTTGTTCATTATGCCCACAACCTTTACGCCCATAGCCATATTTAGAGGCAAGCCTAAAGCCAGGGCCATAACGTGTTTGCAAATCTTGAGAAGGAGGATCTTCATAGAGAGCATTGTCCCAGCAATGGGGATCACACTCCTCTATGGGATCGCCATCATCCTTTTTAATAGGACTATCAACATTATCCTCTTTAGCAGAAGCGTAATCATCCTCCTCAGAAGGAAGATCAATACTAAGAACATTACAATTTGCATTCACCTTATCCCGCGATACAGAAGAATGACCATCTTTGATAGCGGGTTCAAATGATGTTATCGGAAGGGCTAAGTGGACCGAGTCGACTTTATGTTCCCCACTGAAGGAATCTGTAAAGTCTAGAGAACCCCAATCATCACCAAGACATGCATTCTCTTGAGAAGAGGTCGAAGGAGCAAACTTAGGATTTCTTGCTTCAGAAGGATCTTCTTCAGGGACATCTATCTCAAGAGTATCCTTTGTAGGAGGTACTGCTGGAGTAAACATCAACACACTGGAAGACACTAAAGGGATCAGAGTAGGCACAACCGAAACCTGACCGACAACCGCCATCTCACATAAGTGCATAGTCTCAGGGTCAACCTTGACTGTGACTACTTTATTGTTACAAATAAACTTAATAGATTTATGCAAGGTAGACGGGACTGCACCCATAGCATGAATCCACAGTCTACCAAGAAGAAGGTTATAGGGTAACTTTTTTGACATAACATATACAAAGGGAGGTACAGTAATGGGTCCCAACCTCAAAGGCAAGACTATCGTGCCTAAAGGTTGCCGACTGACATTATCGAACCCACGAATGACAACATAAGAAGCATTAAGAGAAGATGAATCAATATTAATCTTAGGCAATAGATCAATGCTACATACATTGAGCGACGAACCGGCGTCAACGAGAGTATGTCTAATGCCAATATTATTAATATTAAGTATTAACTATAATCATTAGAGGATCCGCTTGCTCCTGTACTTCCAGAGGTGGGAGTTCTTGCAGATAGAACGTGATATTCGGCAAATCCGCACGAATATATGCCATCAACGCATTAGCATCCGTCGGCCTAGTGGAAGAAGGAAAGAGGATCTTTTGCAAGGCTTCCTGAAGCATTCCTTGATAAACTGGAGTGGACTGAAGCAAGTCCCACAGTGTGATCTTAGCCGGAGTAACTAGAAGTTGCTCGACAAGGTCGTAATCACCAAGCACTTTAGTCATAGGTTTAGGAGCTTGAAGAAGACTTGGTTGTTTATTCATTCTATTCTTATAAGTATGGGCTACCGCTCTATCAAAGGGGGCCATAGAAAGATTAGGAGAATCACTATCAAATGGAACACTATCGATAGAACAAACCGTTTTAGGAGAAGGACTAGCCAGAGTCACGTAAATGACTGGTCTCTTAGGCCTTTGAGGGGCAGCAAAGACATAGATTACATTTACAAAATCATCACAACTAGTATAATTATTATTTGAAGACATATTCTCAACATCAATCCAAGGAGGATCAAATGTGGAAGGAGATTCATCATTTGCTAATGCATCATCTCTAGAAGAGAGTGCATCAAAAAAAAGATGAGATTCATCATTCACTAATGCATCATCTCTAGAGGAGAGTGCATCAGAATAGAGACAAGATTCATCATTCACTAATGCACCATCTCTAGAAGAGAGTGCATTGGAATGGAGAGGAGATTCATCATTCACTAATGCATCATCTCTAGAAGAGAGTGCATTGGAATGAAGAGAAGGTAGAGTAATGTTAAGAAAGGTATCAATGATTTCATCTTCTTGCAACAAAATATCCTCTGACACGAGGAATTTCATGAGAAGGATCAAACATACCAAGTGACATGGGTAAAGCCAAGTCACCATCACATGCATGAAATAGAACATCATTAACATTTTGAATAAAATCAGAAACTGAACTAATGAAAGAGGATATTAAATTCATTTTGCCGAGAAAAACCAAAATGTAGATTTTTTCGGATTTTTTCAGTATTTTCTAGGTTCTAGTAATTTGCATTTTCGGAGGTCTTCGGAGCAGAATTTGGAGTCGAAACTTGCGTCGGTCCTTAAAATTTGACTACTGAAGGCACAATATTTTAGGGATTGAATTAGTCCTCTTGGAGACCTTTCCAACGGTGCAAACGGTTCTGAATTCTAAGCACTGAGTCAAAAGTTAAGACCCCACCAAGTAGGGGTAAATAAATTCCTAGTTTTTTTGAAAAATAGTTCCCCTTCACATCGAGTTCAACAAAATGTAGAGAAGGGGGACTCATGGCTCATGAGTTCTCTTCATTCAAAGAGCCTCACGAAGCGAACTGTCCTAAACTACCTCAAGGAACAATGCGAGAGTTCTAGAATCAAAAAGAGCAGGTCACAGAGATTTTTTGGACAGACTTACAGGCTCTCAACTAGAGGACGTCAGCGCGGGATAAGGACAACAACGTG
>VDFB02000015.1:529275792-529312544 GCA_007258455.2 Sequoia sempervirens | reverse complement strand
TCTCACCATCTATATCTTTCTCTAGCTTTCCCCCTCCCTATTCCTCTATACCTCTCCATCTCTCCCTCTCTAACTAATTGTCTCTCTCTATCTTTTATCTCTCCCTCTATCTATTTTTCTCCCTCTTCCTCTCTTTCTCTTCATCTCTACCTCTACCTTCATCTCTCCCCCTTTATCTGTAGATGTATGTCTCCCTCTCTCTACCTCTCCCTCTTCCTAGAACTCTATATCTATATTTTTTTTCCTGTCTATCTCCATCTCTCCATATTTCATCTTCCATCTCTTCTTCTCTCTCTATTTTTCTATCTCATCATCTCTATCGACCCCAATATCTCTGCCTCTCTCATTCTCTCTCTCTATATATTATTTCTTATATCTATCTTTATATTTCTAACTCCCCCTCTTTATATATTTATCTCTTGCATCAATTTCTATCCCTCTATCCTCTCTCTTTATCTATCACTCTCCTCTCCATATCCCTCTACTTTTCTATCTCCATCAATATCTCTATCTTACTCTAACTCTATCTCCTTAAACCCCCATATCTCTCTCTCTCTATTGCAAACATAACACAAGTCTATTAGTAATGGAGCCCAATTATCTTCCTAACTCAAAGGTTTTTTTTCAATTGTCTTTGGATTCCTATTGATTTGAAGCTATCACTTCTATATTGAGACCTTTGTTGCACAAATAACTTTTTTTTCTAAATGGCCTATCAACTGACCTCATATACTACATAAATGTATGCAAAAAATAAAAAATTCTCTAATTGACCTTTCACACTCTTTGGTGTACCCATCGCACACCAAGGTGCAATTGCTAGTTTTTTAGTAATTTTATACACCATGTTTAGATAAATAAAATTTATTAATTAAACTTTATATAAAATATTAGTAAAATTATTTAAATACAATTATTAGCCAATAGGCTATTTAGTGTGGGCATTTCCCACCAGAATTAAGTATTTCTCATGTCTGAAAAAAAAAATCTAACTAGTTGAAAAAAATATGACCAATTGAAAAAACTATAAATTATACATTAATAAAATTAATATATTAATAAATTTATAAATTACAAGACTTAGAAAACTTTCATTCATTGGAAAAATCTTAGGAAATCTACTCAATATTTTCTCAATTCATTTAATATATTTAATAATTTTCTTTCAAATGAAAATAAAATAATTCCTTATCATTATTTAGCACTTGCTATTAATTGTTTTTATTTTTGGGATTAAAATTATACATTTTCAAATGAAAATACAACAATTAATTATAATTAGTTAGCACTTACTATTAATTTTTTTAATTTTTGAGATTAAAATATCAAAAAATACATTGAAGATAAACATTATAATTAATATGTTTCAATTTGTTGGATAATGAAAATAATTAACCAAAATCTTATCACATCTAATCTTATTAAAAAAAATTATCCTTAACAATAATCCATAATTTCATTAAAGGAAAAATCTAGATTTGTCTAAGTTTATTTCATTCCACTATTTAACACTTATTATTAATTGTTTTTATTTTTTAGATAAAAATATTAGATCATAAAAAATGGAGGTAAAAATTGTAATTAATATGTTTCAATGTGTTGGATAAGGATAAATCATATCTAATCTTATTAAAAAAATATTTTATCCTTAACATAATAATTCATAATTTCTTTAAGCAAAAAATCTAGATTTGTCTATTTATTTCATTCCAATATTTAGCCCTTTTATTAATTATTTTAATTTTTGTGATAAATATATTAGATAATAAAAAATGGAGATAAAAAATTGTAATAAATATGTTTTTGGATAATTATAACAACTAACCAAAATCTTATCATAACTTATCTTATGAAAAACTAATTTATCCTTAAAAGATAATCCTTAATTTCATTAAGCTAAAAATCTAGATTTTTCTAAGTTTATTTCATTCCACTAAACTATATAAATATGCCTTCCTTGTTACTTGAATTTTACCACAAATTCATATTTTGTCATATGTTGAGGCCATTGCTTTCTCTATTATTATAGAATACTACTGCTAGGTTCCAAGCAACCTTTGTTAGTGTTTCAAATTTGGCTGACTTTATTTCAAAATATATTAAATATGAAAATGGTAAATATGAGCATTTGGAATAGTACATTTATTTATTTATAAAAAAATTCTAATTATATGTAGTTTTCTATCTTTTTGTCATTTTAACAATGTTTAAGATAGCAATAAAGGTTTTCTTATAGATAGTGTAATTATTATTCAGAATATCTCTCATTAATGGGGCATGCTTTTGATGTTTAAAATAAGTAAGCTACAATGGCCCACCTAGAGGCAATCTAGACAAGTTCAACTCCATGGTGTGTCATGGTTGAATCTAAGTGTCAAAGATAAAAGAGGTTTGATCTCAATTTTTGTTAAAATGTTGCTTGAGATGTTAATGTCATATTTTAGCAATAATGTTAATTTGATTGGGGTTGAGGACAATTATGATTATTTGGAGCATGGAGATGAGGTCAATTACCCATCATTTTTAAAGAATATCTTTATTAAAAAAAAACATAAATATATGGATTACACTTCCTTTTCTAGTCTAACTCTATATTACTTGCAAAACCAATTCTATAGCTAGCAAAAATCAATATTCAAATGTCAATGGGCATGACATCAAATATTGCTACAATCATGTCAATCATCTTGAAACTCACCACCTATTGTTATATCAATACCTATAAATTATGAATAAATAATTAGTACACACTTAAAATGTTGTATAAATTTTTAACTAGTAGTTATAAATTCAATTATAGACCTCCTTTCAAACAAATTTTATATAAAATACAATTGACATAACCATTGCACCTTTTGATACAAATGCTAGTATAAAAATTTTAAAGAATAAGCATTTACTAATTATTAAGTGGTCTTATTTCCTTAAAACGGAAAGTGTCTACACATCTATTTCATAAATTGTACACAACAACAAACAAACCAATCAGTCATGTTTAGTATATAAATTTTTCAACAAACAAAACTACACTACTTTTTAAGAATTGCTTTTTATAAAATTAAAATATATAAAATGTAAAACATGTATTTACAATTAAATAAAAACTATAAAAAAAAATACCAAAATTCTTTACACTATCCCACAATAAATGGAGAGGAAAATTAAAAAAAATTTAATCAATAATAAAAAATAATATTTCAAATGATAAAATTATTAATAAGACAATAAACAGATTATTTATCTGTGATATATATATTTAAAATATAATCACATTAAAAATATTTATCTCCCTAAACTGTAAAATTAAAAAAAATTACAAATTCCATATATCATGTTTAACAATATTATTTTGATAGAAGTTTCCATAAGCCCTGGAAAGCCTCTATAACTCTCTCCTCTTCTCCCACCGCAATCATTCCTCTCTCCACTTCTCCTCCAATGCCGATTATCTCTTCCCATTGGAAATCAGAACGTCGTCTGATGAACCAAATAAATACCCATTTACCATTCCCCAATTCTAGGGAACAGGAATCAATAGAAATCCAACTTTCTGGAGAATCAGAATTTAGAACAAGACAGAGCAGGATGGCATGGGCATGTTCATTGGAGAGCATTGTTAGGGATTGGCGAGACTCAAATCTCTGCTTAGAGAAGTAGTGAATGACAGAGAGATTGGTAAAGGTAAAGGAGTCAATAAGTGACTCACTCTTACGGAGTGCCCGCGTGCAGACACTCATTGCCTCTGGCCATTTCTGCGAAACCTTTACACATCAGCATTCAGCCAATACACAATCAATTGAAAATAATTAGAATTCTATAAACTATAAATACCTGCATGCTTTGAATGCAACCTTCAACAGCTGATTTGTTGATTGCCGTGAGATCCAGCAGCCTCAATCTTTCCATGCGCTCTAAAGTTTCTATGCCCGGCTCCTCCCACCTCGTATCTGCGTGCAGCGTCTCCAATGCTCTGCAATGTTCCAAACCTCGTATTTTCTCAACTCTGTAGCACTTTCTTAGTTTAAAGTACCGGAGAGAAGCTAATTGTGAAAAATCGAGAAGCGCGTACAACTTGGGTAACCTTCTTATCTTCAGAACTTGAATTGTAGTTGGAAGGACTTCTATCTCCGTTAGATGCTCATTACATGAGAGTTCGAGAGTCTCTAGGCCCGGACAACAGTCTTCAGAGATGGAAATCTTGGACACTTCAGTTTGACATAGAGTTATCTTCTTGAGGTTGCACAACGAAAGCGGGGGGTGGGAATTCAAATCCAACTCCCTCGGCAACGAATTGAGATTCAAATTGCTCATTGAGGACCAATATATTTCTAAAGTCTCTAAGAGATTTAGACGCCTCACAGTGTCCGGTAAAAATTCCAGCTTGAAACAACCTTCAATTGAAAGACGAGTCAAGGAGAACAAATCTCCAAGAGTTGTCGGCAGGCATGTCAACAACTTACTCCCCACCTGAAACTTACATAACTTGCTCAGTTGACTGATGTTCATTGGTATTTCCCTTATACTGGTATGACCTAAATTGAGCTTTCTCAAGGAGGCCCGATTGGCGATGAGAGAAGGAAACTCTTCCAATTGCTTGCAAAGGCGAAGATTCAAATACTCAAGCTTTGTCATGCTTTCAAGGAAGTCTGACTTTAAAGAAAGTTTACTACATCCATCTAAGCAGAGGTGTTGAAGGAGTGTTAGATTCTTAAAAGAGTCTGGAAACACCCTCAATTTATAGCAAGAGGACAAATTTAGATGTCTCAGGTTTCTCAAATCACCAAAACTGCTTGGTAGTGATGATAGCTTAGAACATCCAGCTAAATTCAGGTGCTCAAGTGATTGGAGAAGGCAAAAGCTTTCCGGTAGGCTCTTCATCTTTCTCCCAGAGAATTCCAAGATTATTTTTTTCAAATATTTGAGATATCCTATTGAATTTGGAAATCCTTGGAGTTTGGGACACCCAGAAATAAACAACTCTCTTAAATGCACAGGACCCTGCAAAAAAAATCGCAATGAGATCAACTGAAATCGAATAATAATAAAAAAATAAAAAATGTTAAGTAAAGCTATAAAGAGCTTAGTAAAGGAAGATAGATACTATGTCGTTAGTCTCCCATAGTTCTTCTAAGTGGTTTTCATCCCTCTCATCATCCTGTGATTCATCCCTCTCATCATCTTGTGATTCATCGCACTCATCATCCTCTGATTCATTACTCTCATCATCCTCTGATTCATTGCTCTCATCATCCTGTGATTCATCCCTCTCATCATCCTGTGATCCATCCCTCTCATCATACTCTCTTAAATGCATAGGACCCTGCAAAAAAATCGCAATGAGATCAACTGAAATTGAATAATAATAAAAAATTAAAAAATGTTAAGTAAAGCTATAAAGAGCTTAGTAGAGGAAGATAGATACTATGTCGTTAGTCTCCCATAGTTCTTCTAAGTGGTTTTCATCACTCTCAACATCCTGTGATTCATCCCTCTCATCATCCTTTGATTCATTACTCTCATCATCCTCTGATTCATCGCTCTCATGATTCCATAGTTCTAAAACCCTCAGATTTTTCAATGAGCTCAAAGAGTGAAGATTTCTCTGTCCATGGTCAAACCAGCGAAGCCATACCAATTTGCTCAATTTATCACCAATTACTTGATTATAATAATTTCCCCTGACTTCAAAAAACTTTAATTCAAGCAAGTTGGTTGTGAGGCTATAATCTCCTCTGCTTGTGTTAACTATAAGCTCACCGCTTTGGGAACATCGAAGAAACTCAACATTGCCTGTGGATCCTGTTGTTGTGGCCATTATTCCTTGAATGCCAATTCTCTATTAAATAGAAAAGAATGATGAAATAGAAAAAAAATGATGAAATAAAATATAAGGAAAAAATGAACTGCATGGATACTAGAATAAAAAATAATTTAAGTAGACAAAGAAGGTCGTGATACCATTGTTTAGAGAGATAATGAAAGAAAATACTAATCTTACCTGTGCTTCATTATCAACATTAACAATTTGGGCGGGGGCCCTAGCTCGGTTGGCTAAGTAATTCCGTTGCGGCTCTGCTGATCACGAGTTCTAGTCTCCCCCGTCCCGTGGTACCGGAGGGCGTGTCGCGTCAGTGCCGCCGGTCACGTTAAAAAGTTTACCAGGCGCACTGCAGTTTATAGGGGGTCGTGCTACCCGATTCCTGCAGTCTAATAAAAAAAAAACATTAACAATTTGGTTAATCTGCTGGGGAGACCAGAGACGGTAGGGTGGCTTTTGATTTGCAATTTCTCTTCCTAAATCTCTTAAGTGATCATGCATTCTTATACAATCCTTATCAAGTTCAACTAGGCACTTATTTAGAAGTCTTTCCCAACCATGCAAACCACTCCACCCTAATCCACCCCAAGCTGCAATGGCTGAACTTTTTTCCTTTCCAATGAAGAAACAAGCACAATCTAAAAACATCTGCCTCTCCTCATCCTCTAAGGCATCATAGCTCACTTTTAGCTTCTCCTTAATATCTTTATGTAGTATTCTAGATATTATATCCAATTGAGATTCCCAATAATCTTTGTTGGAGATACCATATAGCTGTGCTCCAAAAACCTTTAAAGATAGTGGCAATCCCTTGCAAACATATAGGAATTTTTTAACCAAATCCTCAAAATCTGGTAGTGGAGAAGGCTGTAAGAATGCATGCCAACAAAAAAGCTGCTTGGCATGAAGTGAATCTAGTGCTTTCATTTTATAAATGGAAGAAATGCCCCAAGATCGAAGGACTTGAAATTCTCTTGTAGTGACAACAATTAAGCTACCATGTCCAAGACTATCCCTCTTAGGCACTAGTGCATCCAATTGGTCTACCTTATCCACATCATCAAGAACAATAAGCACCTGAATAGATCTTAAACGACTAGCGAGCATCCCTTGCCCTTCTTCTATATTATCAACAGATACATCTTTGAGACCTAGGTCCTTTAGAAGTTTTTTTTGTTTCTCACATAATATATTTTTAGAAGCAGCATCTCTTACATCTAATAAAAAACTTGACCTTTCCATATTTTTGTATTTATTGTTATATAACTGTTTAGCAAGGGTGGTTTTTCCCGAACCACCCATGCCCCAGATTCCAACAATGTGCACATTGTGATGGCTTTCTATAGATTGAAGTGTTTTTTCAAAATCTATGACAACTTCATCTAGACCAATTGGATATTTGGCAACCACAAATGGCACATTTTTAATTACTTCCAACACACAATTAACAATTTTTTTGAGCAGCCTCCCCTCATCCCTAAACACATACAACAACAGCACAACAAACAGAACAAACATTGTTTAATATGATGTGCATCGAAAAATAAGAAATAAAAAAGAATTCACCAAAGGCATAAGATGATTAATAAGAAAAAGATAAGTGGTGGACATAAATTATTTAGTACTCACTCTTTGTTATTAACGATGTGGCCGACATTGTAGGAAACATTGTTGAGTGCATTCTTCCACTCCTGAAGCTTTTCTGAGCTATATCTACCCTTCTTTTCGTGCTGGGAAAATGATTCAGCATACGCTCCCTTTGCAAATCGGACATCATTAGGCTCAACATGATAGAAAATTGGAACAATCTGGCTGCCTGTTTTGAGCATAAATGAAAGCTCTGCTAAACACCACGGGGATTGTGCATAATTCGGAGAAAATATAGCAATATGGAGCGAAGCACTGCGCATAGCTTCTTCTATTTCTCTGGGCAAGAAATCCCCCAAGTCAAGCTCTTCAGAATCAAGAAAAACCCTCAATCCCATGCCAGTGAGAGTCTTATAGAGATCGGCTGCGACTGTGTGTTTGACATCAGGGCCACGATGATTAATAAATACATCGTAAGGCAGCTTTTTCACAGGCATTGTAGATCTACCAGAAGTAGACGCAGATGGTGCAACTTCTTCAAAAGCATGCGTACGCTCAATTTCTGGTTGCCTAGAAGTGGATGCCATGAAAATGGACTGAACTGAAGACAACAAAATAATGAAAGGAAAGCAGGATATAACTTGGAAGTTGAAGGGATGTGGTAAACTAGGTAGCAGAGGGGGATTATATACAGAGCAGAACGCATAAAAATGACTTGGAAACCACATGGTAGGAATGCAGAAAGAATCCCATGTTAACCACGAGAAAAATCTTGTCACTTTTAATAAATTAAAGAAGTGACCAAAGGCGGAGATTGCGGGGCTGACATCGGAAACCGCGTGGAACGAACACAGAAGCATGTAAGGAGTGTTGAATTCAGTGCAGTGAACGGTGGACGTGGTCTGCCTCGAAATCAGCATGGAGGGGCCTGCGAAAAGAATTCTGTTCGCCCATCATAATCATGGCGGACCCCACCACACTCGTAGTCTACCTAATAACAATACCTTATAAAAATGTCACACCGAATGTACCTGGGTAATCGGTAAGATTCTAAATACTATCTTGGCCACCCACGTATTTATCTAAAAATGTGTCATGAAACAATATTTTGAATTTTCAAAGAAAATAAATATGAGATAATTTTATGGTGACCTTTTTAGTCATTTAACTTTATTAATAAATCAAGGCTTTATTAAAAAAAAATTATAATACAATTTGTTGTTGCATAGTAATAACAATATTATTTAAAGTAATTCAAATATCTTATCAAACAAATTGAGCATTATGGTATACATGCACTGAGAGTTCTACAAAATGAACTTTAAGTTATCTCAAATAAATCTATATCTTACATATTTAGAAATTTGAGCCACTTTATTAAATATTGTAAATTATTATGGTGAAAATTTGACATCAATGCTCTTTTCCCTTATGTTTTGGGTCCATTTGATTAGAGTATCTAAATGTAATAATCAACATATAAGCAACACAAATGTATGAAATTGGCTCATGGCATCCTATTTCCTTTATCACCAACCCATAGATTTACATTCTTGGTCCTAAGACCTATCATTCATCATCGTGGGATAGATTCTTGAGTGTCCATGTTCTACTAGATCATATCCACAAGTCCAAATTCAGGTCCACATGGTTTAGGGCCCCACTTGTAGATACTACTTGTAGATACTAGATATGTACTTGGAAAATCAACTTGTATGCACTAAAATAAGTGCACTATTTTCCAAAGAGCATATGTGTGCCTTCTTGGGATAATACGGTAGCAAGCCATTGAGGTTTACTTGGAATCTCAAATAAGAGACTTGAGATCAAGCCTCAAATGATACATATGGGAGATTCAAAAAGGGGAATTTCTAGTGCCACCTTATGTTGACCATTAGGGTTCACATGGTGAATTGTTGGGTTGATTTGATGCACTAGGCAAATGGTTAGACAACCTTTGTAAATTTTTTGAGTTTGAAAATGTTGCCAAAGAATTTGTTGAGAGTTGTTTCACTATGTTTGATAATTTTATGCAATATTTGCAAAGTGTAAGTGGGAGAGAGGGTAGGAGAGAGTGGGGAAGAGATAGAGGGAGTGAGTGAGAGAGAGAGAGAGACTTGAGAGAGGGAGAGGGCCAGCAGGAGGGAGGGAGAGAGAGAGAGAGGGTGGAGGGTTTAAGGGCTTAAGCTTTAAGGGTTAAGATTATCTAGGGGAAAGAGATAAAGGGAGTGACTCAAAAGAGAGACTTGATAGAGGGAGAGGGTGTAGGAGGGAGAGACTTGAGAGAGAGAGGGAGGGAGTGGGAGAGAGATGGAGGGTATATATGGTTAATGGTAGAGGGTAAAGGGTTTAAGGGTTTAGGGTTTTAAAGGTTAAGGGGTTTAGGGGTTTAGGGTTAAGGGTAGAGAGAGATATAGAGAGGAGAAGTGGCGAGAGAGACACGAGAGAGAGGGAGAGTTTAGGAGAGAGAGAGAGAGTAGAGGTAGAGGTTTAAGAGGTTAAGGGTTTAGGGTTTAAAGTTAAGGGTAGAGGGGAGAGAGATAGAGGGAGTCAGTGAAAGAGAGGGAGGGAGTGGAAGAGAGATAAAGGGTAGAGTGGAGAGAGATAAGAGTGATTGAGTGAGAGACTTGGGAGAGAGAGAGATGGAGAAAGAGAGAGGGAAATAGATAATATCTAAATATTTTATAAATTAGTAATATATATATATATTTAAATATTATACATAATAATATAATATATTATATATTAAATACATAATTCGGTAAGAGATTATCATAAATTGTATATTATATATTACATTATAAACTATATTGCATATTATATATTAAATTATAAACTTTATTACATTTTTTAAATCATATATTATAAGCCGGTATTGGCATGGTGTAATGGTTTATAGGTGGTATTGTTGTTCTTGCCACCAAGGTTCAAACCCTGTTGGGGTGGTATTGTTGAATGGTTGTATCCGGTTCATAGCTCTGGTCAAAAGCGTTTACCCCTTGAATAAAAATAAAATCATATATTATAAATTGTATACATTTTTTAAACTCGTATCTAAAACATATCGGATATCAAATTCAAATCAGATATCTGATATATTCAATTTGAATCTGATATCCAATATGTCTGACACAATATTTAATGCCTAGGGATTAGCCTCGAGCTTGCTTTGGAATTTGGTTCGGACCTGCCAATCCTAAGAAGTCAATACAAAAGACATGTTTAGTAACTTACCTTGCTTTTCCAGACTTCGCCCATGTGGCTGACGACTTTTTTTTACCAAAAATTGATGAAATGAATAAATAAATATTATTTATTTTCTATTAGAATTATGACTAAAGTCCTGATTGAAAAACATCTATAGCTTTCAAACGGTATCACATTTTTTGAATCCAAAACATGTGTCACATTCTATGATTCGCATACTACAGGATTAAAAAATAAAATCATGAAGCTTTGACCAAGTTAAGGTGGCCAAACATACAATTTTTTATATTTTTTAAAAGTTGTAATAAAAAAATCATAATTAATTATTTACTTGGAAAAAAATTACAAAAAATATGCATCACATCCGAACATGAGTCCTCTACTTATATGTAAAATATTATAAAAAAATATTATCATTTTATTAAATGGTTGTGGAATGAGTTACCTACTTCTTATTTTTCCACGAAATTTAAGTACCTTAATTTGAAATTTCAATTTTTTTTCACCAAATAGATTTTTTGTAGAAAAATAAACCTAGTAGTTTAGAAAATAAATTCAATTTTCCATAGATTCTATTCTTACATATTTTTGAAATAATATAGATAACTTATTCAAATTTTTATGTCAAGTTGCCTAACTCTAATTTTTCTAAATTTTCATTCTCACTTAAGGGCCTATTTTTTCCATGATGATCCTGCACATACCCACTTACATTATCATCAATTAGAAAACATTCTCATTTAGTTCCATATCACTTGCATCGGAAAACATTACAACATCATCCATCCATCCATGTATCACATCATAATATTTGCATCAAAAAACACAAAAAGACATGCATCACATCACATTCACATAATCAAAATCATTTCATATAGTGGCATTAGGAACATGGTTCACTAAGCTTAAATGAGCGAGTCTCTTCAGATTTCCAACATAATTGGGAAATATGTCAGGTTTTGTGAAGTTTAATTTAACAAAGAATCAACTGACAACAACCCTCCCACAACTTTTGGAAGGTGGATAGATTCACTCATTTAAGGTTAAGAACCTAGAACACAATCATATGCATAATCATTTGCATCACATAATCATCATTCATCATTACAAAACATCACACATAATTTGCATCACATCCATACATACTCAACATAATCATCACATGGAACATCATACATCATTTGCATCAAATGCATCATCCATAAAGCATATCAAATCATCATTACATACATCACATATAAACAACACATAAACATCAACATAAATATGCATCATCATGTGATCATTTCATAGAAACATTCATACATTCATTACATCATTTATTTTCATTAGAAAAGAACAAAAACATAAAATGCATCACATATCATTGGCATAATAAAATCCACCACATAGCATCATAACATAGAAATCAATTGCATCCATCATAATCATCATGATCATCATCATATGAACATCATAGTCACATAGATCAATCATCATCATTTTCGCATATCATATAACCTCAAACTCATAATGTCAAGTGTACAATGATATCCAAACATTGAGAGGCACATCATCAAAAATGGCAAAAATCATAATGTCTCAATTGAATAATTGTATACATCAGGTCTCAGTACATCATCAAGTCTCAGTAAATTAATCAATCCTATATTGAGGCATATCAATCAATCAGAGAAGTTAGACTACATCACCCAATCAAATTTAAATCCGCTTGCACCAGATGCAAAAATCCTCCTATGATCATAACATATCACAAATCAGCAATCTTATCAATCAATTCAACCTCACCTATCATGAGGTTCATTAATCAATCCAACCTCACCTATCATGAGGTTCTTCAATCAAATCAACCTCGCCTATCATGAGGTTCATCAATCAATCAATTCAACCTCGCCTATCATGAGGTTCATCAATCAACCCAACCTTGCCTATCATGAGGTTCATCAATCAATCCAACCTCCCTTATCATGAGGTTTATCAATCAATGCACCTCGCCTATCATGAGGTCCATCAATCAATCAAACTATCATTTATCCCCACCTATCATGAGGTCAATCATCAATCCTCGCCTATCATGAGGTCAATCATCAACCTATCATCGATTCTCACTTATCATGAGGTCGAAACATCATCAACATCCTATCATTGACCCTCACCTATCATGAGGTCAATCACCATCATCCTATCATTGATCCTCACCTATCATGAGGTCAATCATCAACTATCACATCAACACCATCAAATCAATTGGTTGAACGCAATCATCAAACATCAAACACAAGGAGACAACATAAGGCATCAATTAATCAATCTAGAAGGCTCAATCTTCTTTTTGGGGAGATAAATCATTTCTGGATCATAAAATTTTGAAATCATCATCAAATCATTGAAAAATCCTAAAAATTCTAAAATTCACTGATTTATCTCCCAAGGGGGCATATATCCATCAGTTCCTGAAAATCAATGTCTGGGGCATTGAAACTTTTCTGAGCATCGGTATCAAATTTTTCTTTAAAGCAATGTGTAAACACATTACTTCAAAGAGGGGAAAAATGTATACACCTAAAATCAGTCATCACCTTTAATTAATTAAATACGAGCTATTTAATTGATATTTCGACTGCATATAAATAAATTCTCAATTTATTTATAGTGTTCATTTTCTAAATTCTCCAAATCTAAAACACATTCTTCTAAATTAATTAAATAAAAAAGGTTCCCTAAACTTTTTTTATTTAATTAAATCTTCACTAAATCCAATTAGGAATTAAAGCACATTTTTACAACTTTTTGTGCCACCTCACCAAGGTCACATGAAAATAAATAACTCTAATTTTTAATTAGAATTATCTTCAACTCATTTTAAAAAAAGCACATGACTCATTCCTTACACACTTCCACCAATTTTGGAGCACATGACTTATTCCTCCCACACTTCCACCAATTTTAGAGCACATGACTTATTCCTCCCACACTTCCACCAATTTTGGAAGCAAATGGTTTTCTCTTCCCACACTTGAATCTTCCATCCAAATGGCATGTTTCCCATTGGTCAAAAGATTCTTCCATCCAAATGGCATGTTGTCTTTGGTCAAGAGGACAACATCTTGATTCTCTTCATCTTTACCATCCATTAGACTTCTTATTTGAATATGGACCATTTATTATTTCCACCTCACTATATGCTTGGAAAAGGCTATAAATACAACCCTTAGGCATTGTATTTTGCATCCACATTTTAAGTAAAGTTATCATGCAGGTTTTATCATTGGAGCTTGGAGCATTTTGGAGTCTTATATAGCTATTCTTTACATCATGTTTTGCTTTTCATTTACATCTTAGCTTTAAATCTTGCACCATAGTTGCATTTTATGTCCCATCTTGCATTTTAGATTAGTTCATTTTAAGTTTGCATTTGAGCATATGGAGTATCATCTTAGTCATTTTTAGTTCGCATTTGAGTATATGTAGAATCATATATAGATCATCATAGTTCAGTACCATAGCATCCACGTCCACTTGTTCATTTATCATAAACATCATCCTCCACTCATCATAGCATTCATCATCATTGTTTGCATATAGTTTCAGGTAGGCATTTAGTTGGCTTGCAAGTTAAATACTAATCTTGTTTCTTAAGTGTAATTCTAATAGCCTTTGTGCACATAGAAATTTGAGGGCCAAAAGGTTAAAAGAATCATAAAGAATAGAGGACAATGAGATGTTCTTGAAAGATTTAGTTTGTTGCAAATTATAATTGTTTCTTTGCTTTGAATCTTTGAATATAAATCGTTTCATTAAGGTTTGTGTTGATACTAACTTTACACATTTCACACACACTCAGAAGGTAATATTCCAACACACTCTTGTAGAAGATATGTTGATAAGATTTGGAAATTCTTCTTTGAAAGGCTAAATGAGATTGCAATATGTCAACTATTTGTTGAAATGATGCAAGGTATAAAGTAGAGAAACATCATGAAGACTCTTGGGTTGATAACATTGAATGCTTCAAGTGAAAACACTATTGTGAAGAATCTAGTGCATGCTTATGAGAGTGTGGGTAAGATCTCATGCTCAAAGGATAGTAATGTCACTTGACATGTCATTACATTGACTTTGGTAAGTATTCAAATAAAGAGAGCTCATCTCATTAGAAAGACAAGTGAACAATTGAGAATTAATAGAAAAAATTTATCAAGAGTCATTCGAAGATGACAAAGAATTGAGGGCACCGATTCAAATGAATTATGGGAATTCTCAGGGAGACTACCACGAAAAGATAAAATAGTTGTTGAAGCATTGAGAACACTAAGTAAAGAGTAGTGGAAGAATAACACAATACCATCTCTGAATCAAAGGGATGTGGTAAGGAGAATCAATAGTCAGAACTGTGAGCCACATTCAAAACATTTTTTGGATATGACTAAAACCCAATTTTTTCATAAATTTCAACAAGATTATCCTCAAATTAGTATTTTTCAAAGATATTTTGAAATTAGTAAACCTATTTATGTCAAGATAAATCATACACACACTACTTCTTGTTGTAGACTACATATTAAATTCTCTAACCATTATGGTGTTTATCATTCTATATGTTTAGATTTGCATACTAACAATGTTTTGCAGGATTGTGGCATACAAGCCCCACCAACATCTTCAAGAGAGTTCCTATCATAAAATTTATGTGAAATAGAGGATGGCCAAATATTCTATAGAACACTATGCTTGGATGGTTCATGTCAGCATTGCGGTGGCTTGCAGCGTATGCTAGTATTTCAACATATGGAAAGCACATATGAGGTGGGATAGAAACTAGTAGAGTTCGGGAAGTATAAAATAGTGGAATACACTACAAAAGATGGTAATCAAGCAAAAAGGTTTGATTTGGTTATTCAAAAGATTCCATTGTATCATTTTATGTCCATGTTTTATGACAATATGTGTATGAGTACATGCAAGGCATACCCATAGAGCCCAATGGATGGACACATAATTCAAGCTATGCAAGGACACCTTTCCAGTTGGTAGCATACTTTCAGTGGTCGAATTTGTAGAGAACTACACTCTATAGCCATAGCGTGAGGTGTAGTCACAATATTACAACTCCACACAATTTTTGATATTTGTGCACATAGCATTCATTCATGCAGCTGATAGTATAGAGGACCAAAGGAAGGTATTAAGGGAATATCACTTTTATATTAGTTATGATCACACTGTATTCTCCATAGTTCATGCAAGGTTACTTCTAGATGTTCTACAATGATTTGGCTCAGAGGGGCATAACATATGATTGACATATAATATGGTCAGATAACTATGCAACATAGTTTAAGAACTCGTGCATATTCTATTGGTTGTGTAGGATGCATGCCACTATAGGTGTTCAACATATGTGGAAATTTTGTGAGGTCGGACATGGAAAGGGGGAGCATGATGGTGCAGGAGCATGTGTGAAAAGAGCATTAGCATGAGAAGAGTTAAAGTATAAAGACAATGCAAATTTGACAAATGCAAAATCAATCGTCAAGTGGTGTAATGCTTTGATGGGTCTAGGAAATGAAGGTACATCTTCAATTCATAAATTTTTTGGTTGATGGATGATACTAACATTGCACCATATGAGAATTTTTGTACACTAACAAGATTGAGTGAGCTACACTCTTTCCTTAGCTCAGATGTAGGTTCAAGGAGTATCAATACACAGAAGATGGCATGCTTTTGTTCTTCATGTAAAATGCAAGCCTGAGATGATTGTGAGTCAAAGGAGTGGGTTGAGAAATGGTTATTAAGTTATCTTAGCCCACTTCACACGTATCGTCCTCCAACGACATTGGAACTAACAGAGATGGATTCATTGGTCGACTTGGAAGACATATCATATCTAGTTCAACCAGGTAATATATCTACTTAGTTTTTGAAATTCCTATTGTTATCTTACTTTGTAGTGCATTTGTAATGTTTACTAATTTCAAGAGATTTTTTGTACATATCAATTCAAGGCATGTTTATGCAGTTACTACAGATGAAGACAATGAAGAGGGAACAAACTATTACTTGTGTCATTGTGTTGAGGCCAAAAATAAATTGGAGGCCCTAGTTATAGATGGAGAAAACATCAAATACCCTACAGGCTCAGTTGTTGTTACTAGAACGTGGCTTAGAAGGTACCCACATAAGAGTGTTAAATATTGGTTGTTTCAGGACTTTGACATGCATCTAAAGATTCTTCATTACTCGAACCTTGTCATGGAATCCAATGTTTGTTTGACCAAATATGGGGGTAGACCTTTGAACAAGACCTTCTGGAAGGTTTGTGAGTCTGACCATGAGGTGATACTTAACACAATAAAGAGTAGAGTAGACCCGAATGGTTTGTTGGATTAATTTGTAAGTATGCACATTGGTTCTTATTAATTTATACTTGTATGCACATTAATTTGTATGATGCCAGTGTTATTGTCTAATGTTTATATCATCTTCTTTTACTTTGCCTATTTGTAAGTAACCTACTAAAAATTGATTGGTGTCTCCTTGCAGAAAATATTGATTTATGAGTCATCCAAGAGAATCTCATCCTATCGCGGATTTCCTGAGGTGATCAAACCCGCAGATTTCTTGCAAGGGTGAAATCTTTAGATTTCCTATGTGGCCTTAAAACCTTATGATTGAATGAGATTGCATTTGAGGGTTGTAAGCTTGACTTCTTAGGCATGATTATTAGTGATGTGACTTTATATATTGCCAATTGGAGTACCTTGATTTTGGTAACCTTGTTTCTCTAATATTCTAAATCTTTCAGCATTTCAAGTGATTATATTATTTTGGCTAACATATGCAGGTAGAGTCAAGCAAGGCAAAGGCAGGGAAAGCAAAGAAGACTTTAGTGGCAGAAAAGGAGAAGTTTTCATGGGTTGAGAAGAAGTATGATTTTAAGGGTGTCCTCTAGGAGTCTAAGATCACATCTTATTTGGGAGAGGTTGGATACACCAACTTAGGCCATATTGACTTAAGGGATTTCAAGAAGAGGATTTATTGTGCAACCCCTACTAAGTTGGAAACTAGGTTGGTTAAGACTGGATTGGCATAGGTTGTAGGTTTCCTTCCTTCCATCCAATTCCTAGAGTTGATAGTGGAGTGCTCAAAGCACTATGATTTAGACAAGAGAATGATAATTGGCCCCTAAGGAAGGATAATGGCCAACATTATTAAAAATATTTAGCTAAGGCCTTTGGGATCCCTTCCCACCAAAAAAATGGTCAATTTTAAGATTGATTCCTTGAATAAATTCTACATTGACTAGAGAAGGCCCTTGAAATTATGAATGCCTCATGGATTGACAAGCCAAGGAAACATTTCTCCAAATTTCCCAACCTATTACACCAGAGTGACTTCAAGGCTGAGTATATCACTCTCCTTAGCATATTAATGGAACTTGAGAAGGGATCCTTCTTTGAAGATTAGATATTCTACATCATCTTTGAAATTGAAAAGGGAACTAACTACCATTGGGATAGCCTTTAATAAGTGACAATATAGATAGGTAGTTGTTAAGTGTACATGATAAAAAAAAGCTTAGAATGAATTCTTACATTTCCTATATGCTTGCTAGGAAATTTAAGTATAGGGGTTTGAGCTGCAAGTGCACCATTGGGGAGAATAGGGTCTTGGAAGTTTATAAACAATTGCACCTATCTAGCTTTTCCCACTACAAAAGGGTTAATGATGCATTCACAATGTACATCACTTGGACTCTTCAAGAATCTTTGCATGCCAAATTATCAATTGATGCAAAAATTTTGAGTTGGTGAAGAGATATTGGTATTGGTTCTTGCAGTTCCCAATGTTATCATATATTAGAATACAAGGATTTCCTTTGGTACCATATAGTATTCCCCAGTACCCAATTGATAAACTAGAGTTATTAGAAGTGACAAGATATTTAGTAGCCTTTGACAAGGTATTGAATAAATTCCATAAGATGTGGATTGGAGGGGAATTCCCCTTGAATATTAATGGTTTGGTAGCCTATCCTTCTTTTCAAAGTGTCCAACACTCAAGAGATATAAACTTTCGTACACACACATTCAGGTGTCATTTTGACCCACATGGAACAACTCAGAAGGAAACTACAAGGAACTACAAGCATAAATTTAATATTGAGGACTATTGGGCTAACTCTCGAGATGAGCTAAAAGTGTTTAAGAGGAGGTTCTCTTGGTTATCATTGAAAATTATAATATTATATAGAATTATGGAGGTCCCTGACCAAATAGAGGATGATGATGTGATTTAGTATCATGACTACATGGAAGTATCCAATAAACCTCTCTATCCTTTTTATTGGGTAGAGGAAGAAATTATAGATCTCAGACTAGTGATGACTACCCCCATTCTAAAATACTCTAAACAATGGACAAAGCATAAAATTCTAGAGCTAGAAGTTGATTAAGTGAAGTTTATATATAAATTAATGGGAGATCTTGAGTCACAATCCTCTTCAAGAGAAGAATTAGAAAATAAAGAGGATAAGGTTTCAAAGGAGAGGAGTTAGAAGAAGAAAAAACTTTGGTCATCAAAAGAGAAAAATCGAAACAAAAGGCCAAGGCTAAATAAGAAGAAACTTAGAGGCAACCAATCCCCAAGAAGTAGAAATCCGCCAACATCACTGAAGAAACATCCCCCCTAAAGAGAGGAATATTAATAAGGGGAAAATGTAAACATGCTTTAGTTGATTCCCCTCCCCAGAAGTAGCAAAAAGAAAAGGAAAGTGAGGAGATACCTCAAGATATAGTTTAGGAAGGGACTCAAGAGGAGGCAATCAATGTTGAGAGTTATAAAAAGAGGACTCAATTCTATAAAAGAAAAGCTTCTCCTAGGTTTGGAATCCCATTTCCTAATTTGTATAGCATATAGAAAGTGGTTGATAAACTTGAAAAGGATACTCAAACAACATATTTTGAGGGAGAAAAGGTTACAAAAGAAGAAGTAATACAGAATGTTCCACCTAAGCTGCCACAAGAAGATATGCCTTTTGAGAAGGGGGGGATGTAGATAGAAAATAAACCACATTTTAAGATGCTTCCAAGGATCTTGAATCAAAAGTTGAAGCTGAGAATGTAAATAAACAAGATATAGAGTAGCTAGCAGGTGATAATCAACACCAACAAGAAATGATGACCAATTCTAACACGAGGAAGAAGAAGTTCATAAGGAAGAGATGATGTAAATAAGGAAGAAGAATGACCTTAGAATACTAAGATGAATAAAGAAGAGGACCTTCGAGAGAAACAAAATAAAGAGGAATTAGACACAAATACTGAAGTGTCTACAACTCCTAATTGGCTAAAGGAGAGCCTCAAACCAAAGCCAATAATTGAAGAAAAATCTCCCAATTGGGATGAGTTTCTGACTAGTTTAAATAAACCAAAGGAAAAGAAGAAGGCACAAGTAATTTATTGAATTACAATGGATGATTCAAATAATAGGGTGTTGCACAATGCAAATCCTACTATAGAAAAGAATAAGGAGGAAATTACTCCAAAAGAATACAATGTACAGAGAATAAACTTGGGGCCTTCAACAAAGAAGTTAGAAGTAGATCTTAGGGGACTCGTGGATGCTTTTCTGCAGAGGTTGGAGAAAGAGGTAAAAGCTAAGGAGAGGCTACAAAAATAGGTGGATGAACTAATAAAATACATCAAGAATTTGGAAAAGCCTCTATAGACCAAGGTAGGTACCTCTACACAGCCCAACATTCTCTCCAAAGATGTTATAAATGAGTTGTAGAAGATGAAGTCATCTTCTTAGGTTTCTCAGAATTGGGTAGCAGGAGTTTATTAGAAGGGGATTCCCCTTGCTTCAGAAATTCTTCAGTTATATGAGAGATGCTTCAACTACAAGGATAGGATTCAAAAACTTACAATAGAATGCAAGTCTGCGGATGATAAAGCTACAATCAAATTGAATATGTTGTTCAAGGTTCCAAAGTAAATTCTAATTGAAGTGAAAGTCCTCACAGTTGAAAACATTGATGAACCCAGAGAGTGGCTAGAGGCTTTTGAGTTTAAAATGGAAATTATGGATACAGCCTTGGAGTAATTTAATAAGATGGAATCATAATTGGAATATACTTCTATAGGATGTATCCTATTTTTGGAAGTTATGACTGGAAAGTCCTTGAATAAAGAGTACATGAAAAATGATTTGTTGAAGAAATGGTGGAAGGAGAACTTTGACAAAGCCAATGATGGAAATATTACAGAGAATCATCTAGATGAAACAAAAATGTACATCATTATTATGCAAAAATATCAAGAGTCCAAGCTAGAATAGGACAAGGTGCTGAAAAGTTATGAGGCTAAGTTGTATTTAACATTTTTAAGAATAAAATTTATCCTAACTCCCAACCAAGAGAATTTAAATAATATCCTAAATAAATTCTAGGAATTCTCTAAGAGGAAAAAAATAAACAAGGGGGGAGAATAAAGGGCCAATCTACCTCAAATCTTATGCCAATCTTCATCAACACACTAAAAGACAAATTGGGCGACCTTATAATCAATGCCAAGGGTACTTTATTTAAATTTAAATAGGGTTTTAATGTAAAAATGAGATTTTGATATTTTAATGTTTAAATTTAAATGGGCATTAGTATCACATGATGTTAACATATTTTGGTTAACCTAATTAGGGCACCCATGTAAGACATAATCTCAACCATCGATCTAAAACCCTATTTTTCTTAGTAAACTCTATAAGGTTTTTCCTCATTTGTAAAGTTGAATCTAGAATTGTTGTAGCCTTTTGATGAAGCTAATATAAGGAGACATTTATTTTGTCTTCTATTTTTTTTTGTTTCATTATATTGCATGGTTCTTAAGTTTTCAATTTATTTTAGTTCTTTAGTTTCAGATTTAGTTACAGTTCTTTCATGTGCATGGAAAAGCATTGGAGATGTTAGATGAAGTTTTTTCCCATACTATTTATGGTTTGTTGTTTGTAAGTCATTGTGCATAGTTAACCTAGGCCATATTTTATGCAATGGTTCAAATGTGAATGTTATTCATATTATGTAGAAATCTAGATGTATGTTTAATTATTTATAGTCTGAAAATATTCTGATATTCCTTTGAAGATAGCACCATATCTATGATACTATAGATTTGTCTTGGTTAATAAAAAATTGGTTTATTCAGGATTTTTCCAACTTGAATATTGAGTTATTTGCATGATTGCACTAGGTTTTAGATTAAAATCTCTCATAACCCTTAAGTACTTTGTTTCTTATTTGAATTTATGTTAGTTTTAGGATAAAAGCATCACTAAAAATTGTTATATTTGATGATAATATAAATACTAAACATCAAATTTGGAAAATTTGATTAGGTTTTATCCTTACCTTTTGATTTTACAAAACCCTTATCATAGTCCCATAAGTTTCCAGCCTTGTTTTACCATAAATCCCCTTTGTGATCACCAACACAACACATTACCACTAAGTTGTTTTTTGCATTGTCAAGACCTAACTTTAGAGATCTTTGGGTTATTTTTTTAAGTTTATATGAGGAAAGTCACCTTTCAAGAGAGAGAAAATTCTTGCTTTATTTATGTTGAGTGGTGCTAAAACACCCATCAGCAAAATTGGCGCTAGAAGGATGGTTGTTTGAAAAAAGCTACAAGAAAAGAGGTGGGGGTCATGGTGGAAAGAACAATGGATGGTCATATGGAGGTCAAAATGAAGATCAAAAGAAGGGTGAAGGATCCAGTAGCAGCCATAACCAGAAAGAAGATAAAATATATCATCCTCATGATCAAAATAATGGAGAACAAAGAGGAAGAGGAAGATCTGGATGAGGACCAGGAAGAGGAGGCTTTTGTGGAACCTATTTCAAGTGCGTAGAAGAAGGACATAGAGCCTATGAGTGTCCTCAATATCAAGGAAGGAAAAATAGAAGACCTAAGGGTAATGCACGAGTCACACATGTAGATGAAGATGTCGAGTCTTTGCATTCTGAGGATGTAGAAAGAGGAGAGGTTCTTGTTACTAGAAGAGCCCTATTGAATGAGGATAAAGAACCAACTCAAAGGAAGAATTTTTTAACACAAGATGCAAGTGTGAAGGTAAAGTTTGCAATGTTTTTATTGATGGAGGTAGTACTAATAACCTTTTTTTAAAAGATATGGTTAGTAAGCTACAGTTGGAGAAAAGAAGGCATCTGAATCCATACATGATTGCTTGGTTGTAGAAGGACCATAAAGATTTGGTAAATGAATAATGTCTAGTAAATTTCAAGATTGGAAATTACCATGATAAGGTATTGTGTGATATTATGCCTATGGATGTTTGTCATATGTTGTTAGGTAGTTTGTGGAAGTTTGATTGGAAAGTGTTGCATGATGGACATGCTAACACCTATTCCTTGATAAAGGATGGTGTTCATAAGTTGAAATCCTTGAGGGAAACAAAAGAAAAGGTATGTAGTAATGAAAGAATTTGTTTGGTTGATGGAAGAAAGTTCCTAGAAGGTATGAGGCATGAGCATATGTGTTTTTCATTTATTTCAAGAGTTTATAAATTAGATACTACTGAGGTGCCTATAGAGGTTTCAGATCTGTTGGATGAGTTTCAAGCTATTATTTCTAATAATGTACCTAAATGTTTTCCTCCAGTAAGAAATATTAGTCATCAGATGGACCTAATTCCTGGAGCTAGTTTTCTGAATAAGGAAGCTCAGCGTATGACTCCAATAGATAGTGAAGAGTTGAACATAAAAGTGCAAGATTTGTTGTGGAAATGATTGATTAGAGAGAGTTTGAGTCCATGTGCAGTACCTGCAATACTAGCACCAAAGAAGGATGGGGAATGGTAGATGTGTACAAATTCTAGAGCCACCAACAAGATCACTATCTAGTATAGATTTCCCTTGCTGAGAATGGATGTCAATATGGATTGTTTGAGTGGAGATGAGTACTTCACGAAGATAGATTTGAAGATCAGATATCACTAGATCCAGATTAGAGAAGGAGATGAATGAAAGATAACTTTAAAAAAAAGGAGTGTTTGTATGAGTGGTTAGTCATGCCTTTTTGGATAACCATTGCACTAAGCACATTTATGTGGCTCATGAATGAGGTATTGAAAGAATTTGTAGGAAAAAAATGTTATTTTTTATTTGGATGATATTTTGATTTTCAATAAGACATCAGAGGAGCACCTGATGCATATCTGAAGTTTTTTGAGAAGCTAAGGG
This sequence comes from Sequoia sempervirens, assembly GCA_007258455.2. Lineage (NCBI taxonomy): Eukaryota > Viridiplantae > Streptophyta > Pinopsida > Cupressales > Cupressaceae > Sequoia > Sequoia sempervirens. Next base: position 529,288,673 of record VDFB02000015.1, on the reverse strand, counting down.
AGGAGAAGTTGTTGATTAATTTGAAGAAATGTAGTTTTGTGAAGAGAGAGTTGGTGTATCTGGGATTTTTTGTCTTAGCAGAGGGTCTTAAAATGGATCTAGAGAAGGTGGGAGATATTATTGAATGACCTACCTCGAGGAGTGTTACATAGGCAAGGTCATTTTGTGGTCTAACAAGTTTTTACAGAAAGTTTATTAAGAATTTTAGTAGTATTTGTGCACCTCTAATTGAATCAATGAGAGGGGATAGAAAGGATTTTAAATGGACTATAGGAACAAAAAATATTTTTGATATGTTGAAGAAGAACTTCATAGAGCAACCTATTTTGGAACTTCTAGATTTCAGTAAGGTCTTTCAGGTAGATTGTGATACTAGTGGCACTGCCATAGGATTTGTTTCAAGTCAAGAAGGTAAGCATGTTGCCTATTTTAGTGAGAAGTTGAATGATGCTAAGAAAAAATATTTTGTCTATGATCAGGAGCTTTATGCTATGGTTCAAGCTTTGAAGAAATGGAGACACTATTTTTTACCGAAAGAATTTATTTTATATACTGATCATTCATATTCTAAAGATTGAAACCAAATTGCAATAGCTCCAGTGAGGGTTTCAACAAATAATAATAAAAAAAAAAACATTTTCCTCTCTTACCCTCAAAACTCCACAAGCTACAATGAAGGCTCGAATATGATAACCAACAACTTGTGAATTTTCTCCATTAAATTTTGAAAAATTCCTTCTTGATCCCATAGGTAGATTTGAATATGTTGCCAGTGCTAAAGGCCCAAATTGAGCACACCATGGTTGGGCTGAAACCAGTGCCATAATGTATATTTAAAAAGAATGACTGGAACTTTTCTACCAAAAAATTTTCATGAGCACATTCCATATTGCAACATTTCCAACCTCTATCCTCAGGGAGGTACCTTTAGATTTCTAAGAAAATAAAATATGGGAAGACACTAGTACTTCAATTCTTTCCCCAACATAGTGACCAAAAATCTGTTAGTATATAAATTGGGTACCTTGAGATAATATTGACTCTTTGCCAGAAAGGTGCCAATGTTTCCAACAGTTCTGGAAAGATCACAATTTTATTTGTGACATTCCTCTGAATTTTAGAGGTACAAGCTCCCTTCTATGATCTTCAATGAATTAGAAAGGACTAAAAATAAAACTAAGATGTGTTTTTAACCAAAAAGCAGTAAATTCAAACAAACATTTGTGCATAAAAATGGCACAAATGAGAAAGATAATATGAAAGGGAATGAAAGAAAATGACACAAAGATCATTTAGTAGATATCCATGAACAACAATCAGGAAAGATGAACAAAGAATATTTTCAATGAATTCATTAGAATTCACAGATTCAGTAGTGAACACATCCACAATATGATATAATAGGTAACACACTAAAGAATGCTTACAAAAGACACACAGGATGTTCACAATCATAAAGAAACATTAACAAATTCAATTCCATTTAATATATCTCTTTATTTCTCCAATATAAAAAAATGATCTCACAGACTCCAAATTCCCATATAGCAAACTATGTTGAAAAGAAATATGCTCCTATCTTCCCCTTTTAGAACTAAAAAGAATTTTCCCTCTCATAGCCTGCACAGAGGATCTCAGATGAAAAATGGCCAAAAGATCCCCTCTATTTTCAGATGTACATATTTATAATTTTTCCAACACTAGCCCCTTTGGTTTATTGTAACTCCTTGAAAATCCGCTCCCATCAATTATCCCTTCCTACACACATTGAAATTATTTGATAAAATTCCAATTTATGGAAAATATCATCTGGCTAATTCTCGTAACCACTTCTTGGAAACTTTTTCAATGTCTTGTAACTATACTTGAATTCAAACTTTTCCAAATCCCCTTACGTGGACCTCCTCTTATTACTCCTTATGTGTAGGAATGTCTTCATAGATGTCAAGTTTTCATTTTTTGGAGTCTCGCTAAAATCATGTGGTTTCCTCCATCCACTATATGAATTCTCATTCCATTAATGTCATCATATGTCATAATGGAAGTGACAGTCTCAATCATTTTAGTTCATAGAACGAACCAATCTTGAATTATTGGCATCGAAGGTGGTCTTCATATGCACAATTTTAAATTGTCAAAGCATTTTGATCCATGAAATCATATGATTCTTGTGCCCTTTATAGCAATACTCTCTAGCATAAATCTTTCACTATATTTTTATTCTCTTTGAAGTCTCTAACTAATAGGAAACGGTGTCAGAGAAACAGAGGATTTTTGCACCATTGGTTCTATGAACTCCCCATAACATTTGCTTGAAAAATTTCATAGCTTTTGGCTGCAAACTTTCCTGATACATATATTTCTCTATTGGCACATTCAAACTCTATGTTTTGATCTATCATTCATGCCATTTTCTCAATGTTTTTTATGCTTTGTCAAGAGTCTCTTCACAATAGACCCCAATATTGTCATCAAGAGTGCATGTTATTCCTGATAATATAATATAGATGAGAAATTGATGCAGGTATGTTGCTTTCTTACAAGGGACCGTAGAGGCCACAAAAAGATAATTTGAATCTATTATGGTATCCACCAAATGTATCCTTGCATTTCAACCAAGTTTACCATTGAACTCTTAATATCTTGTTGAAGTGATCTCGGTCAGTAGTAGCTTGGTTCCAAATAGCTTGATTATTGAGAATAGATTCATGATAAAATTATTTGGAGAAAACATCTAAATAATATTACTAACATTTCCTTATTGTTTTGTTACAATGTTGCAGTGGCCTTCTCTTCATTTGAGAAGTCAATACATTGAAACCTTCAACTTGGCCTTTTATTGTTACATGGGAGCCTTGTAACATACTAATTTTGAAATGTAAGGCCCTTTGAATTAGCATCACATAGCTCATGATCTACGTTCACTTTCTCTATTGCATCCTCAACCATTGAAAATTATGAACTTGAGATCTTAGTGTGCTTGGAGAGCTCAACAATTTAGTAATCAACAACATATATGACTGAAGACTTAATCTAGAGACATTTAAATACAACCAATGCTTAATCATTCAATATTTGTCTTTGTTGAGCTTACAATTACTCATTGAAAGGAACTCATTTTGATCATTAGTCTCCTCAAATCTTTATGTGAAGTTTTTGGTAATTCGAGCTTTTTGTGGTAACATAGGGGGCATCACCCAATGACTACCTCGATGCTCTCATGACACACATCAATGACCAATTATATGATCATTGAATTGAAAATGATGATTGACTATAATTTTCCCAATGGACTATGTATCAGTTTCCTTTTCACCATTCATCAAATACCTAGTATAGTGTAGTGTAATCTCAATTGCTATAAAATTTCACAAGCTTATTGTCCCTGTAGCAATGTAATTTGCAAAATTCTTACTACCCAATGAAACATTGAGGTTGTTTGGATTAAGAGTAGAAACATCACAGGTTCATTAATCATACAATGAACTCTAAATAATTTCCCCTTTTATTAGGTTATGCAATCTGCAATCTCATTTCATTCACTCAATATTTTTATCTTATTCGCAATTAAAATCGCTTAGCGAGGAAATCATATGGTTCTAAAACTCTTTGAAAATGCCACTAGCTTTATTTTACATTCTTCCTCATAAAGTGATGTGTTAGCAGCCTTTTAATAGGTTCCTCCAACTCGAGTGGGAAGTTTCATAGTTCTAAAAAATCACCATCAATACACTTTCAAATGATAAGGTAGTCTTTTTCAAGGTTATGCAAACCTCATAAATCTCCACCAATGGTTTCACATTCAGCTTAAAATGTTGAAGATTGATAATACACTTAAAACCATTCCTCTTCATAATTTATGCTTCATCCATGTGCATTTAGTAGTGTTTTAGCTTTAAAATGACTTCCTTCTCCTTGTGAATAACTCCATGACACTGATGCCATCATAATATTCATGCCTCAATCAAAGGCTCGATTATGTGCATAGTTCCATATAATAGAAGTAAAGCAAATGGAGGCCAACCGCCTTTGCTTAAGTGTCTAAAATGTAGTGTTTGTGAACTAAAACATGGTCTCGCCACCCCTCAAAGTATCAGACCATTGCTTCATTACATGAGAAATTTATATTTAGGAACCTTTCATATTTTTTTGGATATTGACTGGGATGTGCATACCAAGGCGTAAATCTATTAGTGCCTCAGTAATTTGTACATCTAACCCGAGAGACAACATTTCCTTCACAAGAATATTGTCTCTTGTTTTTCACAATTATAGAAGCAAATTTAAATATAATGCAACAACCTTGAACCTACTACCTTAGGATGTTTGGAAAGTATCATAGAGTGTGTATGCAAATATTCTATTCCTTTTAGCCATGATAACTAGGAATGCAACTTCCCTTTTTGTCCTCATGGAAACGATGAGCATGCTGAGCATAGTGATTGTAACTATCTTTTGCATCAGGAATAGGAAATCAACTCACTTGTGATGGTAATCAGAGGTGCAATCAAAGGAACAGGTTACAACATTATATTCATCAACTTACTTTGACCTTTGAATATTTTCTTCATTACAGATAACCTATAGAAATCTATTCATACTATCAAGCAGCCATTGAATTCCTTATTATGCCAAACTTGTGTATCAACCTGTTGTCAATAGTTTTGCACCCTGCTGAATGCAATATTTAGCAAACTACTAAAACATGGAAACCTCTTTCAGATGTGGGTGATCTGAATGAAAGAGGAATCTCCAGAGTGAGCTGGTTCTCTGAATGATGAATTCTATTCTAAGTGACTTTCCAAGAAAAAAGATAGAAGGATAAATTGGATTTAAAAATTTAAAATTGAAATTCTATCACCCCAAAAGTATTGACCAATTGTAAGAAGACTATGATAATAACTCACTCTCACCAACTCTTTAAAATCAAGTTCTCACAATCTCACAACACATCTAGTCCGAAAGTGATTTATGCAAAGGTTAAGATAGCACAAGGCATAACCTGAACTAGCATGCAACTCCTACAAATCACTTAACAATAGTAAGAAAAGAAAAGGATTCAACAAATTTGAATCACAAGACAAATCAAATTACTATTCCAAGTCATGAAAAAGAACTAAGGAAGGAAAACTCTGCTATTTTATTGAATGATGGAGTGGAACTCTCAAAATATGAGCACACATAAGTTTACAAGCTCCAAAATGTGTAAGAGCCATAAACTCTGATTTGCACTACTAAGAAGAGGAAAAAAAACTAAGTCTTTCAATACATAGCCCTCAAGAAACCCTAATCCGAGCTCAGAAAAAGCTCAAGGAAAAAAGGCTTCTAACTGTCTCAAAAACTGCTTAAAAGCAGAAAAAAGCACAATGCTTTCATGATCACACTGTCAAGCCTCTAAAAATAGGCCGATCTTTCTTTAAAAGCTCTAAAAACACCTTATCTCTACAAGATAAGTCTGAAATCCGACCAAGAGGAAAGGTCAACAAAAATCTGCTAAAAATAGAAAGAAAACACAAAGCAATTTATAGAACATTACTTTATGAATCTGCTTTACAAGATGTAGATTTGCACAATTAATCATATTTTTGCAATTAAAGATTGAAAATATTTTGCAAAAAATAAAGTCTCCTTATTTCTCCATCACAATATTAGATTTTCTCAGAAAATTATAAAAAAGTGTAACATAATTATCTCCTCTCATTCTTTAATCTTCATTGATTTCTTTAAAATCAACTAAAATCATAACTCTAAGGTATAACTATTAAGCCCTAACCCCAAGTCACAGGATATCCATTAATATTATTATTGTCTAAACCTTACCCAAGGCTTCACATTTCACTAGGCAAAACAAATAAGTCACAAAGACTTACTATGATCTAAGCACATAAAATTTTCGGCCTCCCCATATACACCTTAGCTCAAATTTTAATAAATCATAATGCAAAGGTTCGGCCTCCATTGAAATTCAACATGTGTTCTAATCGAATATTCTGGATCACCATAGGGTCGAATTAGGGCTTTGATCAAAACAAAGTCAAACCCTAATGATCACTCATTTTGCACTCTCTAGTTTGAAGGAAAGAAGCTCTGCCACTGCCATGATAGTTGAACTTGAGCTCGAATGCTTTGATAATCTTCTCCATGCTCATCAGTCATCTGAAAACTTTAGTGGGTAAGCTTAGTTTTATAGTATCAAAGTTCCTTCACCTCATTTCAAAGGACCAAGAATACATTAAGGTCACAACCTGTATGAGCTTATGAGTTTATTCTCTGATTTTTCCTTGCACTCCTTATAACCTTTGTTTGCTTGGCTGACTTGTGAGCTCGTGTTCATCTCAAAAGCTCTAGGAGGAAGCTCACCTTGTGGGTTTTTTTCTTCTCTTTCAAGCATGAGGGTAAGCCATCTGCACACAGCTTCATAGCTTTTAATGGCATCATATTTTGTTCTTTTGGCCCTGAGGCCGCAGCTATACACAGCCTCTAATACATTTTTCTTGAATTCTCTATGTTGGCAACTCAAATTGTTGTGTGAGCTTGACCTTCATTCAAAGCTCGACCATTACTTAAGAGCTTGAACCCAAGGCATTTAGAATTTTTCTGGAACTCTTGGCTGTGGCTAGGGTGCTTTTCCATAAATCTGAACTGGTAACCTTCTTTGCTAACATTTTCTCTGTGGAGACTTAGAGGGTTTCTTCTCTACTCATAGATTTTTGGCCATATCAGGCCGTGTCAAATGTGCATTGTAGAAAGCAATTCTTTGAATTTTGGGCTTGACCCATAACAAAAAAATTGCCATTATGTCTATTTGAAAGCATTTTTGCATATGGGTATCACAGAAATTTGAATAAAGTTGTCTTTTCTTCCCTTTTTTACTCGAACCAACTAAGAAAATATTTCATTTTATGTCATTTGTTATTACATTCAAGACATCACATGGGTCATTACTATAGTTACTTCTTCTGCATTTTGAAGCTAACCCTGAAAATGGGTACTCAAAATCTCTAAAGAAAACTGTACTTTGTTTTTTTTTTCTGAAGCTCGATTTATCTCAGAAATCTGCATCCTTATATTCTATTGCTACTTATGTAAAACCCATATGGAATTAACTCTATTACTGCTTTCCCTGCACTTTGAATGCAAACCCTAAATTGGGTACTCATTGTTTGTTTTTATCGATATGAGCTCGGACCAAAACAAATAATGATTCTATTCGGACTCCTAAAACCACAGGGCAACATGGATATTTTATGTTTATGAAGAAAACTATACCTCTCTTTCTTTGATGCATGACCCATCTCCTCTCTGCATTTATCTTGACATTTTCTTAACAAGACCTCTCTTGGGTAACACAGGAAATGGAACAAAACATGCTTTATGTATTCTGAACATGGATAATTTTGTGAATGGTGACAAAACTGTATATCCACTTGCATTTACTCTTAGGGTTTTGATTCAAATAACTAGTGATGCTTTGCTTTTATTAGTGTTTTTGTGCTTGTTAATTCCCTCCATACAAATGCTTGATAGTGATAAGGAAACTAGGCCTTGTTTGAAAACTTTCATAAGACAAAATGCTTACTTTGCTGCTCTAAAAAACACATCCATATGAGTAAACTAGAAATACTAAAAATATTATTCACATGATATTTTCACTTCTCATCCTTCCTTATAGAAATGTTGTATAAATTTTGATCTTTAACAGGACTTTCTCATAGAAATTTGAATGAACACTGATACTCTCTATTTTTGAAGCTCATTCGTAGCATTGGAAAACTACTCTTTGTATAAAAAATATGAGACTCTTTAAATCATTCAAATTCCTTCTTGAATCTACATTCTGTATTACTTGAACATTGAACTCATGCTACCTCCCCTGAGATAGAACTTGTCATGGTTAAGATCTCAAATCACAATTGATCTAAAGCAAATTCCTGCTTTTCCTATTTTAGCACTTATGCAAGACTTTTAGCTGAAATATTGAGTCATAATGGACTGCAACTAGTCATATGTTCTTAGGCATAACTGAAACCTCATAAACTCTTTCTGGAAATAAACTACTTATTTTATTTCTTAAATATTCTGGAATGATCACTTGCTTGATACTTATAACTCCTTGAAGATATAATAGAACAATCTCTGCTATGCAATATTTGCTTAAGATATAAAAGATTAGTAATCCCAATAATATTGCAAATTCTGGGTTTCTAAGGCATTTGAATTTTGTTAATTCTAGCATGATTCTATGCTTATGCATTGTGAAGAGAAAGACTTCTTAAATATACTGTACCCATGCATGTTTTCTGTACAAACAGTAGTATCCTTTGACTTCTGGACTTCCATAGTCTGGATTTGACAATTTTGTTCATGTAACTCTCTGAAAGCAATTTGAATGAATAGTGATTGCTGCCCTGCCTTAAGCATTGATAAGCATTGATAAACAATCCTGTTTGAAACACCATTCCAACCAATTTGAGTTAGTTGTCCTTGTTGTATCTTTTTATTAACCAATACTCCATATCCAGGTACTGTATCACTAATGCTTGTTACTGTATCAAGCTACTTTCCTTTGCACTCAGAAATGTTCTCCCTTTTGAAATCTTTGATCTTACCATATAGCAACATAGATTTCTACTCTTAGACCTTATATAGAGGCTTAGATTGAACATTACAACATTGTGAACCACCTCTATTCACCAGTTCATATGCATATCTAAAGCCTCAGAAGCACCATTGTGGAAGGAAACTATTAAACTAGAAGTGGCTATCATTTGTCATTTGAATGCACTGTCTGCCTTTTGTACTTTTTGGGCAACATGGTACTCTTCATGTATTTTTATGTTCCACTTATCAAACTACTTTTAAAAATTTGTTCTCTTTCTTGATAAAAGTTAAAACAAAACATTAAGGCATAATGTATGCCTATTCACTATCCTTGACTATAAAGAGAAAGAATTGATGAACTGAAACTTGCATGACATATATGATTATGATCAGCACAGAACATGAATTTATTCAGCAATATCTGGTGTAAATGTACTCAGTTGAATTCCTTAAGTGAACTAAACTCACTATTCACCTATAGCCTTCAAAAAGCAACCTTGATCATTATGAATGAACAGTTGGTTTCATTGCTTGATGGATAACTCTATTTTACTCTTCCAGTTGTTCTCATTTCATTTGATGAAAATGATAAAGTATCTTTTAAAATCATCCCATTTAATGAATAGGGCAGCATGCCGAGCTCTACCCTTGTGGGAGCCCGTTTTTCTCCACATGCTTGGTCTTCAAATAATGTTCAGCTTCATGACTTTACCTATACCTGCACAAGGAAACAAAAAATGTTAGCATAAAAAATAGAACATGTTGATCATGACATTGTTATCTCTCCTTCAGCTCATTTCTTTCATACTGCACTTGATTGACTATTTCAATGCATGGTTAATAGTAGGTTGTACTATTGTGGATGCTCCATATAAGTTACATCATAATCGGAGCCACTGACACCCCTCCTTTCCTCTTACAGGTCGACAGAGCTCAAGAAGACAAAGTGCACCATTCAGCATCAAACATCGATAATCAGGCAACGATGATTGTGCTGTCAATTATGTGTTTTACTTTTTGCATCTTCAGTAGTGCAATGTGCTATTAGCGACGTGTTGTAACAATTATATCCACGGCTTGTGTGGATCTTTGATTTCAATTCTTCTTTTCAATTGAAAAGAAAATGCATTTTCATGCAATGTCGTAATATCATTCTGATTGTGAAATCAAATGAAGCTTGTAAAAATATGAGTTCTTTACGAAATAAATGAAAGCATCTAAAATGCTATTTTGCTCATGTTATCAATTTTGTATTTCTTTTAATTCTGCAACATCTAAATGGCACTTTGAAAACTCTATTTCTCCTTTTAAAAAATATAACTGTTATTCAATGTAAAAATGTGAAACAACATTTGAACTTAAGTGCAATTCCACCTTATGATTTAAAAACATCCAGCCAGCTCCACCAATTGAGCTGAGGCAAAAAATATGTAACACAACCATCATCTAGGTTAGAGATGGTGTTAAGGATTATGATCTATGAACTCATTACACAGGAGTAAGAGGCACTCTTAGACAAAAAATATATATTGTTTTTAAACAGTTTCAAATAAATGACCAGTTCTAAGAACACATGTTCACGCTCAAGATTGATTTAATTGGCATCTTGGTAACGAAAAATTTCAAAATTTTCAAGGTCCAAAATTATACAACATCAATCATAGGTTCCTTCTCTTCCTTGGGAGGAATAGAAGAAACAACAAGAGGTTGTTGAACCATTGTCTCTTTAGCTTTGTAAACTTTTTTGACTCTAGGAGGGATAGCAAAATTGTTTGATTATCTCATGGTCTCTTGTAGGAAATGGTAGGAGATCTTGATATAGGTTGTTCTTGGATGTTTGGAAGGGATTTCGGTTCAACCATTGTTTCATCTAGGATAGCTATTTCAATCATAGGTTGAGGCAAGTTTTGAAGGGATAATTCTACTATTTTCTTTGCCTTGAAATTTTGATATGATTTGAAAAAGAAATCCTCATGAGGCTTAATAGGTTCCATAGGCTCGGGCCAAAAGAAATCTAATGAAAATTTCCCTCGAGCCGAGGTAGGATTAGATCCACCATGATGCATAGTAAAGATATCATTTCTAAATGGAAAATTTAGAAATTTATGCAAAACTGAAGGGACAACAGTCATGAAGAAAAGCCATGGATAGCCTAACTTCAATGAAATTGGTCTGATTGCGGGATTATGGTGAATGAAGTAGTTAAATTTTTTCAATCCAAATTTTAAAGGAAGATCTATCGAGCTTATCATAGGGCAAGTAAAACCATTATGTACCTTGATCCATGCTTTCAATTTGTCATATATATCTTGATATAGTTCATGCACATATAAGAATTCTTCAACGATCACATTCTCTCCATAGATGGGATCAATTCATATCCAATTAGTGGTCTTGTCATTGATTCAACCAACTATGTAAAGAGGACCATCAGGTGCACATTTAAGTATGTCATTTTGTGAGAAAGCAATGCCAAGGGGATTTTTAGTTGAGCCCTTACAAGGTCTAATTTCGATAAATTCTACCACGGTGTTTACTAGACTTTGTTCAATAATATCCATATTGTCATCTTCCGTGTCAACATTCATCACATCATTCTTAGTTTCACTAGTTTTGACAAATGAAATAGTGTTCTTAGGCATGGGATTTGTAAAGATTTTTAAACTTTGATTAGGAGTTACACAATTATTATCTTAAACATTCACACCTCTGATTTTTAAATGATTAGAATCAACAAGGTCTTGCACAAGATGTTTAAGAAACTTACAGTATTTTGTACCATGTCCATTTTTTTAATGATAATGACAATAAGATTTTTTTTGAAATCTTTTAGGCAATGGAATATTAGGGTCACGTTCTCTAATAGGATGTGGAGTAAGCATGTTCTTGTCAATAAGCTGCAACATGACACTATGAAGGGTATGGGATAAAGGAGTGAACTCCCTATCCCTTTTCTTGAAAGGATTTATCGTCTTTATAACAGCCACTTGATTATTAGTTTTTTGACTTGTTTGAGGGGAATTAAGTTGTAAAAATCCGTTATTTTGTTTCCTAAAAGGTTGATGATTGTTTTGAGTTGTACATTCTAATTTTTTAGGATGACTAGGGGGATTTTTTACATCACGACCACAAGTCAAAATTTGATAATCACAGAGGGCTGTGCATAGTTGTGTGAAGGATGTGAATCTCAACATTTCAATTTTTCTTTAGAGTTTATCTTTTAAGTTGGAAATAAACATTCTTTGAAGGTCAGCATTAGGAATCTTAATGTTCACTTGAGAATAAAGTGTTTGGTATCTTGCTATGAAATTGGTCACTTTCTCATCGTCTTTTTGTTTGCATGTCATTAAATCAGCAAGGGTCATCTTGGGACCCATGTGAATATGGAAGTGATTGTAAAAGGCATCAATTAGTTCATTAAATAAACCAATTGAATTGTTTGGTAAGGAAGAGAACCACTCTAAAGTGGTATCTTTCAATGACCTAGGGAATAACTTAGCAAAAAAATGGGTGTGTGCAAGAGGTTGAGTCCACTTTTTGGCCAAAAAGTGGAAGTGTTTTCCCTGATTTTCAATATTTGACACATTTGACCTTAAAATTTGAAGCACTTAGAGATGAAATCTTTAAAAAAGTCACTAATCATAAAATGTAGTGCTTGGAGTCTAGTTTCCAAATATGTAATTTATTTCAATACCTAGATTGTACAAATTGAGTTTTAATAGGCATTTTTAAAAACCATTGTTTAAAAGTCATTTTTTTTTACCATACCATGCATGTGTATGACATCCATATTTTGACTTAAATTATCGTATTTTTCTAAATCCTTTTGGGAAAAGTTTTATGACTCATTGAAGCTAATTTTTTATTGAATATTTTTTTTTTGTTAATTTTTTATTAGGCAGATTTGTCGTTTTGAAAAATCATCATGTACGACATGCATAAGATGACCTAAACTTATCATTTTCTGATTTTTTTTTTTCAAATTGAAAAGAATTGTCTGAAGTTTTCTCTCGTGTCACGTTTGTCAAAATGTTATGTTGATCAAAAGTTATTAAAATAGTAAAAACTCTGATATTTAAAGTTTATGGACCAATTTTATTAGAAATTAATTGAAAAATAGAAAAAATAATTCAATTGCAAAACAAATTACATATTTAGAATATGCATTGTTTGATTTAAAATGGGTTTTAATTTCGTCAGAAAATTTTGAAAAAAAGGTTGTCAGCCATATGTCCAAAGTCGGTATTTTTCTTTGACATTATTAGGGCCTTCAACTTGCA
>VDFB02000015.1:529213761-529275692 GCA_007258455.2 Sequoia sempervirens | reverse complement strand
TTTAGACTTTAGAGTTTAGGTTTTATGGATTTAGGATAACTTAAGGGGATATATGTAGTAAGATCTTAGGAAAAAATTACATGGCATAAGGGAATGAAATTTGGTGGTGTTGCCTAAGGCAACCAAATTTCATTAAGAGCCTAAGAAAAAATGATAGCTTTAGGGTTTAGGGTTTAAAATTTAGAGTTCAGGGTTTAGGGTAATAGGATAACTTAAGGGATGTACATGTAGTAAGATCCTATGACAAAATTACATGGCATAAGGGAATGAAATATGCGGATTTTCCTAAAACAACCATTTCACTTTATGAGTGTTGGGTAGGACAAAATGAATGGTTTAGTGTTTAGGGTTTGAATTTTAGAGTTGAGTTTAGGGTTTACAAAACTTGGGTAAAGAGTTTGGTGTAGCAAATATTTAATGAACTTGCAAGTTGGTGAAGAACATTTTCTTGTGGAACAATTGATTGAGATAGCACTTGTTTCAACTGACCAACCTAGATCATGAAATCTCATTCATATTATAATCTTTCAAATCTTATTATTGTTAAATTTGGTTGCCTTGGGCAACTTCACCAAATTTTAAGAACTTCTTTGATCCCTTTAAGAAATTTGTCATATTGGGACCCCTTAAGAAATCGATTTATGATTTAAGGTGATAGGATGGCTTAAGGGGATCTAGAGTCTAGTGAGGTCCAAATTTAGTCATAATATAGCCTCGTTGGTTCCATCTAGCTCTGGGTCAAAAGTGTTTACCCCTCTAATAAAAAAAAGTTAACATGATGTTAAAAAAGAATCAATCTATACATATCACAAAAATAACAATAATCTTAAATGTAATCCATACTCTAACAATAATAGAATGCTAAATGATCCCCACCCCTAACCATATCCTAATTGAATTGCAAACCTAATTGAAACTTAATTAAATTATAACCTTTACTAGGTAATCTTAAATGTATTCCTATATTGTATTATATTTAAATTAATTTATATGTGTATTATATTTATATTAATATTTATTATATATTCCTAATTGTAACCTAACTATTTACTACAAACCTAATTGAATCTTAAGCCTAATCGTCATTAAAACCCCAAGTAAATTGTAACATTACCTATAATTAATTGTAATCTTATATTATATTTTATGATATTAAATATTTATATTATTTAATATATTATATTAAATAATATAAATATTTAATTATATTTCTTATATATGAATCATCCTCCTAGATCTCTAAATTGTAATAATAGCATGTAGTTCCTCCAAACTATCATGATGTACTTCCTCCCTTTCCCATGTAATAGGTGTACCTTGTAGGTGTTAAATGGTTCCATCTTGGTCTCCTTATTGATGCATTTCTATTTTTCCACATAAATCTATATAGTATCAAAATATAGGTAATTTCATGGTTAAATTGAATCTCTCTTAATTGCTAAATAATCCATTATGATTGAGGATGGGTGGATTATTATCTAGGATCACATCTTAAAAATCCTATAGAGGTCATGTGGTATGTTTTTCTTAATACATATATTCCCATACAAACCTCTTTCCATGTATTATCAACTCGCCTATATGATAGACACCTTCCTAGATTTAAATTTCATATGATATATATGTACCCAAGTGTTTCCAATTGGAATTGCTATAATTATACTTTTATGGAATTCTAGATATTCAAAATAGTTTTCATAAATCTACCAAATAGACCCATTCTTGACATTGAACCTACATAATTTTAGGTATGTCCAATGAAAGATTAGGGTCTAGGGTTCATAAATTTCAAATGCTTTAGTGTTATAGGTTTAGATTTTATAGTTTAGGGTCTAGGGTTTAGCAAACTTAGGGTGAAGTTTGGGTGGCCTTTGGCATAATTTAGACTTACAAGTTAGTGCCAATTGGAATCGATTGTATGTGCTTAGATTTACAAATTTGCTAACTAAATTTGCAAACAAACATCAAGATAAACTTTATAGTTTAACCATTCTTTAACATATTGATTTCTAATCCTAAAATTATAATTTAAAAAATTAGAAGCAAAGTTTAATATATATCGTTTCCATAAAACAAATAAAATTAAAAACATTTAAGCAATGCGAATGATTTTTTTTGAGCTTGAAATTACCTAGTTCCCAAAATCAAAATGATTTGTTTGATTCCAATTTAGGGTTTTAACAAAATTTTTTGTTCCAATTCAATTTAGGGTTTCAGTTTTAAACAATTAGGGTTTTTAATGAAATTTTTTCATTTCAATTCAAACTAGGGTTTTCAAATTCAATTTTTTTCGTTTGATTTGAATTCAGGGTTTCAAAAAGCTCGATTTGGATTTGTAAATGCGATGTTTTTATTTCATTTCGATTTCTAGGGTTTTGAAATGCAATTTTTTTTGTTTTGTTTCAATTAGGGTTTTCAAAATCAATTTTTTTTGGGTTTAATCAAACAATTTAAGATTTAAAAGTTAAATTTTGTTTCTAAAACACAATTCAAGGTTTTTTTTTCATTTTTATTAAAAAACATTTAAGTTTCATTGCAAGTTTTTGTCTATTTTTACAATTATTGAATTCTACTATAACAATTAAAAAAATGATTAAAACGTGAAATAAATTAAAAAAAATACATGCTAAATTAACTTATTTCTTTTAAAATTTCAATTCAAAATAAAAAAATGCAAAAAAATGGCGTTTAGGTGGGGTACCTGTAGCTGGTCGTGGGGTCGCTGTCGCCAACACTCACTCGGGGTCCCGTCCGCAGAGCAGTGAAAACTATTCTTTTAAAAAAAATAAATAGCAGTATAAAACGGGACCCCGATTTATAGAACTCAGGATCCCGTTATTTATAAATCGGGATCTCGTATTTTATAAATCGGGATCCCGTTTCTTATAAATCGAGATCCCGTTCTGTTTCCCTTGGTTCGGAGTCCAATGGGAAATGGGATCCCGATTTTTAAAAAGTGAGATCTCGCTCCGTCTCAGGCTCGGGATCCTGAACCATAACGGGATCCTAATTTTTAAAAATCAGGATCCCGTTTATTAAATCGGGATCCCGTTTCTTTGATGCCGATTTCAATTTTTTGGTTAAGGGAAAAAACTTCCACGTTTCGTGGACTCAAATTTGTGCACTTACCCAAATTATCTTCAAAAATGAAATCACTAGAAAAGGTTGTAAAATAATAAACATGGCTAACAAGATCTCCTTTCCCACCATATTTCTCAAATCGACGGACTTCTATACCTTGTGGCATTTGTGCTCTTAATATGTCAAAAGATGGTGTGTTGGATTTGATGTATTGCAAAGGTTGACTGTTGTTTTGTTGTAATGTTGCAACTTGTTGTTGGAGAGATGTCATGGTTTGGAAAAGTGAGTTAAGGAGTGGATCATTTTGGTTGTAAGGTTGAGGGGAACAAGGTGGTGTAGTGTATATGTGTGGAGGACTAGTGAATTGTAAGTTGGTAAAAGAGGAATGTTGAGGGGTTATTGTATTTGAATGGACAAGGGTATAAGGTATTCCTATAGCAATACCTATAGAAGTGTATATAGTGCTAGTAGGTATGACTGTTGTGGTTGGTTGAATGGTTGTAGTAGGTTGAAATTTTTTTGTGGGTTGAATTTTTTTTGTGGGTTGTGTACTAGTATATGTAGGAACGAACATTGGTATAGTGGAGGATGGAATTGGAATTCCACCTCGGATTTGAGTAGACCCTGAAGCTTGAGTACAAGCAGTGATGGTAGGAACAGTGTTGTTGAGAAAAGGCACACTAGCTATAGGAGGTGAAGTTGTGGGAAATTTGGTATGCAAACTATTAGCCATAGAGGGTTGATTATCAACACCATCAAAAAGAGAGCTAGGAAAACCAAGATCCATGTCAAGTAAGATATCATGAGATGACATGAGCCTCAAACTCTGTCTTATAATAGTATTGCTAATATAACACCAAGTTGTAAAGCTCATGCAAGATTTCAAAAACTTAGTGTGAAAACCCTAAATGGAAAGGGACAATACAATAACCTAGAATGAAATGCAATTTTTAGATTCTATATTACTAATTACACAATGTAATAAGCTGAAAATGAAATGTTATAAATACAAATTTTGAATTTTGACAATGCACCAAATGAAGCAATTTAAGCTATATGCAATGAATTTGATGAAACACCAAAGCAAAAAATTGAAATAGGAAAGAAAGAACAACAAACAGAAGCCTAAAATTGAGATTTCAATTTCCATAAAATAGAGATCAACAACTAATAGGGACTCATTCACCAGTAAGGGGGAATGGGTCCTAGTTAGGTGCTTCTAAGATGTTTTGACTAATTTCAGAGTGATTTTTACTACTTTTTCAGATGCCAAAAGGTTGAGGTTTAACTTGATCAAGGACTCATTCTCTAGTAAAGGAAAATGGGTCCTTGATTAGGGTTTTAAAACTATTTTTGAATGATTTTCAAGCTCTCAATAATGTCTTTCAATTCTAGGTCTGAGATAGTAAGTTGCAATTTCAAAATTTTCAAGAATGCAATGTGAAAATGCAATGAAATGATGTATGCAAATACCTAATTTGAAATACAATTTTGTTTTGATTTTCAAATGAAATTTTGTGAGATCTAAATGATATGCACAATGACTAAATTAGTTTTGTATTTTTTAGATTTAGAGAATGCAAAACCAATGTAATTCTAAACCCTAAATGAGATGTAATGTTGAATGCAAATCAAGAAACCCTAAGTGAGATCTAATTCAATGCAAATGTAATGCAAGATATAATATAGGATGCAGGAAAAAACTTCAAAATCAGAAAATTACACTATTCAATAGGTCAGGCTCACCATTATGTTTAATGGGGAAATAGGGTTTGCATCAAAATGAGTCAAAAAGATGGTGAATCACTAATTTTCACCATAAGACATATAATTATGATATGATATGTTGCCAAGAACAATAATAAACTAACCATAACTACTATAGCAACTATGAGGGGAGTTTTTAGAGCTCAAAGTGATGTGTACCTTGCTACAAGAAGCCTATTTTTAGGGCACAAAGGACTCATTCGCCTTGAGTGGTGAATAGGTCCCTATTAGGGTTTCTAAAACTAAGATCTGGGTTATTTTCCTTGATGTTTGTACTCTCAAATCCCCAGTTGTCAACTCTTGAAAACCTATAATAAATTTTGTATCTTCAATTCTTTGTTCTTGCACTATGAAGGTCAACTTAGCAACTTGACAACTTTTACAATATTTTTCCAATCTTCTTCTCCATTTGATCTTCTACCTGTAAATCTACAAACACACACTCATGAGGAGAAAAACTTGTTGATTGTTAGTGAATAGGGGTTTTCCTTAGTCAAACCCCTTTTAGGTAATTAAACCGAATGATGAAATTATGAAATTGAAGCATGGACATGAAATAATGAAGTCTTAATACCTTGAATGGTGTCTTGGAGTATAAATCTACAAACTAAAATGAAGTGGCCATGAAGAATGTAGATTTTGATCTCAATTAGGATATGGAATCAATTCTTGCAAGTAGATCCTCAATGCTATATCAACTTTCTTAGCTCAACAACATGCATGAATGTATTATGCCTTAGACATGATGAATTGATCTTGAATTTCTGCAATAAACTCTTGATAATCTACCTTATAATGATTTTGAAATGCTCTTGGAATGCTTTAATGCTTGAAAACTTGATAGGTGAAAACAATGTGAATTAACCCCTTATTTATACTAAATCTAGAGATTAACCCCAAAATTCAAATAACTAAAACCTACATTAGATCTAGAAATGAAAATCATTAAAATCCTACCAAAATTAAATTAAAAAAGGGGAGTCCTATTAAGGGAGGACCCATTTTCCACCAAGGGCGAATGGGTCCTGGCATAAGTTTCTAGGACCTTTCCTTTAGGGGGTGAATTAACATAAAAAAACCATGTTGAATTTGTAAAGGGGGGTCCTAAAGAGGGAGGACTCATTCTCCATTAGTGGTGAATGGGTCCTAGCACCAATTTCTAGGACCTATATTTTTCCAAAGTAAATTTTTTATTATTTAATTATTGGGTGTCGAGATAGATCTATCAGGAAATGCAATTAAAAGGGATTAAATTTGAATTAAAGGAGCCAATTAACTCTAATTAACCATAATTAATTAATTCCACCCTAAATAAGTGTGAAAGTGTGCTACAACACTTTACAACACCATAAATAAGGTACAATTTAGGTACATTTTGTTTGGAAAAGGGGCCCATTAAGCTCCATTAATTAAATAAACTGTAGAAAAGTGTGAAATTGTGTTACAACACTTTAACAAGGTACAATTTGAGCACATTTTAATTAAACTGAGGCCCTAGAATAATGTGAATGTGTACAACACATTACAACATTACACCAAGGCACCATTAGGTTAATTCAATGTCAAATATTTCCAAATTAAGTAAGGAAAAGGGATACTTTTTTCATTACTACACATTCAATTTGATTACATTGCACCTCTTGATTCCCCCCTTAGAAAAAATTATACTAACTATTTAAGAAATTTCCTATGAACAATACTTGATGTTTTTACCTGGTATAGGGAAGAGATGGGTTTATCCCTATCTTACACATGAGGTTAACTTCATGGGATTGGTGCAGGGGCACCAAGTGCACTTTTGGGTAAATGTTGTCAAGTAGGGTCTTGTGTTATATTTTAAATAGTTTGAGTATTTTTTGTTCAAATAAATTCATATATACCATTTATTTATGTAATGAGTCCATTAGGTGATAGGAGGTCCAATTTGTAAAATATTGCAAAGTATGCAAAAGTTGTCAATATGGAAATTGCAAAATTGTCAAAAAAGATGTAAAAATGCAAATTTGTGGAATCCCAATGGTCATGGGAGTTGAAAGTTAGTTTTTGGATGGTTTTAGGAGGGAAAAGGAATTTATATCTTTGATGTGTCATTGTAAAGGTTGGTTGGCAAGTTTTGAAGAAATCATCTTGAAAGTTCTCAAATTTTAGTGTTTTTCCAGAAAATTTGCTAATTTCTTGGTCTGTATGAATATGTACAATGTGTTTTAAGACTAGATGATTTAGAATCATTTATATATATGTTTTTACCTCATTCTAGAGTTTATTTTATCAAATATTATTATGTTTGAAGGATTTGTTAGTGAAATCTTTGTGGCAGCCTGAAAACAAGGGATTAAGGGTTTGCAAACTCCAAAATGTAAAAAGACCCATTCCACCTTTTGTAAATGTTGTTTCTAAGTGGAATTGGTCCCAATTATTTAGGATTAGGAGTTCAAGTGATTCTTGAGATCATTGAAGGTGAGTTGATGGGGTTTGTAGGAAGCCCTAGTTGTGAAAGATTGTGATTTTGAGTGAAAATGAGTGGTTTAGGGGTGTAAAAGTATGAAATCTGTTGGGGCAGTAAAATTTGTTGATTGTATGAGCATGTATAGGAATATTTGAGGGTGTTTGAAGTGGTGGAATGGTTAGAGAAGGTATGGAAGGTTGATTTCTGATAAAACCCTATGAAGATTGCTAAAAAGGAGGGTTTCAAGGTTAGGTGCATTAGAGGCCGGTTCTTCTAATAAAATTTGTGGAATCTATGGTTTTGTAACTTTTTGAATGCTTCCCAAGTGAGTTTGGAGGTTGGGAAGAAGATTAGAGACAAGTTCCTTTGTAAAAGTGACCTAATTTGAGGTCTAGGACAGAGTAGGTGCCTTGTTTTGATGAATTTGTTCCAAAGTAGCCTATTGAGGTTTTATAATATGATTTTGTATGCCCTAAGGGGTATCTAAAAAGGTGTTGGTATTGATTTGAAAGGGCCTTCTCTAAAAGATATACCCAATTCATTCAAGTGGAAATACTACAAGGAGTTAGTGAAGGTTTGATGTGATAAGGAGAAGTTGGAGTTTTATGACTTGGTGAGTTGTTGTTTTTGATTGAGATTGTGTTGATTATTTTGAAGACCTCCCTGTTTGACATTAGGATGTTATATTTTTCCCTACATGATGGATAGAAAGAGAGATATAATATTACAAATTTAGTGTTCTATTCAACCATAGATAATTCTTGATGTGTTTCATAATGATGGAAGGTCATGAACTTTCCTATATGTTCATGTTGACATTTATCCTTTTATCTAACTATCTAGGATCAAACAAGTGTTTATCTCTACTACTATAAGTCATATGTAGATATTGTTTGGTTGTAGTGCAAGATGACATGTACATGGTTCATGAAATGTCAATCAATAGCCCTTGATTAGTCATGAGGGGTGGTTGTATTTCATATGGAGATATTATAAATTAAATATAATGTATTCATGCTAACACCATGGTACTTTCATGAGATGGTTTAATATATAACCCAATTTAATATTCTCCAAACATCAAGTTCTTTAAGTATTTAAATTACATAGAATTAAAAATTATCAAAAAGTTTAAGAATTAAATATTTGATATATTTTTAAACTATTGATCAAGTATTTATCTATTAAATGCTAAGCTAATAGTTTTTTGTCAATGGTTCAAATGGCTAGATGTAAGATACACTTGTAAAATTTATATTTTCTTACATTCTTGTACAAATTTGCAACTAATTGAAAATATTGTGAGTTCAAGGTATCATGTTAGTATAATATAGGTTAAATATTGATTAGTAAAATGAAGAATCACTTAATTTATGAACTAGAGCTTGTGGCCTAGGTCTAGTTAAGTTTTAGTAAAATTTTCATGTGTTTTTGAAAGAAATGATTAATAGTTATAGCACATTTACTACCTCACACTTGAATCACATTGACTTCTATTATAATAAAAAACAATAATATTATAACCATGTAAAATCTAGATCTAATTAATATGGACTACTTCACTAGAGGTTTTGTCTAGTCATGTTATTCAAGCTTTAAAAATGATATTGTTTTATGAAACTTAAAATATGCACTTGATCCATAGGGCTACTCAATAACTTTCTATAATAATTAGAGTTCCATGTTGATATTAAAGTATCATTTGATTTGGGGAAATGGGCCTAGCTCGATTGACTAAAGCATCCTAATGTAGTTAAGAGGTCACGAGGTCTAGTATCCCCACCATCCCTGTGGTACCAAAGGGTGTGTCATGCCAATGTCACTGGTCATGTGAAAAAAAATTACTAGGTGCACTACAGTTTATAGGGGGCGACTACCCGATTTCAATTCCTGCAATCTAAAACAAGTATCATTTGATCTAAAGTTCATCGATCAAGGAATCAACTGCTACTGAACACCAATACCATTTTATCAATTCTGAACCAAGCAAACTACTTGGCCAAATGGGTGATCCCACAATAGTGGTTTACAATTTTTGGCCAAACTGGACACTGAAATTATTATTTTTAACTAAATATTCACATTTGGGCACCTATAGCGGCTAAACCGTGAGGAATTTGAAGATGATGCAAACTAGAGTCTCATCACATTTTGTCTATAGATTCTAAAAATATTTTTTTCAAAATTTTTGGAATCAAATTGCACTTCCTTTTCCATCTCCCATGAAAACTATTTTTTTCAGAAATCAACATTTTTAAAAAGTGACACGCACTGTATAACGCATAACTTTTTTTCCATGAAGGATAAAATTATAATTCTTTCGAATTTAGATTTTTAGCTCTAATATCTATTGCTTCCACTTGGTTAGATAGTTTTTTATTGAATATTTTTTCTTTAATCAAGTTTCGAATTCAAACAAATTACAATTCAAACATAGTGTGATTGTATAACAAGTAACTTTTTTTGTATATATCAAAATTATATATTTTTTTTGTTGGAGCAAGGACTTCAATATTTTTTTTTTATTGATACGCACAAGATAGATTATATTGAAATAAAGGAGAATTACAGTCGTCTGCAACGCAGGAAAAACAACCATCACCATCGTCGAACATGATAACCCAACTAACCTAATTCGGGATTTCCATAGACCCGTACATGCAACAACCGCTACCCAAAAAGACTTTGAGGATATAGACGAGGGGTCACATACTGACCCTCAACCAGCTTAATACAGAGATGTCAAAAGACAGAAAACAAAAGAAATAGCTAAAAGACATTTCAAACCCAGAGCCAACCTTTACAGGAAACCGTTAACCTCCGCAAAGCTGACAAAGCCCTCCACCCAATCCATTCCCTCCGTCGGCACCAGCTGCAATTTACGTTTCAAGAATTCCACAGCCACGTCCGCAAGCTTTCTGTGGCGGGACAAAGCTGGCCCTTTAAGATCAAGGAGGAAGGGATACACCTTGATAGCTTCCTTTGAATTCCATAGGAGGGGCAAGTCAGCCGAGCGCGGAATGCCTTTGCCTAGGAGGGCTGCCTTCAACGTATCTTCCAGACCACCGAGTAAATCCATGCGGAACAAACGCTCCATCAACTCCCGCGCCAACTTCTTCGGGGTTGCCAAATCCAAAAGCACCGCAAGGAAACGCGAGGAAATATGAGCATTATCTCTAGCAAATTCCCTTCTCAGCAGGTGTTCCTTCCCCAGAACCATCTTTACCGCAACCAACAACACAGGATCGTCCTCTAGCAAAATACGTTTCAGTCTCTGGTCTGTGATCTCCCTGAAGGCAATTTGTCTCTCCAAGGCGAACAGAGAGACCGGCGTGTCGACACCGAAACATTCTAGACCATCCAAAGAAATATATATGGTGAATTTCGATTTCTTTGACCCTTCCATGATGCCAGCTCCACCCTGCACATGAGCAAAACAAAACCAGAATACAAAAACCATGCACCGAAATGAATTTAATGGAGCCATAAATAAACCCGTGAGAGCCCGCTTGGCCTTCGCACAAGTGCCGAAAGGAAAGGACGATCATCACATCCTTGCAATGAAAGATGGCTACAGATATGATTTGAACTCCTTAAACTATAATCACTTCAGAATAAGAGAGCCACCACCCGGCCAAACAACAATCATGTCACCGGTTGTCGTGCACTACGTGTCGCCAAATGGGAGACTTGAAAGCCAAACCAAACCTCCGTTCAGACACACATTAAATCCCCGCATAAAACTGGCCGATCTCATTAAGAGGCCAACATTCCCTACTATGGGATACGGATGTCCAAGAGATGACATGGAAGTGTCACCTCAGCCTCCACTCCCTCCGTCCCAAGCCAACTCACACACCCTCAGATTAGGTGTCGAAAGAGAGGCTGTGGAGGGACCCACCCATCCACCCACTGAGCGGAGCTACATGTAACATTCTTTTAAGCCTGGGCCAGTAACCCCCAAATTAGATAAGAGATCAGCCTCCTTGTTACCTTCCCTTAAGGTGTGATTTAGCATTACATGTTCAAAGCTGTCCAATAGCTCAATAGCAATTTCCAGAAATACATTTAGTTTCCAATTGTGAATCTGTCTTGATCGCAAAGCGTTAATAACTAATGTAGAATCACCTTCAATGACCAAATTTTTGATACCTAGTTCCTTATTGAGTTTGAGACCAAGCACTAGAGCCTGAAATTTAGCTTCATTATTTGTCCCAACCACAAGGGGTTGAGCAAGTTTTCCAAGAATCGCTCCAGTGTTTGATCTGATAATGCACCCCGCACCTGACGGGCCCGGATTTCCTTTTGAGGCACCATCGAAATTTAATTTAGCCCAACCTGGTTTAGGAGGGAGCCACTGTGTCTTTTTACGTTGTTCAGAAGAGGCTGCGCCTTCTGAACAAGCCATGGGGGGGCTTTAATACCAAACCATTGTTTCAAAATCCATGCGTCCCATTTAGTGAAATTGGATTTCCTCTGTTTCAACTGCCACTGAGAGTTAAAAAGTTCTACGATACAAGCCTCTACCTTGCACTGTAGCCTTGGGATCAATAATTCTTTATCCTGAAATAGACGTCTGTTACGTTCCTTCCAGACTTCCCATATGAGGATCGAAGGACTCATTACCCATAGGTCACCAAAGATTGTGTTGTGCTTGTTGCCTAGCCACGAGATTAAACTGTCAAGTAAAGAGTCTAGAAAAACAGTTGACCACTTCAGTTTAGTGCACAGCCAAGTCCACATTTGATATGTGAAGCTGCAATTTAAAAGTAAATGATTTACACTCTCCTCAGCGTTCTTACATAAGGGGCATCTGGTTGGGCCAAGATAGCCCAACTTTGAAAACCTGTCTCCTGTCAATATTCGGCCTTGGGCAGCAGCCCAAGTGAAAAGCCCTGCTTTTGGGAGGCATACCTTATTCCAACACAAATTTAGAGGGAGAGTTGTTGAGGGTTCATGGGAAGTTAACATCTTGTAACCAACTTTGGTCGAATAAACACCATTTGTAGCAGCAACCCACCGAATGCTATCTTCCCCTTTTCTGACCCAAATCCTACGAGCTTCCATTACTCGTTCGAATAAATCTATTTCATGATTTTCCACATTCAAGTTTCGCACCGATTTCCACTTCACAAAACTGCCCCCTGAAGCTTCTTCAAGAACAAAGTAATCCCTGACTTTTAAGCCCCAGGATTGTTTAGTCTTCTCCATTAATTTTGAGAGTTCAGGCATGTCTGTGAGGACTGGGTAGCCTTCCCATGAGTCGTCCCAGAAAGAGGCTTCCTGGCCCTCCTTGATTTCCCAAGTAATGAAATCTGTAATCAATTCTCTGCAACTTTTAATGAAATTCCAAATTCGAGACCCAGCTGGTAGAATTTTTGCATAAAGAAAGTAATTCGGATCATGTTCCAGGTATTTTGCCCTGACGATCTTGACCCATTTAAGATCTGGCCTGGAATGGATTGCCCAAACCAATTTAGCCCCCAATGCCTTATTTTGTTTAAGAATGTTTCTTAGACCAGAACTGTCATTTTCCTTCTTTTCACAGACCTTTTGCCAGTTAATAAGGGGAATTTTTTTTTGTTCATAACTGCCTTTCCAAAAGAAGTCCCTCATTACTTTATTTAGATCTTTGCTAGCACCACTATTTAACTAGAGACAGGATATCAAGTAAATTGGCAGGGCTGAAATGACTGATTTGAGCAAAGTTAGTCTCCCAGCCCAAGAGAGCCACCTATTCTTCCAAGATGAAATTCGGTCTTTACATCTACTCACTATTGAGCTCCAAGCACTATTGCTTTTGGTGCCTCTATCCAATGGGAGGCCTAAATATTTGCAAGGCAATTTCCCCATTTTGAACCCTAGAATTCTCAATATTTGCACCTCATTTGGACAGGATGTATTAAAGAAAAAGACCTCTGATTTGACCTTATTAACCTCTTGACCTGAGGCCCTAGAAAAAACTTCGAGCAGCAATTTTAACTTTTGCGCCTCCTTTGCCGATGCCTCACCAAACATCATTGTATCATATGCAAATTGTTGATGTGTAATATTGGGAAGACTGCTGGTGACTTGCAAGCCTTGAATCTCCCCTGACCGTCTAGCATTTTCTATCGATCTCCCTAATGCTTCTACCATTATAATGAATGAAAATGGAGATAGAGGATCACCTTGTCGCAGCCCTCTTGAGGCAGCGAAGAAACCTTCCGGAGAGCCATTTACAAGCACTGAGAAATGCGGGCAGGCTACCCAGCCAAAGATCCAATTCAACCACTCCTTCTGAAAACCAAAAGCCTCCATTACCTTAAAGAGGAATCTCCAATTCACTCTATCATACGCTTTTTTTATATCCAACTTTAGTAGCATGCCTCTTTTTTTTAATTTCTGAATTGAGTGAATGACTTCTTGGGCAATGATTACCCCATCTAAGATAGAGCGTCCTGGAACGAAGCCTGTCTGTTCTTCAGAGATAATGGTGGGAAGAATTCTCTTTAAGCGGTTCGCTACTACTTTAGCCAAAATTTTGTAGATTGTGTTACAGAGCGAAATTGGGTGGAAGTCTTCCCATCTGTCAGGTTTATCTTTCTTTGGAATTAGAGCGATTAAGGTGTTATTGGCTTCCTTGAGAACCCTGCTATTTAGTCTAGAATCTTCAATAGCTTCCCAGATATCCTTTCCCAGAAAGTGCCAGCATTTCTGAAAAAAACCAGCTGGGAACCCATCTGGACCAGGGGCCTTCTCTGGCTGCATCCCAAAGATAGCCTCTCTTACTTCCTCTTCAGAGAACTTTGCATTCAAAGCTTGCATTTGAAATGGGGAAACCAATTTCGGGATAGATTGCAAAGAAACATTTTGAGCTTGCAGATTTGAGCCTTCCCAATCATTAAGCAAATCCTGAAAAAAAGAGACCGCAGAAAGCTTGATTTCCTCTGCATCTTCCAGCATTCTTCCATCCCCATCATAAAGACAGGTGATTCTGTTAAATTCTCTTCTGGCCTTTGTGGAATTGTGGAAAAATTTAGAGTTCCTATCACCAGATTCTAACCAAACTTCTCTAGATTTTTGGCGCCAAAAAATTTCTTCTTTGGAGAGGATGTCGTTCATCTTATGGGATAAAGCCTTTTCCTTCATGTAGCACTTTTCATCCATGCCTTTCTTCATAATTTCCTCAGCTAAGGAATCTAATTCTGCCTCCGTTTGCTCTTTCTCTCTGAAGATATTTTTAAAACTCTCTTTGTTCCATTGTTTGAGGCGCTGTTTCAAATATTTAAGCTTTGTAATTACATTGAAAAGACTTGAGCCACCCGGGGAACATTCCTTCCACCATTGTTCAAGAAGCACTAACACGTTTGGGTCTTTAAACCACATCATTTCGAATTTAAAAGGACATCTGATTGGACCTTTCTCCCCAGTAATAAGCAATTGCACTGGGAGATGATCAGAGCCAGAACCAGTGTTTATCTTGCTCTCGAAAGAAAAAGGAAAGGAACCCAAATTTCCTTTGAAGAAAAAACAATCTAATTTTTTCGCAATGCTTCCAAACCCTTTCCTACGATTTGTCCAAGTGAAAAGACCATTGCCTATGGGGATTTCAAGAAGAGAGTTTCTCTCCACAAAATCACAAAAATCTCTTTGGGACTGAAGAGTTTTCCCAATTCCCCCTAACTTATCCTCCCTTTTGAGAATAGCATTGAAATCCCCCCCTAAAAAACTACAATCTTGATGTAGGTCTTGCAAAACAACCTCCAACTCTTGCCAAACTAATTTTTTCTGGGAGCTCAACAGAGGACCATACACGTTTATTAAATTGAAATGCAGGTTCGAGGATAAACTCCTTACCTTACATGCCAACCAGTGTTTGCTAATCTTCAAAGCCTCCAAAAAGATTGACTGAGGCTTCCAGATAATTAGTAAACCTCCTGAGGCGCCTTCAGCTTCCGAACCAAGCCATTTCCAGGATCTTAGCTTCCTGGCAAATTTTTCCAGATCCGACTTATCTAGTTTTGTTTCTTGAAGAAGACAGATTTCTACTTGACACATCTCAATGTGGCGCCTAATTAGGTTCCACTTGTTAGGGGCATTTAAGCCCCTAAGATTCCAGGTTAATATTTTCATTGTTGTTCAGGAAGGGCTCCACCCTTCCCTACTTTTATCATAGTATCAATTTTTTTTTGGCCGTTGGCTTCCCCGTCCAACTTTCTTTTCTCCTGATTTGGGATCCTGCCCCTCTTTTTATGATCCCCACAATCTGGAGTTAGCTTAAGGATGTCCCTTCTGTGGATACCTAACCGAGATTTTGCTGCCTGCAGATCCTCTGCAAGCTTCCACTTCCTACCTGATTGTGGGCTTAGCAATTCGGTTGTGGCTTGATCGTCTGAATCCCAATCCTCCATTTCTGCCAGATTGAAACCCATCTCCAACGAGCCTGACCTTGATTTAGCCGCCTCTGCTAATTCCACAAGTTCCTTTCCTACTTCAATCAGGGAGTCCAGCTCTGCATTCATGCCGCTATCCCCCATTAGAGCTAGTGTTTCTGATATTTTGTCGTCTAACTCTTCAAACTGAACCCGCCTCTCCCCTTGTTCTTCTTGGGTGATCTTCCTCCCTGCAACTTCATCCCTGGGGGTAGCAGATGGAGTCCCAGTTAACAAAGCACCCCCTATGGGAGCCATATGGACGCTATTTGTTTTAGGAGAAACCCTAGAATCCTCTGAAGGGGACTTCTTACGTCCTTGCTTGGGTGATATTGGAGATTCTTGTAAGATTCGTGCCGCTGCACGAAGGTTTGCCGAAGGGGTTTCCACCATGCTGGATTTACCTGCCGCTTCCTTATGTGATCTGCAACCTAGCGTGCGTACCAGGTTATTGCGCATTAAAGAGTCCCTTACTAATTTTTGAACCTTAACCCCATAATCCGTGATGAGCTCAATCTCACTCCAGAACGATCTGTCCAAAGTGTTTTCCACACAAATACGCACATAGGTTTGATTCCTCTTTGCCAGTTTCCTTTCTTCTGCACAAACAAAAGTGCCCAACTGGTTGGCAATTTCTTCAAGAATGGAGGGCACCCAGTATTCCTGTGGGAGATCTGGCAAGCTATACCAATCTTGAATAAATTCCATTTCGTGGGTTGAAGGATCGAAACCCATATACCACTTTCTTAAATAAAAGCCGCAACCATCAAGAACCCAAACCCCATTTACTATTTTATCTCTAATGGTGCAGGAAGGGCACATGACTAAGAAAAAGTCATTTTGGAGCATTTTAAACTGCAGCTCCTCACCCCACCGTTCTTTCCACCAACTCACCAGATAATCCCAGTTCAGATTCTTCCCGAACCACTTGCCAAACAAACCTAATTTTTCTAACCTCAGGACTTCTGCTTGCAAATTCGAAGAGCTGATTACGACTTTGGTTCTTCCACTTTCACCTTCTTTGGACATGAAAGATACATGATTGTTCTGTTCCTCCTTTGAACTTTCTTCCCTGACTTCCTCCCATACCTTGGGCACAGACTTTTTTTGCCATTCCATTCCACGCTTCCCATTTCTGGAATTAGGGTTTTTCTGCGTTGATGATTTGCTCGGCCTTGAAGGAATATTTTGCCCGAGATTAGCTTCATTCTGATAACGCGGTCTGCGAAAAGCATCATTCCTGTATTGACTGTACTTGTTCCTACCACGGGAGGGTCCCGCAACCTTATTCTGTAGATGCCCGTGACTCTTGCTCGTAGAAAAGCGATCGAGCGTGACATGATTCTATGGACGGGCCCATCGATCCTGCCTCCAAACATGATCAAAATCCCCAGACCAGTTCACGTTGGGGCCCCCACGGCCACTGCATCCACTCCTAAACTTTTCCGACCGTTGCTTGCCTCCATGACCGTTGTAGAGCTCCATCTTTCCGCCGCAAGGACTTCAATATTTGGTGCACTCATATTTTTCAATTTTTTTTGCTAATCTACTATTTTTCCATGTGTAGAACAAAGACCTTCATTTTCGATGAAAAGCCTATGTTTAATAAAACTAAAAAAACAAATACATAATAAAACCAAAACATATTAAAATTATATTCGTTGGATAGCTCATTCTGAGGACTACTTGATTCTGGTTGGGTTTGTGAAGACTCCTCCATTTTCATCCTCAACTCGAGCTTCAAAGCGTAAAAATTTAGGTTTTTTTTTTTCAGGGGGAGAATGAGGAATAAGGGGGGTTCGTACGAACACTTAGGGGTTTGAGTGAACCACCTTCAATATGCATTTCCTTTTTTTTTTGGGTGAGACATGTGGGCCTAGTAATTAATGGTTTCGCTTGAACCCTAGTTCAGACGAACCCCTTTTGGGTTCGGTAGAACTTGTAGGCTCATTAGAACTCCTAAAATCATTTTTTTTTGCCTTGGGCTAATTTTTTCTTAGTTTTCCTTCCTCCATCAAATTGTAAAGCACTATTGTGGCTTCACCCAAATACAAACCCTTACTCATCAATCATCACTATGTAATCTACTAACATAATAGTTTTAGGTAAATGATTTGATTATATAATACATACATAATTAATAAATTTATCTATAAGGGTACAAAGATGCAACTAACTTCAAAAATGTAGAAAGGTACCAGTTTAGTGTGATCCAAACATGTAGTTCAAGGTATCAAGTTAGTGTTCAATAGTTCATATTTAAATTAGTAAAATTAAGAACTTGACTCATTTTATGAATTTTATAAACTAGGTCTAGTTGTTGTAGAAATTTATGTTATTGAAAGAAATAATTAATCTATTGAATGCCTCTTTTATCTTGTTTGAGGAAAAAAAACTATCCTCCTCGCTATTTTCAAGGATCTTTTTACATTTTTTCAAGACAAATCTCTATCATCTTCTCTTGGGGAAACTATACCAAAATATTTTCAGCTATTACAACCATCTCTCAAAGCACTTTTTAATCATTTTCTTCTTCTACAATAGTTTGAGACTCTTCAAGAAGAGCTTTCATTTCTACATCTTTCACATTCATTAAGGTCATCCTTGTTGTAACAGTCTTATTGTGTTATTTTATTTTCCCTATTCATTGTACGATAATTTCTTCAATATATAATTAAATATATTTATCATTTTAAAAATTGAATGTGATTATCAAAGTTGAATTGTATGTATATATATAATCATTTTAGTCTATTTAAATATAATAAGATATTATGAGATCACATTTAAAAAGCAAGGAGTCTTTTTCTTTTTTTTTCAAATGCATCAAGTGTGTTAATCATCTATTGTCATACATCAATTCACAATATTTTTACGCCGAAGGCGTCCCCACGCTGAGATTTTGCAACCCATTTTCATGCCGAAGAATGGAGATTGCAGGATAGACGATGGACTACCATGGAACGCATC
The DNA here is from genome assembly GCA_007258455.2 of Sequoia sempervirens. Classification (NCBI taxonomy): domain Eukaryota; kingdom Viridiplantae; phylum Streptophyta; class Pinopsida; order Cupressales; family Cupressaceae; genus Sequoia; species Sequoia sempervirens. The sequence goes on along the minus strand of VDFB02000015.1, from coordinate 529,257,014 downwards.
GCAGCGGTTCATCGTCGAATGGTGCAGATTAGCGGTTTGGGGATGGACTACGAATCTCAGTCATTCATCATTTTTCTCCATTTTTCCGGCCGTTTTTGCCTGCTTTCCCTGCTAACCACATTCAATTTTTAAAATGTTAAAAAAAGATTTTTAAAATCAAAAGACAAAGTCATGATAATAAAGTAATATACTAAAAGAGTGGTTCACGTCTTGAATCAATGAAATATTAAAATAGTGAAATCTTACTACATCCAAAATATCGACCCAATAAAAGAGACCAAAAATCAAAGTCTTTAGCATGAGCCCTGGCCCACAAGTTGCGTGTAATGGAAGCCAAGGAATTATATAATGTTCAAAGATTCTATAAGACTCCGTCCTCCTTATTATCTTAAAGGAGAAACATACAATAAATGGAATCTTTTGAAACATACAAAGCTATCCTTCCCAAGCTGGTAGGCCACGTGGGGAAACAAAGATCAAATGTGACACAAAACCGACTTAAGCGTGGACTTACCATCCAATGTCTGCACACAAAATAACAATGTTTTCTAAATAATTTTTTTTATTTTTAAATTTAAAAATAAAAACAATTGGTATTAGGTATTTTGGTTGGGGGAATTATGGTATTATTTTGGATTGAAGGATTGACAAATATTCATTTATTCAAATTTTAAATTATTAAATTATTAATGAAATCTTTACAAAATCTTAAGTCTTTGTCTATTTTTTAGATAAGGTTGTTCACTTGGTCGTTGCCTTCCTAATGCTTGTCAAAATTAGACATATATCAAATCTTAAATGCATTAATGATTGGAAATAAATGATAAAATAATATTATGCTTGATAATAGTGTGTAGCCCTAGTCTACACAAAGAACTATTATTGTAGAAGAAGAAAATGATTAAAAAGTGCTTTGAGAGATGGTTGTAATGACTAAAAATATTTTGTTATGGTTTCCCCAAGAGAATATGATAGAGCTTTGTCTTGAAAAATTGTAAAAGGATCCTTGAAAATAGTGAGGATAGTTTTTTTTTTCTCAAACAAGAGAAAAGAGGTATTACTTTCTCATTTCAACATTACAACACACATTGTAAATGAGCCATACAAAAAGTAGGATTTAAAATTTTGATTTTTTTTGGACATCTACACAACATGCTCCCATTCACGAGAATTTTATTGAAATTAGACATGTAGGTTGGTAACATATTATCTTTCAATTCAATATAAAAATTTCATATAGAAATATTAAAATTTATCATTAAAGCATGGACTAAGGTGAGTTCAAAACATAAATGTAAAATTGCACAAGTATGCAATTTTCGATTCTACATTTTTCCCTCACTTTACTAAGCTAATTACACTAAGAAATGAATTGTGCTAAAGTAAATAATAAAATGCGAGAAACATGAAAATAATGATACCTCAAAAAATGATATTGTAAAGGATGAAAAACCTTTCTAAGAAGAATAGCCATGCCCTAGATTTGAGTTCGATGAAACTTTGTGGTATTCAACTCTAAACTCCTACAAGGTTTATTGTTAGAATAAAAATTCACGCATCTTGTAAAATTAAATATATCAATTTCCATAAATTAGAGGAAACTAATATAGAGAGAAAAAAAATTAAAAGAAAAAAGTTCAAAAGAATATTCAAAAAAGGGTGAAGGGTACCCACAAGAAGTTAGGTCTACAAAGAGGGGAAGTTTCAAGCAAGAGTAAAATGTCGATAGGAATAGTTACCTATTTTAAAGAAAAATGGGTACCTGTTTAGCAATGAGTTCCCCAACCTAAGATCAAAATAGGTACCCATTATGCTTTTGGATCCCATTTCAAAATAGGTACCTATTCAACCTATAATTATTTAATTTTAAAATAGAATATTGTTATTAACATTTCCCCAGCCTCTACCAATGAACAATGACTAGGCGAAACATGTGCCTATTTTTGGAGCTCTTTACACCACCAAACTTCACTTGCTACCTCCTCCCATCAATATTGCGAGCTTTCACAACCTCCAACTTAGGATTCTAATTTTTTTCTATTTTTTGACTATATATATTTAATGTTTATATTTTGAAATTAGGTTTTACATTTTGGCTTACATTTAACGTTATATTTTGAAATTAGGATTTACATTTTGGCAATTTTTTAGGATATCTTAATCTGGGTATGTGCAGGATCATCATGGAAAAAACAGGCCCTTAAGTGGCAAAAAATTTAGAAAAATCAGATTTAGGAAACTTGACGTAAAAATTTGAATAAGTTATCTATATTATTTCAAAAATATGTAAGAATAAAATATGTAGAAAATTGAATGTATTTTTTAAACTACTAGGTTTGTTTAAAAAAAATCTATTTAGTGAAAAATAGAAATTTCAATGCAGGTACTTAAATTTCAAGGAAAAAATAAGAAGTAGGTGTAATGTCGACCACCATAACCACAATAAAATGATAATATTTTTTTATAAGATTTTAGATATAAATAGAGGACTCATGCCCTGATGTGATGCATATTTTTTTGTAATTTTTTTCCAAGTAAATAATTAATTATGATTTTTCATTACAACTTTTAAAAAATATAAAAATTGTATGTTTGACCACCTTAACTTGGCCAAAACTTCATGAAATTCAATATTTCTTTATTTAATCCTATAGTATGCAAAGCATAGAGTGTAACGCATGTTTTGGATTCAAAAAATGTGATACCGTTTGAAAGCTATAGATGTTTTTCAATCACCTATCAATCAAAACTTTAATTGTAATTTGAATAGTAAATGAATAATAATTACTTCTTAAATTCAAAGTAAAGCATAATTTGAGGTTGGGGCCCTAGCTCGGTTGGCTAAATCTTTCTTGTTGCAGGAGGTTGGTCACAAGGTCTAGTCTCCCCCACCCCCGTGGTACCGGAGGGCGTGTCGCACCAGTGCCGCTAGTCACGTTAAAAAGTTTACCAAAGCGCCTGCAGTTTATAGGGGGTTGTGCTACCTGATTCCTGCAATCTAAAAAAAAAAAGTAAAGCATAATTTATATTGGTGGAAAGTTGAGAATCTCCTTTAAAAACCCTTTTTGTTTCATCAATTTTGGGTAAAAAAATAGTCGTTAGCGACATACCCATCATATTGCCACTTTTTGGCCCATCATGATCCTGCACATACCCATCTCCATACTGAGGATGAACTTTATAGCTCTTAAATATTTCATATTAAAATGTGTAGAAATTTGGGCTTTCATTTATTTTACTATATCCTTATTATTTCTAATGACTTAGATATTGTCGACATAAAAATAAATAATAAAAAAGCGATCATTGACCTACTTATTAGTAATCACAATGACCAAATTAAATATGAATAAATCTAAGTTTCAAGACATTTGAGTCAAACCTCTAGTACAACATCCTAGTAGATTAATGTAGACCTTACATAGAACTTTTTAGCTTAATACTACATAAATTCCCTTCCCTTAATAACGAAAATATTAAAAGCTAAGACACGTCAATAGCTTCATCTAGATCCCCATGTTAAAAAGTTGTTTTAACATCCATTTTATCTACCTCAAAATTTGAAGCAATAAAAATAGAAATTTATAACTTCTAATAGAATTGCCAGTTTAGAAATAGGAGAGAAGATTTTGCTAAATTATATTCTCTCAACTTGGTAATATCTCTTTACTATTATATTATGACATCATGAACTTTAATGATAAATTACTCATACGTCTCTTAGGTAGTGTTCTCATTCTTAAATATCATACATAGCATTGGATCTTTTGTTTACCATTTGGACATTTTATTGCTCCTTATATACATGTTCCATATAAACACACTCAGGTATATAAAAATATCTTTATATGACTAACTTCAAACCTATGGATGTAATGTAACTCCTTGTTTGACTTAGAGTCAACTAGTTAAACTTAGAGACACTCTAATTTGATTGATGTGAGTTCTCCCTTCCAACATGCACACTACCTAAAATAGATAGTCCAATATCTTATCTTTCAATTACACTTTATATACCCACATATAATTCTATTTTGCATCCATTATAATATGTTTAGAAAGAATTGAAGTAAGTCTTACATGGAATCTTGGGATTTCATCCATGTGTGGCATTCAATAGATTAATCATTTCTTTCAATAACATAAATTTCTAGAAAAACTAGACCTAGTTTATAAAATTCATAAAATGAGTCAAGTTCTTAATTTTACTAATTTAAATATGACCTATAATTGAACACTAACTTGATACCTTGAACTACATGTTTGGATCACACTAAACTGGTACCTTTCTACATGTTTGAAGTTAGTTGCATCTTTACGTACCCTTATAGATAAATTTATTATATATGTATTATATAATAAAATAATTTACCTAAAAATATTATGTTAGTAGGTTACATAGTGATACTTGATTGATGAGAAAGGGTTTGTATTTGGCCAAGTAGTTCACTTGGTTTAGAATTGATAAAATGGGATTGGTATTTAGTAGCAGTGATTCCTTGATTGATGAACATTAGATCAAATGATACTTTTTTTTCGATTGCACGAATTAGAATTGGGTAGGTGCCCCCTATAAACTGTAGTGCACTTGGTAAAAAAAATCATGTGATCGGTGACGTTGGTGCAACATGCCCTCTAGTGCCATGAGGATGATGGGGAGACTAGACCTCGTGACCTCTTTCTTGCAATAGGATGCTTTAACCAATCGAGCTAGGCCCACTACCTTAGATTAAATGATACTCTAATATCAACATGGAAATCTAATTATTATACAAAGTTATTGAGTAGCCCTATGACTCAAGTGCATATTTTAAGTTTCATAAAATAGTATCATTTTTAAATCTTGAATAACATGACTAGACAACACCTCTAGTGAAGTAGTCCATGTTAATTAGATCTAGATTTTACATGTTATAATTTTATTATTTTTGATGATAATAAAAGTCAATGTGATTCAAGTGTGAGGTAGTAAATGTGCTATAACTATTAATCATTTCTTTCAAAAATACATGAAAATTATACTATAACTTAACTAGACCTAGGTCACAAGCTCTAGTTCATAAATTAAATGATTCTCCATTTTACTAATTAATATTTAACCTATATTACACTAACGTGATACCTTGAACTCCCAATGTTTTCAATTAGTTGCAAATTTGTACAAGAATGTAAGAAAATATAAATTTTACAAGTGTATCTTACATCTAGCCATTTTAACTATTGGCAAAAAACTATTAGCTTGGCATTTAATAGATAAATACTTTATCAATATTTTAAAAATATATCAAATATTTAATTCTTAAACTTTTGATAATTTTTAATTCTATATAATTTAATACTTAAAGAACTTTCAATGTTTGGATAATATTAAATTGGGTTATATATTAAACCATCTCATGAAAGCACCATGATGTTAGCATAAATATATTATATTTAATTTATAATATCTCCATATGAAACACAACTACCCCTCACAACTAATCAAGGGCTATTGATTGACATTTCATGAAACATGTACATGTCATCTTGCACTACAACCAAATAGTATCTACATATGACTCATAGTAGTAGTGATAAATAATTGTTTGATCCGAGATAGTTATATAAAAGGATAAATGTCAACATAAACATATATGAAAGTTCATCACCTTCCATCATTATGAAACACATCAAGAATTATCTATGGTTGAATAGAACACTAAATTTGTAATATATTATATCTCTCTTTCTATCAATCATGTAGGAGAAATTATAACATCCCAGGAAGTAACCTCATGTGTAAGATAGGGATAAACCCATCTCATCCTTATACCATGTAAAAACATCAAGTAGTGTTCATAGGAACTTTCTTAAATAGTTAGTATCTATTAGTATATACTCAATTTTTACTTTCCTTAATTCACCCATCTCCTTAATAAAGTGATATATTAAAAATACACATGTTTAGTTTAAGCATGGTAAACAAATTAAATCTACCAAATAAATTTCAATCTATCAAATAAATTAGAATACTTATAAGATTATCATCATGCATGTTGAACCATTATAGAATATAAATATCTAAATTATGTACATAAGCTTGAAAATTGATTTGTTTGGACTTATCTTCTAGTGTTTAAGTTTTATCGTATCTCTAGGGTTTGAATTTTATCATGTATGTATATATAGAGTTTCTAAATTTATATATTGAATCAATGTACAAAAAAAATATAAATTAGGATTCATGTTCTAATTTGAATATTATCTTATTCAAATTGTACATAAATAATAGGAAATGTAAATGTGTAAGCAACATGATTTCTAAGGCATGATATTTATTTTTAAATTATAATTTTAAATTTTTCTTTGATATATTAAATGTTTCTTTGATGCAATATTTAACACATTGTATTAATTATAGATCTTGAACTTATAAAAATTATATTTTATTTAAAAATTTACTGCATAATATTTCATTATGTAATTAGTTTGTTGATAATTCTCATCTATTTTTTTTAACATGCAGGTGGCCTGATGGTGCGAACACCTTCACCTAATGAATTTTTAATAGATGATATTTTGCATAACTCAAGCAACCTCAAACCCCCCCACCTCAACACTCTCCACCTCAAAGCCCTACCTCAAAATACCCCACCTCAAAACCCCCATGTCAAAACCCCCCACCACCTCCACTTGATGAGGCTCAATTATGAGAAAAAATAATGAAAATATAAACATAATTCAAGAAAAAATTAACTTGATAAAAAATGAGCCTCATATGTCTCCCCATCTAACATTGTTTAGACCTTCAATGCAACCTATTGTTGATTTAGTTTTATCTATTGATGCAGATTTAGGTAGTTTTTGTTGTTTGAGAGAAGAGAGGAGGTAGTTCTACACATATAGACATGTAGAGAGATCCTTGATCTTCATATTACCAAATAAACAATAGCCCCATATTTAATTAACCCTGCGACCAATCAACCAATAGCTCCAAATAAAAAATAATATTTTTAATTAGGTGGTTTAGGCATCCCAAGTTGCCAAGTTACATTTTTGGGAGTGATGCTAGATGGTCCTTGATCATCCACCATATGCTAATTGTGAGGTACCACTATACTTTTTGAGAAAATTATGGGTAGAGTTTGAGATGGGTTTAAAACCCAATTATTTTGATATATGAGATCATCCCAAGGAATTGGTTGTGGAATGCCACAATACAAACTAGCAGTTGCACAATATTCAATGAGCAACAAAATAGCTAATAGGCACCTACCGATTTTGTTTTCCCATAAAGTTCTCCCTATCAACGTCAACATCAAACTGGAGGAGATCTCGGTGGGGGAAGCCAAACGTCAATGCTCGAATAGATCCATTCCACCGACATCTAGAAGAAAAGGGAAGAATTTAACCAATGCATCCGGATCTTCCAACAATGCAAGGTCACGAGGATGGGGAATACCCTTACCCAACATTTAGTCATGGCCAAAGTCCTTTCCAAACCAACCAGCATGTCCTTCCTAAACAACAACTTTATGATCACCCTCAAATCAGCTTTGGAAACCTCCACATCTAACAAACCAGCCCAGACATGAGACAAAATGTTAGAGTCCAGCCGATATCCCTCCGTACCTGCCATAAAACCTTTACCAATGATGCATTTTACTGTTGTGAAGGTGAGATAATCTGGGTGTTGAATTATTCGACACAACTAGAGAGAAGTCATTGGGAAAATATATCTCTCACTCATATACACACACTTCCTCTTTCTCCTTCTCTGCCTCTATCTCTATCTCTCTATCTTTTCACCTATGTATACCTCTTTCTATTACTTATCTCCATCACCTTCTTTCTCTCTCACTGTTTCCCCCTCTATCTCTATCTCCCCATCTCTTCCCCCCTCTCTCACTCATCTCTCTATATCTTTCTATCTATATCTCTCTTTATCTATCTCCCTATCTTTCTCCCTATACATCTATATCCTTTCCCTCTCCCCCCTTCTTCTCTCTCTATCTTATTCATTCCATCTCTCCCTCCATCTCTTCTACTCTATATCTTTATCTTTATTTCTCACTCAATCTCCTTCTCACTCATCTCTCTATCTCTTTCTATCCATATCCTTCTCTATGTATATCTCCCTATCTCTTTATCTCTTTTCCTATCCCTCTCTATCTCTCAATATCACCCTCTATCTATATCTCTCCCTCTCTCTCTCCCTCTCCCTCTCTCCCCCTCTTCTTCTCTCTCCCTCCCTACATATATCTCCCTCTTCCCCATCTCTCTCTCCCTTTCTCTCTCCCTCCCTCTCTCTATCTCTCTCCCATCTCTCCTTCTCTTGCTCCATCCCTATCCCCTATCCATCTTTATATCTCAACCTCTCTCTCACTTTATCTTTCCATATATCTCTATATCTATTTCTTTCTCTTCCCATTTATCTATCTCTCCCTCTCTCTCTCTCTCTATCTCCCCCTATTTATATCTCCTATTTCTATCTCCCTCTCCATCTCTATTTGTCTTTCTCTACTTCTCTCTATTTCTCTCTTTTTCTCTCTTCCTCTCTCCCTCTATATCTCCTTATATCTCTATCTTTATATCACTCTATCTTGCCATATATCTCTCTATATCTCTATCTCTCCATCTTCCTCTTCTTCTTTATCTCATTATCTCTTCCTTTCTATCCATCCCCCTCTATCTCTCCCCTTTATCTCCCTATCTCTCTATCTTTATTTCTCCCTCTATCTCTCTCTATATCTAATCTATTTGTATCCCTCAAGTGTCCTCTCTCATTCTATATTCATCTCTACCTCTATCTATTTGTCTCTTTTCCTCTCTCACTCGATATTAATCTCTACCTCTATATTCCTCTCTTCCCCTCCATCTCTAGAAATGTCCCCCTCTCTCTACCCACCCATCTCTCTCCCTATCTCTCCCCCTCCCTCTTCATAGACCTTCATTGTTTTCTTGATTGAAAGATTTTCTTTCACTCATTTTTAGAGACCTTTGTTGCACAACAATATCATTTTATGAATGGCCAACCAATTGAACTCATGTAATACACAAATTTATGCAAAAAATAGGCTTAAAGTTTCCTTAATTGACATTCCACACCTCTTTGGCATACCCATTGCACACCAAGGTGCGATTGCTAATATATATAAATATAAAACTCAATTTTTTTAATTTTTAATTTTATTTTATAATTGCTTTGTAAAAAATCCCTAAAAAACTTGATTATTTTTTAATTTTTATATTTTCTCTATAAGAATTTTAAAAACTCAATTTATTTTTTATTTTAGATTTTCTATATAAAAATCGTTAAAAAAATTCAATTTATTTTTTACTTTTTATATTTTCTCTATAAAAATCCTTAAAAAACTCAAATTTTTCTTCTTATTTTTATATTTTCTTTTTAAAAAATCTTTTGGTTGTAACAATATATTTCTATTATAAATCTTTAAAAATCTTAATTTCTGATTTTTAATTTATTTTATTTTTTGATTTATTTTCTACAATTTTTTATGGCGGATTAGGACTCACACAAGTCATAGGTTTTTGGTCTTTGCCTTTTGCCTCTGTTTTGTCACAAGTTTTCAAGCCTCCTAGATTTTGTCGACTGTAATGCACCGAGTATCACATTAATAACAAATCAATTGTATGGTCTTCAAAAGACCCCACCAGATTACTCAATTTAGAACAAACGCTTGACATGAAACCAATGGAGTGTCTCTGCACATTCCCAATCATCTGTGTAGGTGTTGAAAAGCTTGAGTAACTTGGTTGATTTATCCCTTGTTTGCTCAGAGCATCCTACCTGCACTAACAAAAACAACTTATCAAAGGCACCCACATGCAACGCCTCCTGCTCGGGCTCCCTGTCGGAGGAATTCTAGCAAATATTCCACAAAACAGAGACTACTAATTCGGTGGCTGAATCAGACACTCAACATCTTCTTTACAATCACTGGTAGAGTTAAAGCATGTGCACAAGCAGCCGTTTGACCCTCCATGTAATAACAAAGGGTGTCCAGCGCCAACAATGCCCTTTCACAAATTCTCCGATCTACCTCTGTAAGCATTTCCACCAGCAATGGAACAACCCCCACATCCACAACCTTGCTCCGGTATATTTTCCTCAGGCCAGTGTTTTATATTATGGCCAGGCTTTCTTTTGTCACAGCTGGGCATATGGGCTCTCTCAGAAGCCGCACCAACCCCTCTCCCAATCCTTCGCTTTTCCCTATCATGTCTCTGAATTTATCCTTGGAAACCATTTCCCTAAGAATTGTAACAGCGCTGTTCTTTGCCTCGAGATTGCCCTCTCGGAGACTGCATACAAGATAGGCAATGGCATGGGACGAGGCAAACGAATCCAGGGCCTGGGAAGTCAAGGGAAAAGTCATTGTCAGAGCACCCAGAGCCTCTTCGCAAATATCTATGGACTGTTGCGAACGACTCAAAGCCTCAGTGCTGTGCTTGGAAAAAACGGAAGCAAGAATAGAGGATGCAAAATGCGCAGGGAACAAGGTAGTGTGGGGTTCTCGGTGGGGTTTCCAGCATCAGACTAGAGGAAATCCCGATGGGGTTCCCCCACGTAATAGCCTATCAGCTAATTAGGGGCATATATCAATCCTAATAAACCCGTTCCTATTCCACACATAATTTCTCCTCCTTATCCTAGTATTCCTACACCATTTCAATACTAACCAATGGTTTCAACATTAGAAGCATTGAGTTCGCTCTCAAGAAGTCTCACTGATCAAGCTACCCACATGGTAGCTAAAATTAGTGTTAGAGAGCATGGAGGAGATGGTTTAGTTGGTCCTAGTAGCTCCCATGATGCCACATTTTTGTCAAAACTACAATCATCCACATTGTGCCTTTGCTCCTACATCCACTTCATACATGAGCCTACCTTAGAAGTGGAATCATATGTGGATTTACTATGCTTCAATGATCATCCTAGGTATTCGCAAGAAGTTTGGTACACAAAGAGGGGAAATTTTATGCAAAGAAAAAATGTTGATAAGAATGGGTACTCATTTTTTTCTAAAAAGTACTCTTTATGCTTCAGGATACCACCCTAAATGGGTATCCATTCTAAAAGTAGAAGGCATACCCACTTTAAAATGGGTGCCCATTCTAAAAATAGAACAAGCACCCACTTTGCTCACTTTAAAATGGGCTCCCTTTTTTTTAGAATAGGCCCCTATTTTAAAGTGGGTATCCATTCTATTTTTAGAACAAGCACCCTTTTTAAAGCGAGTACCCATTCTGTTTTTAGAACATGCACCCATTTTAAACCAGGTATCCATTCTAAAAAAAATGAAATCCCAACCCACTTTTTGATTTGGTTTTAAGCTCGAGAAATGTATGGTAACCCAACCTTTAGCCTTTGACCTACAAGTACAAGGTCATGACAATGTCAAATGAAATAACTAACTTTGGCCATATGGCTAACATGTTTCTTTTTTAGATTCTTTTTGTGAAATTAAAAACAATTATATATAACAATGCATATTTTTCAAATATGTAATTTTTTTATGATTTGATTTTTTTTCTCTATTTTATAATATATTTATGAGGAAACTGGTCCATAAACTTGAAATATCAAGTTTTTGATAATTTTAGAGCCTTTAATTTGTTATTTTATTGTACAAAAATTATACAACATCAATATACATGTTGGCATTATGTTGTCATTAGTGTAAAAAGGCAATTGGATTGATGTTAAAAGATGTAATTGATGATAGTGGATCAATTTTTGAAAGAATTGCTGAAGAATGATGGAGAGAAAAACATGTTTTGAAATGTTGTAAAGTTACTTAGAATGTTGCAATATTGTCATGAAATGTTGTCATGTTATTGCAGAGGTTGTTTCCAAAGGTTTACGGAGGAATTAGAGGGTAGATATGATATGGGTTTTTCAAACCCATTCCAATTATATGGTCTGCATGATCAAAAGTTGTATAACGAGCTCATAAATGAATTATTTCTACCTTATGATCAAATTAGGGTTTGGCAACAAAACCCTAGGTCTCAGTCATAGCGCCTTCATAGAGTTTATGTTTGAATGTTGACTAGATATCATCAGAACTATTAGGTACTTAAGTTACAACTTAAGTCTTTGAAGTCGTCATGGTGATTGATACCTTTACCTAGCAATTATCCACTCAACATACGTTGAAGACTTTAAGATTTCCTAAGTCAAGTGTTAAAAATTGGTTCAAAAACATCAATAGTTGAGATTGGCAATGGATGATCAAGTGGTTCTTGCACACTCGCTTTGCACAGGAGTGATGTCATTAGTTGCCTATAGGAATGTGGGGAGATGACACATGTCCAATAGGACCAACAAAAAGTGATGTGCGACGATAGTGGAGTATGACATCAGAAGAGATAGATGGCCATGTCCTGCCAACCCACTAAGGTTTGGTAGGTCCTTGGCTTTTCCCTACAGTAGTGCAAGATTTAGCTATGTGTCTAGTGGGACCAACAAACATCAATAAAAGATGGTAAGTGGAGTATAACGTTAGGAGGACATATGGCAACATTTCACTACTTTGCGAGAAACATGGTGGGTTCGTGGTTTAGCCCTATGATGGTGCAAAAAGATGACACATGTGCTCAATGATAGGTGGTGATATATGATTACATCATGTCAAGTCTCCTTTACATCGTAGAAATTATTTTCCGCAAAACCCTAATTTGAGTAGAGAATAGAAATAAATCGATTTTGAGCTTAATATATGTCCTCTGGATATGCAAATCACACTTCTGGAAAGCTCTCAGAAAACCCATATCAAATCTATAGCTTGCTTTCCCCTCTGACTTCTAGAAGTAACCTTTGTAGTAGCATGACAATATTTTGTGACAATTTGCAACATTTTGAGCAACTTTGCAACATTGCAAAAATATGCTCTTCTCTCCATCACACTTCACCAATCTTCCAAAAACTAATCCATTGTCACAAATGACCTTCAAGCTTCCACTGATCTACCCTTTGACATCAATGACACCTTTTTACATCAAAGACAACATTATATGCCAACATTCTCAAATGGGTATTTTGGATTTTGTGATAAGGGAACAAGGTGAAAATATGGAAAAATAATTTGAGGAAGAGAAGAAGAAAGAAGAAATACTATTATAAAAAAATTGGAGAATAAATGTCAGAAGACTAAATATTCATTGCTCTACTACAATAATAAGTGTTTGATCCAATGGAAAAAAGATTATGGAGTTTATTACTCAACATAAGCAACTACAACCAGTGGTAACTAACATATTTAATTTTCTAATTAATAATACACCTTTGTGATGCCAAGTGGATCTAGCATAGATTTCCCTTATCTAGCAGTTTGAAATGGATGACATATTAGAAAATAATATAAGGAAATGACTAATAAATTAGTACATATGAATGGATGGATGAATCTTTCCCATTATAGAATATTCTATCAATATACACATATTATATTATAGAATCTTCTATGGGAATATACCAATTGGAAGTAGTGAATGGGTTATTGGTAAAAGTACACAATTAGGATACTAAAAAATGTAGCTTAAGGTGAAGGTGCTAAAAGAACATGAGTATGAGAAATTTATCAATTTAAATGAAAATATGTAGAAGGTTAAAAAATTAATAGAGTGATTACACACATTGAGGCTACTTGGAGTAATATCAACACCCTCTACAAGTAGTACCTTTGTTGGCCCACTTCTATCAAATGCTTAAATACCCACATTGATAATTTAGAGAACATGATCTTGTATGCCTCTACTTCTTATGATGCAATGAAGAATTTGGATTGTACAATAAAGGTATGAATAGAAAATACACATACTCAATTCTAGCACCTATAGGATTACAGGGAAGGAAATAATATGGATGAAGCAACTTAAGGAAGTGGTAAGTTTATGGTTGGAATATATGATCATACTTCTTTTGGATGTAATAAAATGGTAAAATCTATTATGGTACATTCTTCTTTAGATGATGCTAATATTTTTATGGTTGAGATTAATGTGTAAGTATAATGCCTATAATAGGCCATGGTCCAATGGACTAATACTTATTAACTAGATTTACTTTATTTATAACAAAAAATTTCCTTGAAAATTTTTAATGCATTTTTATTTTAGAATTTTTGATATAATGGTATATTATTGAATGTAGCTAGCTTGATATTCAGTATTGATAGAAATAATTCCCTCAAAATTGACTATATTTTTTATGGTGGAAATATCTTAGGATAAGACATCGTTTAAGTTGAAGGATGATACTCAAAATATAGATTAATTTGAAGAGTCATAATAGATCTAGTTAAAAACCTACAATGATGACTGATCTAATCTCATTATGTTAAAAACCTAAAAGGGAATCCTAATGGAGGCCAATGGTGAAAACTTCTGACGAAGCTAAATACTAGAATAAAGATAATGATTCCATATAGACTTGAAGAAAACCAAACTTATTGCAAGATAAAGGTGTTGGAGTGAAGAAGACACTACGAGGGGGGCGTGAATCAACATCTTAGACAAATTTTTAACTTTTTCCTTGAAAAAGAGTTGAATGATTTATGCTCTTAATATTTCAATGATAAATACATTCATGAATTGAATGCAATCATTAAAAAATGAAATAAGAAATATTAAAGCAAACCAAAGATCATCATAATCATGAAATATTATCACATCAAAACAATGAGACCATAAGACAAAAGAATTTGATGAGTGTAAAACCCTCTAGGGATAAAAAAACCACTCTAGAAATGATTCATTGGCTTAATCTGAAAACTTTCTGTTTACAATGCCTCACTAGCAATACTATCTCACTGGCTAAAATGGCCTCACTGACCAAATAAACTCATTGGTTACAAGAATGCCTCACTGGCATACACACATTTGCCTCATTGGCAATGATCAATTTGTCTCACTGACTTGATCATTTTAACTTCATCATACATTTCTCAATAAAGAATTCAACTTCAAAGGATCACTCTGCTTCTCTACAAATCATATTTCATCTCTAATCTAATACACTTAATATCTTAAAGATTCACTCATTAGAATCTCTAAAATATCAAATATATCAGTTATACACTTTGTTTTGCATCATGTTTGTAAAACTTAAATTATAGAATTTTGTCTACACATTCAACATGATAACTTTGTTAAAAATACCAAACTAAAACAATATTAAATCATTGTTTATATATACATTCCAATAATGGTTACTGCCTTTTAGATAAATGCCACACATAGCCTGTCAACTATCTTGAAAAATGCCTCATGTTCAAGCTTATAACCAACAAGAAAACTATATTCAAACTGTACCAAACTACCTCATGTCGAGTCACCAATGTGACACCATCTTCTAACTGTCTTTTAACATAGCATTTATAATGTTCACTTTTTTTGAACTAAAAATGAACTATCCTCATAACTGTTCTATAACACCTCTTAATGAATAACTTCATAACTTTATAACTTGTAACTTTATTGTAGTTTGTTCATCATACCCAAACATGGATTAAAAAAATAAATTTTAGTTATATACAAACCCAAATAGAGTATGTTTACACAAGTTTAACACAACATTAATTCACAAACCCAACTTAGGGTAACAAGAATTAAACATAAACCTCACCCTTAACTAACTGGATGCAGTTTGTTATTAACCCGACACCAAAATGGGGTTACATATAGTTACATCTTCTCTTCTTAGAACCCGACTAGGGTTTAGAAACAAAATCATTAACAAATTTCACAGAGATTAAATAGTTTCAGTTAAAACACAAAACAAGCAAAGTTCTTTTCCACCAAACAGAATCCCTAAGACAATGACAAAGAAAATTGAAACAACAAAAAATACTTAGTTTTGAAAACAAAGAACCAATAAATTAGGGAATGATAACACCTATTTCTGCCCTTAGTTTTACACTATTCCTATTCTATTTTAGTCTGAGCACAACTCTGTGAACATTCCTATTCAAACATTCAAAACCACCTGTACCCTAGCCCTTCAAAAATAGGTTTTCATTGAAAATGAGTTTCCAAAAATTGAAGTGCTAAAGTTGCTTTAGAAAAAATAAGCTTCGGTTACTATGATATTCCAAAAACATCTTAAGCCCAATAATACACCTTTTACAAGACTTCCAACCCTAATTGAAAGGTATTATGATGGGATTTAATTCCATGTTATATATAAGTCACTTGGCTTAGGAATCGAAAGACAAACATCTTATGCATAGAAATCCATCTTAACCAAATATTACCATATGAAGCCTAATAAACCTTATACGCAATAGATATGTAAACTAATGTCATTGTGATGTGAACCAACCAAGTATGCCAAGTGGAGATGCAATCAAGAACAACATCCCATGAAAAATGTAAGTTGCCTTTTTGACATCAATGAAAAAACCTTATGCCAAGGGTCAACAAACTCCCCCTTTGGCATTGATGTCAAAACCAATCTAAAAATGATCCACCCCATCACTCTTTCTCCCCCTTTTTGACAAAAATGAGAAAGCCCAACGTTGAGAGAACAAACAAAATCTTCCATTGTACTGCCACTATCCAAGCAACCTTTCAAAGTTCCATATCCAAAACTCAAACCAAAGCTAATTGTCACTGTGTACCAATATCAGAAAACAAATCAGTGTTACAATACCACTGTTTCATCTCGCCCTTTGACAATAATGCCAAAGAAAAAAAATAGAGCATTAGTAACTATCTATCAAATATGTGGCTTTCAAAAAATTTATAAGAACTTACATATGAAAGAGATTGACAACATAAGTACTGACGAATATGAGAATATCCATTTGTATCATACCATACTATCTAGACAGTAGTAAAGACACACTACCCTATCAAGAGTAGAAACTATACCCTGACATGATTCTGTTAGCATGAGATACACTATCTGCTCCTTAGAAGATGAATGAAAAAACACCTACAAACCCCATATAGACTGGAACATACTGTCAATTTTTTTTTTCATAGAGCACTGTCAAAGACAATTGCAAACTCACAAAACAATCTTGACAATGTACAAGGTCACACCTTGCCAATATATTGTCCTTAGTATTAGTGTTAAAAAGGATGAATTGAAGATGCCATATTCACTATATATACAACTACAAATGTCAACAGATCGTCATTAAGACGACATCCAATAACTAAGCCCTCCTCATCTATTAACAATGATGCCAAAGAGGCTATAAGATAGGACCACTATCACTAGGCAGAAAAATATCCACTTGTTAAATGCATCACCAACTATATCAAACAATCTAAATATCAATATCAAATAAAGTGAACCAAGATTCAACAAAATTTAGGTGAACCAAGTGTAAGCTTCAAACATACTGTCCTTATATAGCAACATAAACATTGAAGTTTCACTTATCCAAGTTCTAGCATGTACACTCATATCAACCAATCTTGTTAAGTGGAATGATCATTGAATTTATCTTATATTCCCATACTAAACATTGTATCCCCATATCAAGAAAATCAAAGTGCAGTAGACATTTTTCTGCATTTAGTATGATTCAACTGTCAAGAGTAGCAGAGCATGCTAGCAACATGCCAAACAAATGCAACCTCAATATATAAGAACTCATATGTCATGGATAAAAGATAAAACTAGAAAGCTCCCCCTATCTAAATGTACAAGGGAAAAAACTGAAATCACTACCAGAACCCTTAAACACTGTCAACATGAAATTTGTAGCATCAAGGTATCACTGCCACATGCACTTCATATAGTCTGTCAAAGAAATATTCATTATGTAATTGTTACAAAAACTTTCTACACTCTGTAACACAGTGTCAGTATCAACAATACACAGGTAAAACAACCATATTATCATTGTTACAAGGATCCATATCAATAACATATAATTGGCAATAAACAAGGAACAATACCACTATCATCAACATGTAATTGTTGTTACTGCCCAATGAAATGTCAGACCAACAATCATATCAATGAAATGAATAAACCAACATCATATAAACACTATACTGACAAGATGTCACCTGTAACAAAAATGTCACCTGTACTCACCTGCACCAAGTATTAAAGATCACATGTACCATATAAACAATCACTAGAACCACTATCATGTAAAGTGACAAAAACATGTAAAGTGACAAAGCACTATTATCACAATGATGTCAGCATGACAAAATGTTATCACCACTAGACGATCTGTGATATCACAGGAATGCTCCCTCTATGTGAGTAGCCTGAATACACTGAATTTGAATGTAGCACTACAACAACCACTGTCAACAGACTGATTCATGAAGATATTGAAAAATAAAAGACATTAAAATTAAACACTGTTTCATCATTGTGGTATACCTTCAAACACACTGTTCCACTACATTGCCCTGTTATTGTATTCTCAAAGACTATTGAAAATATATCATCTTGTCATACTACTTTTTCTTGTAACATGTCAAACACAATCAACTCACCATAACCATACCACTGTTTCATACTAACTATCCTCAATTATATGCAAATAATCAATCATGCTAACTGTCAGAGGTTAGAATATATCATTGCATCATCACAAAGTACTGCAAAACTCACAGTAATCTTCATAAACCTTATAGATTATTCTAATTGTTAATAGATGTTTCATTTCAATCTCTTACGATATGTTGTCACTATTTGCTACTAACAATGATATTGTCATACAGATCTAAGTGCTATTGCAGTGTATACACTCTCATACAAATTTCATAATGTTGATGACAATAATGGGTTTCATATTCTTGTTGTTACAAGACAACTTTCTAGGATTTGCATGAGAATAATTGTCCTGTCTACATTCTATGTTATTTCATGACAATAGTTTGACAACGTTATAATCAAACATTTAACTATCCTCTATCCATTGTTCTTTGTAATCTCTTTTCCCTCTCTAAGGGGGTAAATATGCTTAGCTTTTAGGGACTTTGTGAAGTCTCTTGTGTGGTATGCACAAGATTAGTTTTTCCTTCTTCTTGACTTTGTTTTCTTCTTCACACTGACTTAGGATTTTTATTTTCCTTGTTCAAGATATTCTCTTTTTTTTGCTTGAACATGTATTCTCTAGATGGTTTCATCAACCTTCTTCTACACCACTATGCTTTGTGCCCAAACATATTGCATCTATAACATAAAATATTGTAGTCTAGACCAAGAGAAGAATAGTTTCTTCTAAACAATCTATGAGAAATTTTATTGACATTATTTACATGATCATCTATTTCATAGAGCCAACAATTACTTGCAACATGACCAACTTTGTGACAGTTATAGCATATAATTCCATTGATTTGATTTGACAACTTATAAGCACCTTTACCCTTATTCCATCCAAAATCACTTCTAACATAAATTCTACAATCTCTAGCCCTATGACCATAAGAATGACATGAATAACAATAGCCATGAAATTGAGCATAATTGTACCTCATAGAACAATTATGCCTGATAGGTGGAGGCTGTGAGTATTTATTGGTTCAACTTCTTCCAATATCATCAACTTTCTCTTCTGATTTCTTCTTGTGTTCACTTTTTGAAGTAGCAGCATGTTGTCCTTGACTATTATTTTTCTTATCATCTTGAGCAGGTTCACTAGTTGATGCTTCCTTCTTCTCATTTGATCTTATAAAGCAATCATATAGATCTATTTTTTGCTTAGGGGTTTTACTGAATTTTGAGCTCTGTCCTATTTCATAACCTAAACCAAAAATGTCTTTGTGATTCTTTTGCTTATCCAACATCTCATTTAGCTTGTTGGTACTTTGATCAAAATTCTAATTTTTCTATAACTGACTCTTTGCACTTTCAAGATCATTCCTTAGAACAACTATTTCACTTTCTAAATTTTGGCACTCAACTACTCTGGCTTCTAAATTGGACCTAGTCACTTGGGCTATTCTTTTACTTTCTTCATTTTCAACTTTCAGATAAATAATTGACTCATTTGATTTTTTGAGTTTTTCTTTCGAAGAGATAATTTCAGTTTCTAACTTTTTTCAATCTTCTTCCTTTTTTTCTAACTAAAATCTTACTTCCTTGTTCACCTTTCTAAGACTCTTAATGTCATCAAGTGCAAAAATAAGTTGAGCCTCAAAATCAATTTCTCCTTTAATATCTGAATCATTCGTGTCCACCACAAATTCATCAAGTTTTGTATTAGACATCATCTCTTCTACAGGCTGTGGATTTTCTTTAGGAACTTCCACTTTTGTAGGATGCGATTTTTCTTTCTTATTCCTATTCCTTCTACTTTTTTCCATATTAGGCACAACACTCCAATACTAGGGACCCTTAAGCCAATTAGGCTTGTTAAATTAAGGTTTTAGGTTTGATACCACTTGTTGGAGTGAAGAAGACACTGAGAGGGGGGGTGAATCAACATATTAGACAAATTTTTAACTTTTTCCTTGAAAAAGAATTGAATGATTTATGCTCTTAATATTTCAATGATAAATACATTCATGAATTGAATGTAATCATTAAAAAATAAAATAGGAAATATTAAAGCAAACCAAAGATCATCATAATCATGAAATATTATCACATCAAAACAATGAGACCATATGATAAAAGAATTTGATGAGTGGAAAACCCTCTAGGGATAAAAAACCACTCCAGAAATTATTCATTGGCTTAATCTGAAAAATTTTTGTTTACAATGCCTCACTGGAAATACTATCTCACTGATAGATTTCAAATGCCTCATTGGCAATAAAACAATGTCTCACTAGCTAAAATGGCCTCACTGACCAATGAACCTCACTAGTTACAAGAATGCCTCATTGGCATACAAACATCTACCTCATTGGCAATGATCAATTTGTCTCACTGACTTGATCATTTTAACTTCATCATACATTTCTCAATAAAGAATTCAAATATAGAGGATCACTCTATTTCTCTACAAATCATATTTCATCTCTAATCTAATACACTTAATATCTTAAAGATTCATTCACTGGAATCTCTAAAATATCAAATATATCAGTTATAGACTTTGTTTTGCATCATGTTTGCAAAACTTTAATTACAAAATTTTGTCTACACATTCAGCATGATAACTCTGTTAAAATTACCAAACTAAAAAAATATTAAATCACTGTTTATATATACATTCTAAGAATGGTTACTTCCTTTTAGATAAATGTCACACGTAGCATGTTAACTATCTTCAAAACTACCCCCTGTTTAAGCTTATAACCAACAAGAAAACTTTATTCAAACTGTACCAAACTACCTCATGTCGAGTCACCAACTTGACACCATCTTCTAACTATCTTTAAACATAGCATTTATAATGTTCACTATTTTTGAACTGAAAATGAACTATCCTCATAACTGTTTTGTAACACTTCTTAACGAATAACTTCATAACTTCATAACTTGTAAATTTATTGCAGTTTGTTCATCATACCTAAACATGGATTAACAAAATAAATTTTAGTTATTTACAAACCCAAACAAAGAATGTTTACATAGGTTTAACGCAACATTAAGTCACAAACCCAACTTAGGATAATAGGAATTAAATAGAAACCTTGCCCATAATTGATTGGATGCAGTTTGTTATTAACCCGACACCAAACTAGGGTTACATATAGTTACATCTTCTCTTCTGAGAACCTGACTAGGGTTTAGAAACAAAAGCATTAACAACTTTCACAAAAGCTTAAATATTTTTAGTTAAAACACAAAACAAGCAAAGTTCTTTTCCACCAAATAGAATCCCTAAGACAACGACAAAGAAAACTAAAACAACAAAAAATACTTAGTTTTGAAAATGAAGAACCAATAAATTAGGGAATGATAACACCTATTTCTACCCTTAGTTTTACACTATTCCTATTTTGTTTCAGTCCGAGCACAACTCCATAAACATTCCTATTCAAACTGTCAAAACCACTTGTGCCCTAGCCCTTCCAAAATAGGTTTTCATCCAAAATAAGTTTCCAGAAAATGAAGTGCTAAAGTTGCTTTAGCAAAAATAAGCTTCTATTACTATGATATTCCAAAAACATCTTAAACTCGATAATACACCTTTTACAAGAGTGCCAACCCTAATTGAAAGGTATTATGATGGGATTTAATTCCATGTTGACAAATAAAACTAATACTCAAATTCACATATTCCATGTTATATATAAGTCACTTGGCTTATGAACCAAAAGACAAACATCTTATTCATAGAAATCCATCTTAACCACATCTTACCATATGAAGCCTAATAAACCTTATAGGCAATAGATATGTAAACCAATATCATTGTGATGTGAACCAACCAAGTATGCCAAGTGGAGATGCAATCAAGAACAACATCCAATGCCAAATGCAAGCTGCCTTTTTGACATCAATGACAACATTGTGATGTGAACCAACCAAGTATGCCAAGTGGAGATGCAATTAAGAACAACATCCAATGATAAATGCAAACTACCTTTTTGACATCAATGACAACATTGTGATGTGAAACAACCAAGTATGCCAAGTGGATATGCAATCAAGAACAACATCTAATGCCAAATGCAAGCTTCTTGACATCAATGACAAAACCTTATGCCAAGGGTCAACAAAAGGAACAACAATCTAGTATACTTAGATAGTTTATGATAACTTCAAAAGGGCACAACTATGAAGGAACAAGGTCAGGGGAACATCCTTATATTTGAAGAAGCTATAATAGAAACATAGTCATACCTCACTTAGGATATAGAAGGATGAAATTTATAGAAAATAGGAGACTAGTAATATACATAATGAGAGATGTGATACTGTTAATCTTGTATAATGATGGACATATGATAATGTATAATAAGCATACATAACAAATATGATAAATTGTTGATATTCAATTATGTTTGTGTGATATATGAATGCATGTATAATATTTGTTGCTTCTTTTTGTAATCTATCATAATTATATATTTTTATTATGCATCAATTGTAATCACTAAAACACATAGTTAAACTCAAAATATTGGTTTGCATTTTATTATATCAATAATTACTAATAAATGAGTCTATCTCAAGCGTATTATAATACTATGTATTATGTACCAAATCATTCTAAAAGAAAAGATCCATTCACCTCATCATAGGAAGATAACTTAGAACTATTACCATGATCATAAGTAAAAACATGATCAATAGACAATGAGTGAAAATTATACACCTTAAATAGCACCTCGTGGTTGAAAGTTCAAAGTTGTGTCCCAATTTTTAGGCCAACCTACTAAAATAAATCTATATAAATATTTCTAACCAACTATCAATATTTTTCAAGCATATATATTTTAGTTGGATTTATTCTTGTTAAATTACATTTGGACTAGTTGAAAGTGTCCACTAAATATGTATACAACATCACTTTAGGGCCAATTTATTTCCTTTAAAAAAAAAGATTCTCAAAACTCCTACTCACATAAATAAAATTTACAAAATATGTAAAAAATCCTTTGTTGATCCATAAGTGCAAATTTTCATTATATAAATTTTTATTATTATTTATATGTTTAAATTTATATATTCATGAAGTAACTTATCAACACCAAAATATAAGGTTGATTATCTTTTCAAAAGAAAATAATAAATCTTATTAAATTTTGAAAAATATATAATGCAATAGATGAGAGATTCAATGCCAAAAGAAAACACATCACTTAAGGAACCAATTAACTCACTTTGATGCAAACAGTGAGGAGAACTAAAACCATCACAACTTTTGATATTCCATTTTTTAATTAGTGTTCTATCTTTTCAAGGTTGAGATGTTGTAGGGAGGTCATAATTTTCCTTACCAAATTTGTGAGGTGGTTATATTTTATTAATAAGTAGTTGTAAATTATTCTTGGATAATTGCAATTGTGTTTCAATGGGTATTTTCATGGTGAGGGTAGTTTTTGGGTATGTTAGGAGTTATATAGTCATTATGTGAACTCATGGATTCCTAGTTAGTGTGAATGGTGATCACAGACCTGCACAAACACAATCAAACAACACATCATTAGTCTATTATGCAAGTTAAATTAGCATTCCCCATAGAATTCATTTGAAATGCACAAAACAAGAAATGAAATGATGAACACAAATAAAAGCTTTCAAATCCTATCTAATGCAAACAAACTCTCAATCCCATGGGGGAATTGGTGCCATTTTGATGTGGAAAATGGCCCTTTCTCAATCCCTTGTAAGCTTCAATGATGATTTGATGTTTCCTTGGTGAAATTCTTGCATAACCTAGCTATGAAAATGTGAAAATGGATGAGCAATGGATGAGAAAATTCAAAATCTCAAGATAATGTCTTTGCCTGAAGTTTTGGATCCCCAATCCAAATGGAAGCCTCTTATTTATAGGTGTGAAAGATGGAAGATGAGGAAAAATGGATGACTGTGGGACAAAAGACCAATCAATAGCATTAAGCCACTTGTCAACATGTGAGTGGACAAAGGTGGATCACATTTTGGTAAATGTGCAATTAAATGCAATTAGGTGGAATTTCAAAATAGATGAAATGACAAGTTGCAGGGAGAAGAAAATGAAGTTAATGCCACTTGGATCAAGGCAGAAGGACACATAAGAGGTTTAAATGCCTTGTTGGATGTACAAACCTTTTTGGAGGGATTTTTCAAACTTGGAGAATATTCCCTTTTGATGCCTTTTTGAAAGTAATTGAAGATTTAATAAATCAATTGAAATGATTTTCATGAGCAAGTTGCAAAAGCTAGAGGATTTGGTGATTAAGAATAGCATTAATCAAGATTTGATTAATTAAGAGGGAGATTAGTTGATTTGACCATTTTGACTTAGGCTTTTTGGATTAATTTAAATCAAAATGAGAGGAATATGATTTAGATTTAGTTAAATAAAGATTTTGATTTATTTAATTAGAGAGGGATAATGTTAGATTACATCAAATAAAGATTAATTTATTTAATTTAATAGAATGAATTTAGAGATTTAATTAAATAAAATGAATTATTTAATTAAAGAGAGACTATAGAAGCTAATTAAATAAAATGATTTACTTAATTAATAGGAGATGATGACTTAATTAGGTAAAAAATGATTTATTTAATTAGGAGATAAAATGTGATGAATTTAATTAAATAAATATTATTTAATTAAATGACTAGCAAAGGAGATGATTTTGGATGAAGCAATGTTAGTAATCAGGATCAAGTGTATAAGATCAATCGGTACATTTTCCGTGTCTACAGTTAATGTTGTAAACATATGCAAATAGCCATTTCATGGTGGTGCAAGGATAATTTGTAAGCTAGAGCTCAAAATTTTCACATTAAAATTGGGTTTTATCATGAGGAATTCATGTTTTCAATTTTTGTATTTTTGTAAACCATTATTTTCTATGTTTAGAAAAGATATTAGAGTTTTCTTTATTTACATTTAATTATTTATTGAAGAAATTATCGTACAATGAATAGAGAAAATAAAATAACACAATAAGAGTGTTACCAACAAGGATGACCTCAATGAATGTGAAAGATGTAGAAATGAAAGACCTTCTTGAAGAGTCTCAAACTATTGTAGAAGAAGAAAATGATTAAAAAGTGCTTTGAGAGATGATTGTAATAACTGAAAATATTTTGGTATGGTTTCCCCAAGAGAAGATGATAGAGATTTGTCTTTAAAATTTGTAAAAAGATCCTTGAAAATAGCAAGGATAGTTTTTTTTTTCTCAAACAAGGGAAAAGAGGCATTACTTTCTCATTTAAACATTACAACACACATTGTAAATGAGCCATGAAAAAAGTAGGATTTAAAAATTTGATTTTTTTTGGACATCTACACATCATGCTCCCATTCAGGAGAATTTTATTGAAATTAGACATGTAGGTTGGTAACATATTATCTTTCAATGCAATATAAAAATTTCATACATAAATATTAAAATTTATCATTAAAGCATGGACTAAGGTGAGTTCAAAACATAACTGTGAAATTGCACAAGTATGTAATTTTCAACTCTACATTTTTCCCCCACTTTACTGAGCTAATTACACTAGGAAATGAATTGTGCTAAAGTAAATAATAAAATGCAAGAAACATGAAAATAATGATACCTCAAAAAATAGTATTGTAAAGGATGAAGAACCTTTCTAAGAAGAATAGGCATGCCCTAGATTTGAGTTCGATGAAACTTCATAATATTCAACTCCAAACTCCTACAAGGTTTATTGTTAGAATAAAAATTCACACATCTTGTCAAATTAAATGTATCAATTTCCATAAATAAGAGAAAACTAATATAGAGAGTAAAAGAATTGAAAGAAAAAAGTTCAAAAGAATATTTAGAAAAGGGTGAAGGGAACCCACAAAAAGTTAGGTCTACAAAGAGGGGAAGTTTCGAGCAAGAGTAAAATGTCGACAGGAACGGGTACCTATTTTAAAGAAAAATGGGTACTTGTTTAGCAACGAGTTTCCCAACTTAGGATCAAAATAGGTACCCATTATGCTTTAGGATCCCATTTCAAAATAGGTACCTATGACCTACAGCTATTTAATTTTAAAATAAAATATTGATATTCATTTTTCCCCAATCTCTACCAGTGAGCAATGACTAGGTGAAACATGCACCTATCTTTGGAGCTTTTTACACCACCAAACTTCACTTTCTACCTCCTACCATCAATATTGCGAGCTTTAGCAACCTCCAACTTAGGATTTCAAAATTTTCCTAATTTTTGACTATATATTTAATGTTTATATTTTGAAATTAGGGTTCATATTTTGGCTTATATTTAGTGTTATAATTTGAAATTAGGGTTTACATTTTGGCTATATTTTAGGATATTTCAATCTCCATACTGAGGATGAACTTTATAGCTCCTAAATATTTCATATTAAAATGTGTAGAAAGTTGGGATTTCATTTATTTTACTATATCCTTATTATTTCTAATGACTTAGATATCATCGACATAAAAATTAATAATAACAAAGTGATCATCGACTTAATTAGTGTAATCACAATGACCAAATTAAATATGATCAATTGTAAGTTTCAAGACATTTGAGTTAAACCTTTAGTATAACATCCTAATAGATTAATTTATACCTTACATAGACCCATTTAACTTAATACTACATAAATCCCCTTCCATTAATAATGGATGATCCCACAATACTGGTTTACAATTTTTGGCGAAACTGGACACTAAGCTGATTTTTTCTAACTAAATCTTCACTTTTGGGCACCTATAGCAGCTAAACCGTGAGGAATTTGAAGATGATGCAAATTAGTGATTTGTGAAATCTTGTCTGTAGATTCTAAATATATTTTTTTCAAAATTTTTGGAATCAGATTGTACTTCTTTTTCCATTTCCTTCGAAAACTAGTCTTTTCAGTAAACACCATTTTAAGGAGTGACACTCACCATATAACACAAATTTTTTCCCATGAAGGATAAAATTCTAATTTTTTCAAGTTTAGATTTGTAACTACGATATCTAGTGCTTCCAATTGGTTTCATAGTTTTATTGAATATTTTTTCCTTAATCAAGTTTCAAAGTCAAACCAATTACAATTCAGACATAGGCGGACTATATAACACAACTTTTTTTGTATGTATCAAAATTCAATTTTTTTGTTGGATCAAGGACTTCAATACCTAGTGCACTCATTTTATTTTTATAATCTTCTATTTTTCCATGTAAAATAGAGAGCTTGATTTTGGTGAAAAACCTAAATTCATAAGAAATAAAAAATAAATATAACAATAAAATTAAATTTATTTAAAATTATACTTTTTGGGAAGCTTATAATAAGGACTACATACTTAAAAAAAATAAAAAATTAAATGAATTCATTTGATCCCCCAAAAGGGAAATCAAAAGTGGTTTTTTATCAACATATTGATAGGTGTAAAGAAGACTCTGTTATAGGCATGGTTTAAAATTAGCGGGCTTCTATCCAAGCGGGTTTGATCTAAGGTAGTTTGATCAAACCCTCTTCACTTGGAATGCTTTAAATGGAACTTTTTAAGGCTTAAATCATTATATTTTCTAAAAATATGTGATTTTAGCTAAAAAAAAAATCTCCTAGAAATTGTAAACCAACTTTGTGGGATCACCCTAATGAAAATATTAAAAGCTAAGACACATCAATAGCTTCATCTAGATCCCCATGTTAAAAAATTTTTTTAGCATCCATTTTATCTACCTCAAAATTTGAAGCAATAAAAATAGAAATTTATAACTTCTAATAGAATTGGGTTTAGAAATAGGAGAAAAGATTTTGCTAAATTATATTCTCTCAACTTGGGAATATCCATTTACTATTATATTATGACATCATAAACTTTAATAATAAATTATTTAGATGCCTTTTATGTAGTGTTCTCGTTCTTAAATATTGTACATGGCATTAGATCTTTTGTTAACCATTTGGACATTTTATTGCTCCTTATATACATGTTCCATATAAACACACTCAAGTATACAAAAATATCTTTATATGACTAACTGCAAACCTATAGATCCAATGTAACTCCTTGTTTGACTTAGAGTCAACTAGTTAAACTTAGAGACACTCTAATTTGATTGATGTGAGTCCTCCTTTCCAACATGTAGATTGGGTATGTGCAGGATCATCATGGGAAAAAAAACACCCTTAAGTGGCGATGAAAATTCAGAAAATTAGAGTTAGGCAACTTGACATAAAAATTTGAATAATTTATCTATATTATTTCAAAAATATGTAAGAATAGAATATGTAGCAAATTGAATGTAGTTTTTAAACTACTAGGTTTTTTTTAAAAAAAATCTATTTGGTGAAAATTTGAAATTTCAATGTAGTAGTACATAAATTTCAGGGAAAAATAAGAAGTAGGTGTCTTTAGACCACCTAATCACAATAAAATGATAATATTTTTTATAATATTTTATATATAAGTAGAGGACTCATGTCTTGATGTGATGCATATTTTGTAATTTTTTTCCAAGTAAATAATTAATTATGAAATTTTTATTACAACTTTTAAAAAATATAAAAACTTGTATTTCTGACCACCTTAACTTGGTCAAAACTTCATGAAATTCATTTTTTTTAATCATATAGTATGTGAAGCATAGAATGTGACACATGCTTTGGATTCAAAAAATGTTATACCATTTGAAAGCTATAGATGGTTTTCAATCAGCCTATTAATAAGGACTTTAGTCGTAATTGAAATAGAAAATGAATAATAATTATTTATTAAATTCAAAGTAAAGAATAATTTATGTTGGTAGAAAGTTGAGAATCTCCTTTAAAAACCCTTTTTGTTTCATCAATTTTAGGTAAGAAAAAATTCATCAGCCACATGGGCCATCATATCACTTACATATCACCACTTTTTGGCCCATCATGATCATGTACATACCCCACTACCTAAGATAGATAGTCCAATATGTTATCTTTCAATTACACTTTATATACCCACATATAATTCTATTTTACACCCATTATAATATGTTTAGAAAGAATTAAAGTAAGTCTTACATGGAATCTTGGGATTTCATCCATGTGTAGCATTCAATTGATTAATCATTTCTTTGAATAACATAAATTTCTAGAAAAACTAGATGTAGTTTATAAATTTCATAACATGAGTCAAGTTCTTAATTTTACTCATTTAAATATGACCTATTAACACTAAATTGATACCTTGAACTACATGTTTGGATCACACTAAATTGATACCTTTCTACATGTTTGAAGTTAGTTGCATCTTTGTACCCTTATAGATAAATTTATTAATTATGTATATATTATATAATAAAATCATTTACCTAATAATATTATGTTAGTAGATTACATAGTGATACTTGATTGATGACAAAGGGTTTTATTTGGCCAAGTAGTTCACTTGGTTTAGAATTGATAAAATGGGATTGGTTTTCAGTAGCAGTTGATTCCTTGATTGATGAACATTAGATCAAATTATAATTTTTTTGAGACTGTAGAAATCGAAATCGAGTAGTTTCACCCCTGTAAATTGCAGTGCACTTGGTAAATTTCTTTCACGTGACGAATAAAATTGGTGCGACACGCCCTCTGGTACCACATGCATGTTAGGGAGACTAGACCTTGTGACCTCTTTCTTGTAATAGGATGCTTTAACCAATTGAGCTAGGCCCACTGCCCTAGATCAAATGATACTTTAATATCAACATGGAACTCTAATTAGTATAGAAAGTTATTGAGTAGCCCTATGGCTCAAGCACATAGTTTAAGTTTCATAAAATAATATCATTTTTAAATCTTGAATAACATGACCAAAAAACACCTCTAGTGAAGTAGTCCATATTAATTAGATCTATATTTTACATGTTATAATTTTATTATTTTTGATGATAATAAAATTCATCGTGATTCAAGTGTGAGGTAGTAAATGTGCTATAACTATTAATCATTTCTTTCAAAAATACATGAAAAGTTTACTAGAACTTAACTAGACCTAGGTCGCAAGCTCTTGTTCATTACTTAAATGATTCTCCATTTTACTAATCAATATTTAACCTATATTACACTAACATGATACCTTGAACTCGCATTGTTTTCAATTAGTTGAAAATTTGTAGAAGAATGTAAGAAAATATAAATTGTACAAGTGTATCTTACATCTAACCATTTGTACCATTGACAAAAAACTATTAGCTTAGCATTTAATAGATAAATACTTGATCAATAGTTTAAAAATATATCAAATATTTAATTCTTAAACTTTTGATAATTTTTAATTCTATATAATTTATACTTAAAGAACTTGATGTTTGTAATATATTAAATTAGGTTGTATATTAAACCATCTCATGAAAGTACCATGATGTTAACATGAATACATTATATATATTTAATTTATAATATCTCCATATGAAATACAACCACCCCTCATCACTAATCAAGGGCTATTGATTGACATTTCATGAACCATATACATGTCATAAAGTGCACTACAACCAAATAGTATCTATTACTTATAGTAGTAGAAATAAATACTTGATTGATCCTAGCTAGTTATATAAAAGGATAAATGTCAACATGAACATATAGGAAAGTTTATCACCTTCCATCATTATGAAACACATCAAGAATTATCTATGGTTGAATAGAACACTAAATTTGTAAGATTATATCTCTCTTTCTATCCATCATATCAGGGAAATTATAACATCCCATGACGTTAACCTCATGCATAAGATAGGGATAAACCCATCTCATCCTTCTACCAGGTAAAAACATCAAGTAGTGTTCATAGGAACTTTCTTAAATAGTTAGTATCATTTTGTGTAAGGGGGGAATCAAGAGGTGCAATGCAATCAAATTGAATATGTAGTAACGGAAAAAGTATCCCTTTTCTATACTTAATTTGGAAATATTTCACAATGAATTAACCTAATGGTTCCTTGGTGTAATTTTGTAATATGTTGTACACATTCACATTATTCTAGGGCCTCCTTTTAATTAAAATGTGCTCAAATTGTACCTTTTAAAAGTGTTGTAACACACGTTCACACTTTTCTACGGTTTATTTAATTAATCGAGCTTAATGGGCCCCTTTTCCAGATAAAATGTACCTAAATTGTACCTTATTTATGGTATTGCAGCACACTTTCACACTTATCTAGGGTGGAATTAATTAATTGTGGTTAATTAGAGTTAATTATCCCCTTTAATTCAAATTTAAGCCCTTTTAATTGCATTTCCTAATAGATATCCTGACAACTAATAATTAAATAATAAAACATTTACTTTGGTAAAATCTAGATCTTAGAAATTGGTGCTAGGACCCATTTTCCACTAATGGCGAAGGAGTCCTCCCTCTTTAGGACCTCCCTTTCTTGACAAATTTGACATGGATTTTTTATGTTAATTCACCCCCGAAGGAAAGGTCCTAGAAACTTATGCTAGGACCCATTCACCCTAGGTGGTGAATGGGTCCTCCCTTAATAAGATGCCCCTTTTTGAATTTAATTCTGGTGGGATTTTAAATATTTTCATTTCTAGATCTAATGTCAGTTTTAGTTATTTGAATTTTGGGGTTAATATCTAGATTTAGTATAAATAAGGGGTTAATTCACATTATTTTCACCTAGCAAGTTTACAAGAGGTCTTAGCATTCAAGTTTTCAAGCATTAAAGCAATCCAAGAGAGTTTCAAAG
Organism: Sequoia sempervirens; assembly: GCA_007258455.2. NCBI lineage: Eukaryota > Viridiplantae > Streptophyta > Pinopsida > Cupressales > Cupressaceae > Sequoia > Sequoia sempervirens. The sequence goes on along the minus strand of VDFB02000015.1, from coordinate 529,224,820 downwards.
GAATTTTAAGGTAGATTATCAAGAGTTTATTGCAGCAATTCAAGATCAATTCATCGTTTCTAAGGCATAATGCATTCATGCATGTTGTTGAGCTAAGAAAGTTGATGTAGGATTGGAGATCTACTTGCAAGCATTGATTCCATATCCTAATTGAGATCACGATCTACATTCTTCATAGCCACTTCATGTTAGTTTGTAGATTTATACCACAAGACACCATTCAAGGTATCAAGACTTCATTATTTCATGTTCATGCTTCAATTTCCTTATTTCATCATTTGGTTTAATTACCTAAAAGGGGTTTGACCAAGGCAAACCCCTATTCACTAACAATCAACAATTTTTTCTCCTCTTGAGTGTGTGTTTGTAGATTTACAAGTTGAAGATCAAATGGAGAAGAAGATTGGAAAAATATTGTAAAAGTTGTCAAGTTGCTAAGTTGACCTTCATAGTGTAAGAAAAAAAATTGAAGATACAAACTTTATTATAGGTTTATGGGAGTTGACAACCAGGGATCTAAGAGTGCAAACATCAAGGAAAATAATCTAGATCTCAATTTTAGAAAACCTAACAGGGACCCAAACGCGAATGAGTCTTTTGTGCCCTAAAAATAGGCTTCTTGTAGTAAGGTACACATCTTTTTGATCTCTAAAACTCCCCTCATAGTTGCTATAATAGTTAGGGTTAGTTTTTTATTGTTGTTGGAAACATATCATATCATAGTTATATGTCTTAGGTGAAAATTAGTGGTTCATCATCTTTTTAACTCATTTTGATGCAAACCCTATTTCCCCATTAAACATAATGGTGAACTCGACCTATTGAATAGTGCAATTTTTTTATTTTGAAGTCATTTCTTGCATCCTAGATTAGATCTTGCATTGAATTAGATCTCATTTAGGGTTTAGAATTACATTGTATTTGCATTCTCTAAATCTGAAAAATATAAAAAAAATTAGTCATTGTGCATATCATTTAGATCCCATAAAATTGCATTTGAAAATCAAAACAAAATTTCATTTCAAATTAGGTCTTTGCATACATCATTTCATTGCATTTTTGACAAATTTGAAACTGCAACTTATTGTCTCAAACCTAGAATTGAAAGACATTATTGAGAGCTTTAAAATAATTCAAAAATAGTTTCAAAACCTTAATCAAGGACCCATTCGCCTTTACTATCTAGAATGAGTCCCTGATCAGGTTAAACCTGAACCTTTTGGCATCTGAAAAAGTAGTAAAAATCACTCTGAAATCAGTCAAAATATCTCAAAAACACCTAACTAGGACCCATTCACCCTTACTAGTGAGTGAGTCCCTATTAGCTATCGATCTGCATTTTATGGAAATTGAAATCTCGGTTTTAGGATTTTATTTTCTATTGTTACTTTCCTATTTCAATTTTCTGCTTTGGTGTTTCATCAAATTCATTGCATATAGCTTATATTGCTTCATTTGGTGCATTGTCAAAATTCAAAATTTGCATTTATAGCATTTCATTTTCAGCTTATTGCATTGTGTAATCAGTAATATAGAATATAAAAATTTCATTTCATTCTAGGTTATTGCATTGTCCCTTTCCATTTAGGGGGGTGATCCCACAATACTGGTTTACAATTTTTGGCCAAACTAGACACTGAACTATTTTTTTCTAACTAAATCTTCACTTTTGGGGACCTATAGTGGTTAAACCGTGAGGAATTTGAAGATGATGCAAACTAGTGATTTGTGACATTTTGTTCATAGATTCTAAATATATTTTTTTCAAAATTTTTGGAATCAGATTGCATTTCTTTTTCCATCTCCTTCAAAAACTAATTTTTTTTAGTAAACACCATTTTTAAGGAGTGCTGCTCACCGTATACAACATAACTTTTTTTCCATGAAGGATAAATTTCTATTTTATTCGAATTTAGATTTGTAACTATGATATCTAGCACTTTCATTTGGTTTCATAGTGTTTTATTAAATATTGTTTTTCCTTAATCAAGTTTAAAAGTCAAACCAATTACAATTCAGACATAGGTGGACCATATACAACATAACTTTTTTTGTGTGTGTCAAAATTCATTTTTGTTTTGTTGGATCAAAGATTTCAATATGTAATGCAATGATATTTTTCAATTTTTTTTTTGATAATCTACTATTTTTTCACATGTGCAGAATAAAGAGCTTGATTTTAAGTGAAAAACCTACATTCACAAGAAATAAAAAATAAATATAATAATAAAATTAAATTTATTTAAAATTATACTTTTTGGGAAGTTTATAATAAGGACTACATAATTACAAAAATAAATTTTAAATGAATTCATTTGATCCCCCTAAATGTAAATCAAAAGTGGTTTTTAATCAGCATTTTGATAGGTGTAAAGGAGACTTCGTTATAGGTATGGTTTAAAACTAGCAGGGTTCTATCCAAGAGGGTTTGATCTAAGGTAGCTTGATCAAAACCTCTTCCATTGGAATGCTTTAAATGAAACTTTTAAAGGCTTAAATCATTATATTTTCTAAAAATATGTGATTTTAGCAAAACTCAGAATCTCCCAGAAATCGTAAACCGGCATTGTGGGATCACCCAGGGTTTGCACACCAAGTTTGTGAAATATTGTGTGAGCTTTAGAACTTGGTGACATATTAGTAATACTATTGTAAGATGCAGCTTGAGGCTCATTTCATCTCGTGATATCTCACTCGCCGTGGATCTTGTTTTTCCTAGCTCTCTTTTTGATAGTGTTGATAATCAACCCTCTATGGCTAATAGTTTGCATACCACATTTCCCATGACTTCACCTTCTACAAGTAGTGTGCCTCTTGTCAACAACATTGTTCCTACCATCACTGCTTGTAATCAAGCTTCATGATCTATTCAAATCCAAGGTGGAATTCCAATTCCATCCTCCATGATACCAATTTCCATTCCTACATGTACTAGTACACAACCCACAACAACCTTTCAACCCACAAAAACCTTTCAACCTACTACAACCATTCAACCAACCAAAAAAATCATACCTACTAGCACTATATACATTTCCATAGGTATTCTTGTAGGAATCCCTTCTACCCTTGTCCATTCAAATACAATAACCCCTCAATAATTCCTTTTACCAACTTACAATTCAATAGTCCTCTGTGCATATACACTACGCCACCTTGTTCCCCTCAACCTTACAACCAAAGTGGTCCACTCCTTAACTCACTTTTTCAAAGCATGACATCTCTCAAACAACAAGTTGCAACATTACAACAAAACAATAGTCAACCTTTGCAATACATCAAATGCAACACACCATCTTTCGACATATTAAGAGCAAAAATGCCACAAGGTATAGAAGTCCCTCGATTTGAGAAATATGGTGGGAAAGGGGTTTTTGTTAGCTATGTTTATGCTTTTATGGCCTTGTGTAGTGATTTCATTTTCGAAGATAAACTTTTGGCTAAGCTATTCCCTAGGTTGTTGAAAGATACCACTATAGAGTGGTTCTCTTCCTTACCGAACAATTCAATTGGTTCATTTAATGAACTAATTGATGCCTTTTACAATCACTTCCATATTCACATGGGTCCCAAGATGACCCTTGTTGATTTAATGACATGCAAAAAAATAGAGGATGAGAAAGTGATCGATTTCAAGCAAGATACCAAACACTTTATTCACAAGTGAACATTAAGATTCTTGATGCCGAAATTCAAAGAATGTTTATTGCCAACTTACAAGATAGAATCTAAAGAAAACTTGAAATGTTGAGATTCCCATCCTTTATGCAACTATGCATAGCCCTTCGTGATTATCAAATTTTGACTTGCGGTCGTGATGTAAAAAATCCCCCTAGTCATCCTAAAAAATTAGAATCTACAACTCAAAAAAATTATCAACCTTATAGGAGACAAAATAAGGGCTTTTTACAACTGAATTCCCCTTAAAAAAGTCAACAAACTAATAATCAAGTGGTTGTTATAAAGACCAAAAATCCTTTCAGGGAAAGGGATAGGGAGTTCACTCCTTTACCCGATACCCTTTGTAAGATCATGTTGTAGCTTATTGACAAGAACATGCTTACTCTACATCCTATTGGAGAGTGTGACCCTAATATACCATTTCCTAAAGGATTTAAAAAAAATTCTTATTGTCATTATCATTAAAAAAATGGGTCACATGGTACGAAATACTCTAAGTGTCTTAAACATCTTGTGCAAGACCTTTTTGATTCTAATCATTTACAAATCGGAGGCATGAATGGTCAAGGTAATAAGTTTGTAACTCCTCCTAATCAAAAATTACAAATCTTTACAAATTCCATGCCTAAGCACACTATTTCATTTGTCAAAACTAGTGAAACTAAGAATGATGTGATGAATGCTGACATGGATGATGACATTATGGATACTATTTAACAAAGTCTAGTAGACACTGTGGTAGCATTTATCGAAACTAGACCTCAGATGGGCTCAACTGAAAAGCCTCTTGACATTGCTTTCTCACAAAATGACATACTTAAATGCACACCTAATGGTCCTCTTTACATAGCTGGTAGAATCAATGACAAGCCCACTAATGAGATATTAATTGATCCCATCTGTGGAGAGAATGTGATCACTAAAGAATTCTTATATGTACATGAGCTATATCAAGATATATATGACAGAATGAAAGAATGGATCAAGGTACATAATGGGTGTGCTTTCCTTGTGATAAGCTCAATAGATCTTCCTTTAAAAGTTGGATTGAAAACATTAATTGTAGATCATTCACCATAATCCCACAATCAGACCAATTTCATGTGAAGTTAGGCTATCCATAGCTTCGCTCCATGAATGTTGTCCCTTCGATTTTGCATAAATGTCTAAATTTTCCATTTGGAAATGATATATTTATTGTACATCATAGTGGGTTTAATCCTACCTCCGCCCAAGGGAAATTTTTAGTAGTTTCTTTCGGCTCGAGCCTATCAAACCTATTAAGCCTTGTGAGGATTTATTTTTCAAATCATATCAAAAGTTCAAGGCAAAGAAAATAGTAGAATTATCCCTTCAAAACTTTCCTCAACCTATGATTGAAATAGCTATCCTAGATGAAACAATGATTGAAATGAAATCCCTTCTAAACATCCAAGAACAAACTATAACAAGATCTCCTACCATTTCCTACAAGAGACTGCGAGATAATCAAACAATCTTGCTATCCCTCCTAGACTCAAAAAAGTTTGCAAAGTTAAAGAGACAGTGGTTGAACAACCTCTTGTTGTTCCTTCTATTCCTCCCAAGGAAGAGAAAGAACCTATGATTGATGTTCTCTAATTTTTGGACCTTTAAAATTTTGAAATTTTTCATTACCCAGATGCTAATTAAATTAGTCTTGAGTGTGAACATGTCTTCTTAGAACTAATCATTTCTTTAACACTGTTTTCAAAAAAAAAATAGTTTTTGTCTAAGAGTGCCTCTTACTCTAGTGTAATGGGTTCATAGAGCATATTCCTTAACACCATGTCTAACCCAAATGGCGGTTGATACACAAGTTTGACATAAGAAGGAATTCAATGGCTGCTTGACAGTATGAATAGATTTGTATAGGTTATCTGTAATGAAGAAAATATTCAAAGGTCAAAGTAAGTTGATGAATATAATACTGCAACCTATTTCTTTGATTTCACCTCTAATTACCATCACAAATGAGTTGATTTCCTATTCTTGATGCAAAAGATAGTTACAATCGTTGTGCTCAGCATGCTCATCGTTTCCATGAGGATACAAGGGGAAATTACATTCCTAGTGATAGTGGCTAAGAAGAATAGAATATTTGCATACACACTCTATGACACTTTCCAAAAATCCCGAGGCAACAGGTTCAAGGTTGTCACATTGTATTTAAATTTTCTTCTATAATTGTGACAAACAAAGGCAATATTCTTGTGAAGGAAATGTGGTCTCTTGGGTTAGATGTACAAATTGTTGAGGCACCAACAGATTTACGCCTTGGTATAGACATTCCAATCAATATCCAAAAAATTATGAAAGGTGCCTAAATACAAAGTTCCCATCTAATGAAGCAATGGTATGATTGTTGGCAATACAAGGGCAGACGACTGAGAGATGGGGGGTGAATCAGTTGTCACATAAATTCAAAAGTAATTCAACTTATTAACCATGAAAACATAAATCATCAACACATCAAAAATACACATAACACCATGATTTTTTACGTGGAAACCCTGGGTTACCTTAGAATAGTGGTTTACACTTTCTAAGAGGAAGGAAAATTCAGATTTTTTCCATTCCCCATACTGAATTGGTTCGGCCGAACCAATGAATGCCCAAATAAAAAAACATATCCAAGTGGGTTCGGTCAAACATGGGTTCGACTGAACCCCTTCAATATGACATAAACAAAAAAAGTTTCATTTTCACTGTCACTTTTACTTTGTTCTTTTACCAGTCACTGTCTCCCTGGTGTGCACGGCGAACAGAGTCCTTAACGGCGACCAAACAAGGTTTCTCTCTCTGGCGAAAGCAAATTTCCATTCCTCTCTTCAAAGTTCATCATTCCAGTTTGCATATCGAGCACTATTGAGCACTAGGTATTTAAAATTCAATTTTTTTAGAGTTCAAAATGCATCTATTTGTTTAATTTTGAAACCCTAAATGCAAATTTTTTTAAATTTGTTGAATTCAAATTACACTTGTTTGAAAGTTTTTAAAGCATTTTCAATATAGTATTTTGCTTCCCTGTTTTGCATATATTTTTGTCTTGTTAAACACCTTTCAAGAGAAAAATGAATATCAAAAATATCAACTATCTGTTAGGGGATGAGAGGTCTATAATTCAAAACTACACCCATTGAACTTGCATTTATATTTGGCATGTATTTTAACTTGTTCAATTTTTTTAAATCAATCCAAGGGTTTGAGTAAGGAAAAATGAGTTTCCTCCCAAAGTTAGTGCAAAGAAAACATTATAATGGCTCTCAACATAGTCTAAAAAATGGAGATAAATAAATTCCTAAAGACTAGAAGTGTAGGGGTCAAGGTCACAAAATAATTTTAAAACTACAAATTTAGGGTCAAACTTGTAGATGAAAATGTAAATTTCATACATGTAGGAGTGAACCATGAAAGTCATAGCTTGGTTTGTTAAGGTGTCATAATATTAAATCTTATAAAAAATCAAGAATCATATCATTGATTATGTACATTACAATAAAATATCTCCATATAACAAATGAAGCTAAAAACCCTAACCTTCTTTGTCAATTCTATAGTGTGCTTGCTACATGAGTAATTTTTTTTATGAAAACCATGTTTAGGAATGAAAATATCCAATCCCTTATGCTTCTAAACTAAAGTTTGCAATGCTTATGGTTCTTTTGGCCTTATAGATTCTTGAATCATTTTATAATATAAAACCTACATATAACCTACTTTGGCTCTAATAATTGTAAACCCTTTAGGAATTCTAAATTGTTGCATCTTGTCTTGATTTTCCCACCATTGTTATTCCTTTTGAAATTTTTACAAATTAGGCAAAGAATCCTTGCACTTATATAGAGGATCCTTAGGTATGTTCTTAAAATTATTTAAGGTTAAATGACTTAATCTAAAATAAAGGCATATACAGATCTCTTGCAATTGTAACCTCTTTACTAGTGTTCAAACATATTTGATACCTTGATGGCATGACATAGATGATGTTGCTTGATATTGCTTTATCCATGGATACCCAAGTAAAATATGAGATACATCTAAAGAAGAAATAATATGACATAGAATAAGAACTTCCCTCATCTTTTAGACCAAAAAATTAAGGTAAAATAATGTATCCTATAGTTTCAATCAACATATCGTTAGTCAATTGAAAATAAACCCTCAAATATGCATATGCTTGTTTATAAAATGATGATAAAACAAAAATTATTCAATGCATACATTTTATTGGTGAGTAAGATCAATAAACACACCCTTACATGGTTCATGATCCACACAAAACCAAAGGACCATTATAATTATTTGGTAATATCTCACAATGTGAAAAAGGTGTCAAAAAAATTAGCATACCTAAATCGTAAATTGACTTGTCATAAAGTGGGTGGGTAGCTTAGTGGTGGAGATTTGCATCCTAACTAGTTCATGGAAATTTCAACCTGGTATTAGAGCCAAGCTAGGTGCATTTGACACCTATGTTGTGGCTCAAGGGAGTGTGTTGGAGAAATGATACACACCTAAGCCATAAAAGGACTCATCACAATGTGAGCCATTAGCTCAATAGTAGAGCATCCTAACACCAAATGGGAGGTCCTAAGTTTGAATACTGGTTAGTCCATAGAAATTTCTATAAAAGTCAATCACTAGTACATAAGAAGAAGAATAAGTACCCTTATAATTTTTATTAATACCAACAAATTATCATTCCTCACATACATAGGTGAATCAATGATTTCAAGCTCGTCAACATGTATATGTACCTCAATCTCATGACCCTCGTATAAAACCATTTTATTAGATTTATTTAGTGTAAAATATTTAAATTTTCATTAGGAGGAACAATTGAAGGATTGACCCCAATATTAACCCTCAACCTAATTTTTTTATCAATCAAATCCTTAATCAATTATTCCTTAATCCCATAAAATGTTGAGTATAATTACAATTAACTCTACAATTTAATAACAAAAATTTCTCATTATATCTTTTGGGAATAACTTTATATTTATCTAATGGCCTAATAGGAGGAAGTGTAATCATGCAAGCACTAAGTAAATTTTGAAGCACATTTTACAAAGGAAAAGTTGGAGGCTTTAGAGTCATAATTATATTAGAAACATTTATAATGTATAGTTTGTACAATGGTCATTTCCATTATTTTTTACTATCCTTTTGGAAATAATTTTTCTTTTCAAATTTACAAGGGTAGGATGATGTAGATGAAGCATTAGAAGATCCATAATTAAGTGTGGTAGCCTCTAACAACTTTAGTTCTTAATATTCATCTCACTTGCACATGCAAATGTTAAGAATGTATATACTTTGTAGATCCTTGTTTACAGTCAAAAAATCTAAAATAATAAACTACAATCCAACATTCCCAATATTTGCATTGACCAATTTCAATATTAAAAAATAGACCCAAATGGAAGATAATACTATTAAATTTCATGGGAAGAACTTAGGCAATAACTTATCATCATACACAAAATCCAAATATGTAGCACTAAAGAACCTTGAATGTGTCATGGGATCTCCTTTAACATTGTGCATCTCAAATCTAGGATCCAAAAATCCAACAAAAAATGGATATGTAAAATTTTCAATAGAAATTGAATTGTGCTTGATTTTTATATGTATGTCTTTTTGTTTCCATTAGGTAAGGATTCAACATTACTTTTCATCTCAACAAGCCTTTAAACATTAATGTCAAGGGTAGATAGAGGCACACTAGGATTAAGAACATGAATGAAAGTGGCAAGATGAGAAATGGAAGGTGGTGTATAAATTTAATGACATAATAAATGAGTGTGGAGTGACAAAGACTTGCGTAGGAATATCACAGTGAGGGGAACATGGGAAGTGTAAACAAAACTAATGAGAACTAATGTGGAGACAAGAGAACTATGTGCATCATAATAAGTAAGCATGAGATGAGATCTAGGAAAAAGGAGAGGATAAATTTGGGGAGATTTGGTGGAAGGAGAAATAAATTACATAAGATAGATAGGAGTAAAACAATAAGGAGGAATACATGAAGAAGAAGCTTGGGATGGAGGGAAAATGGCACATCACTCAAAGGGATTGTTGAGCTTATCCTTTTACCTATTTAACTTTAAGTACTTTCTTTCCACATGGCTTATTAATCAACATAGTATATGAAGGAGATCAATCATTGTATTAGGATTAATATTACTAGCCAAATTTGCAAGATCCAAAGAAAGGTTGTGTGCATCAAAGCTATATCTTGATTACCATTTTCTCAACAAGGGCCTCATGGTCAAATGATTCTTCTCCATTATGATAAATTTAGTATCATGCATATTCCCAATCATACCAATTTTAGCTTGATTCACAACCATGGTGGGATTGAACTATGACTTCTTATAGTTAGGAAAAGAGGATGATTTTGGTATTAGAAGGAAATAAGGATCGAACAATGTTTAGATTTGATTAAGAAATTAGACAATGAGAAAGCACTTAAATCTAAAAACTAAATAAGATTCAAGAAAACCTTTAAACTACATGGGTATCAAAGAATGATTTACATAATAAAAAGTTGAAAATCTACAAGTAGAAATACCAAGTTACAAAAACAAGAATAATCGTTATGGTAATAGAAAGAGAAAATGCTTCCTCTTAAAAAACATGTTTATTAAGAGTTCTAATTTACATAGTGTTGAGGAGCACATAATATGATAAACATGATTCAAGTACCAAAACATTAAGTATGATGATTGGGATGAGAGGATCAACTTGGGGAGGATTATTATAACATCATTAGTTGGAACTTTTTAATTTTATCTCTTTGTGTTGGTGTTGTTTTTAATGTTCTTAATTAGAGTGCGGATGATGTTAATATACATTTAATGATGCATTTTGAAATTTATTTAGTAAAGGTCTCATTTTGTACATCTTTAGTAATTGTATAAAAATTTGGAATATTTTGGTTAATACATCTTATTGGAAAACCATTCATTGAAAATTTTTGAAACCCACAACCAAATGGTTTGTGATGACCTCTTGCCTTCAAGAATTTCTATTATGCTCATCAATTTCAAACCATTTTGGGGTTCTTGAATGTTTTTAAATTTTAACAAACTCATTACAAAAAGATGGATTTCTTTTTCTTTTTCTTTTTCACATTTAGGTTCTCTCTTCTTATGTAATTTGGAGACACATTGAGTTTCATTGGTTCATGTGAGATATTTATAACAAGTATGCAATGAAGTCAAAATTTATTAGATTTGATTCAAGTAATATGACATATTTATTTTGCTTTCCAATCTATAATTTTTTGATGTTCTTGGCTATATAATTGAAGTTCATTTATGTTAACAACTATTAGATTAAATATTTT